>RYFJ01003080.1:0-69153 GCA_003991445.1 Oryza meyeriana var. granulata | reverse complement strand
AAGAGAGAGATAATCTGCAATCTATAGACCGTCTGCTCGTTTTTTTTTCTCTGTTTTTCATGCGTGTTCTTGTTTTTGTAGCATCTTTATGAAGCCAGTCTTATTGATTTTGTCGCCGATTATCTCCAGTTCTCTTCTATGTATGGCCCCTATGGCAGCGAAGATCCACCGATTTCATCAGTGCCGAAACCCAACCGTATCCCTTAAGAACTCGGCCATGTTGGTCAGTGACTGGACCAACAGCTTCAGGTCATGGCGAGCAAGATTGGCCAGGATGGAGAGACTGGTACTCAGAGTATCGGCTGCAAAAGAAGATCTATTGGGTAAGAATTCACATCGGCACTGCTCAATTCCTCTCTTGGCCGATTGGATAGGAATGAACATCTCTTGCTCGCATCGGCCCTCATACTTCTGGTCTGATGCTCTCAGATGCCTTTCTGTTTGGTCATGGGCGATGCCCACTCTGGGCTGGATAGTGTTGTCCATGCTCCTGCCTGGATATCAAGCTATCATCAACGCCCTTCAAACTCCGGTTCAAGCTCTGCCCCACGGCTTCAAAAAAAAAACATCGGCGGGCTGGTCCAGGTATATAGTCTCTTCACAACAAGGAACTGGACGCGGTTGATGTCGGGATGTCGCCTTTTCTGACTTGTGGTTGGAACGGTTCGTCTTGGTGGCGCAACCTCGGCCGGACGACCAATATGCAATGCTGGCAGAGTGCTTGGCCCGATAGGAAACAAATTCCGTTAGGGCACTATCTCCTTGGCGCCACCTACAGCTGCTTCATCAGGTGGCAACTAAGCTATAGCAGCCAGCCCGTCGGCCAACATTGGGGGTCCTTGGTGGTGTCGTACAGCTACTGGCTGTATAATGTTTAGCAACTCCTAGGGCCGAATCGAGAAAGCTTTCCTCTTTAAAGCATCTTGCGAATGATTACCCAGGAGATAAGACCGGGCGGTCCTGAAACGCCGGGGACAGGCAGGACTGCGCGTGGCTTCTCTCTATGGGTGAAGCTGCATCGGCCCTTTCTGGCGGCAAGATATCCCCTGCTGAAGTTAGTCAGTGGTTTCAGGGGTTTTATTTGCTTTACCAGGGATGCTATTTCTTTGGTTTGCTTAATATGACGCATCATCATCTCGAGATGCCTTCCAACTTTGATCACTCAAAGCTCTGACGATGATCAGTCTAAAGCCATATTTCCCTATGGCCATCAGTCCTTGCTACTTATGCCAACCAGCTTTTTCTTGGGCCGAACTCAAACCATCGTACTGAGTTTCTAACCACCCTCAACCAGTCCGTCACTCCGACCTTGGCCAGCTTCGATCGCCTGTTCTTTCACGACAAAATCCAGGCTCGGGCAGGTCGCAGCGCCCTGGAATAGATCGGCTGCGGTCTTGACAGACTCCCTCCTGCTAGGCCTGCCAACGAGGTGGTACATCTGCACTGCCAACACACCAAGCTTTTGTGCGATGGTTGGTGGAATGAAGAAAAATTATTCTGTTCTGCTTAGCGCCACCCTTGTTATCTGCTCCGTCTGGAACGCCGACTATGTGAATCTTGATTAACGAGGTAACTCTTGCAAGCTTCAAAATATCATCCCTCAATCGTCCTTGACCCTTACTTTCGCAGGCGCCCAGCCGTGAGCCCTCGCACAAGCAACAGCGGTCGGCGATTCTGTACCAACCCTCATCGGCCGCTCGAACTTAGGGCGCGACGCTCCATCTCAAATACAGCTCTTCTAAGGCCCTCGCGATTGGACAAAGCGAAGAAGTTAGCGACGCCCCTGCTTTGAGAAGCAGATAGACCGATGCCGATGTGCTACCTACAACGCATCTTCTCCCCAGACCACATCGGCTCCTCTTACCCTCAGGTACGCGCCAAATTGGACAGTCATTCCTCGATTTCTCATTTATCTTACCAGTTTCATTTTCAGCTTGAGTCATTGGCTCCAGAACCCAACATTCTCTGACATCTTCAAGTCCCAAGGCCGATAGCTTCTCCAGCTCCCCTCTTTCAGCACAAGTCCTCCAGCCATCAACGAGACGCTTCTATCCATCGCTGACATCGCCCCTTGAAGAACACCTACTCATCCTACCGAAGCCGATGTTACCCCGATTTGCCCGACGTCCTTCCTCAGGTAACCTTTGTCATACTCGTACTTTGGCTTTAATCTCTTATTGTCACCTCTTTCGATCCAATTTTGCAGTCCTTGGCCAACTTGTTCTTCTCCTTTCGACATCGGTCAATATTGGAGTCGACACGAAGCTAAAAAAAAAAAACAGCCACCAGTGCACGACCTCAAACACGTCCTTCTCAGCCGATGTTGCGCGAGTACTTACAAAGCATATCAGTCGGCCTAGAAAATCAACGACTGCACTGGTAGAGATTGCGGGCCCACAATCCGAGCAAGATTTGCAGACATTGAACACCACCTGCGAGACTCGTTGATGCATGACCCCCGCAGCATACCTGGAGTCATAGGTTTAAACTTATCAAAAGCTCAGTAACAGCATATAGCCGTCGTAGTGACAACCAGAAGATAGCCCAAGACATCCAAACCGATCGCTATCAGCCCAGATAGACAAGAAGAAACTTGATGACATGGTACGTTCCCAAGAATCAATCCAGCTAAATCAACTGAAGAAAGGAAAGACAATTTGCTGGGAGAACTTGAAAAGTTCGCAAAGGGTCTTGAAGACCAGCAGAATCCCAGCTCATCGGCCTGCCGCAAGCCATCGCAAGATCAAGAAGCCAAGTCACAGCAGCAGTCGCGCCAAGTCATCCATCGGCGCAAAAGCTTGAAAGTCATTCCAGGGCTCTGATGAAACGATATCCGGGCCATCAATGAAATTGATCAATCCGTCTGCCGAATCGAAACTATCCGAAAATTTTTGTAAGCCTTAAACTTTATAACTGACGTTTTCCGGACCATGCGATCACACTTCTTGTCATGTAACCAGATCGGACTCTTTCTACTTATCTCTCAGTCTGTGATATTTTCCGCTTGTTTGATCTAAAGGCGATATCAATTGATATCGGCTGTCTTTAGGCGACGTTAAAAACATCGGCGTTCCGTTTAATTGTTTTTAGAAATCGGCTGTACTTAACCGATTTAGAGGTTGATCCAACGCTAGGGTTGTATTTCTTGAGATAGGCTCCATTAAGGTGCTTTAAGCAAACTCCGTCCGTCAAGATCTTCTAATATAATATGCGTTACCAGGCCACACAGCGATTAATCCGATAAGGCCTTCCCATTAAGGCGCCATTTTCCCGAACTTATTTCTCTGGACCCGATCGGCAAAATAACTTCCAAAAACAAGAATCCCTCGGCAAACGACTTATTCACCACTTTTTGTTGTAATGCCGAGCTGGCCCTAGCTTAATCTCCTGTGATTTTTTTCCAAGCGCTCTTAACGATTCTGTTAGTAAATCTTCAAGTTCATCTTGCCATCAAGTTATAATTCATGCGCCGTCAATTGATTCCTGCAAAGAAAGCTCTTCTAGAGCCGATGTTAGTTTCCCATGGTAAACCGCCTCATGTCCATATACCAACTTGATAACGGCGGTCCCCGGCCCCCCCCGGCCCCCCGCCCGCCGGGGGAAAATGGGCATTCTGTTGACGGCGGGGTTCGGGTTTTTTAAAAAAGGGGGGGAGACAAAAAAAACCTCCGCCCCCCCGCGCCCCCCCCCGGGGGGCGGGGGGGGGGGTGGGGTGGGGGGGGGGGGGGGGTTGGGGGGGGGGCCATGCCATCTTGTGTCTGGGGGGTAACCCCCCTCCCCCCCCCCCATCCGATAGGCCCATCAGTGATCGGTAATGTAGAATGCCATCGCCGTGGCTGCTCATAAATTTTCCCGCTTAATTAACTTGATCCCACTCCTTGTTGGAAGCTTAATGCTTGCCCATTGGCTTGAGCATAATAAGGCGATGAATTTAATGCTTGATTCCATATCCTGGCAGAAACTGTTGAAACTCATCAGAACAGATAGACCCCTGATCAGCTAGTTTCAGTCTGAGGAATTCCAAACGATAAATGATATGCTCCTTGACAAATTCGATCGCTTCTTTGGACGTGACCTTCTTCAAAGGAATCCGCCTCTACCACACTTAGTGAAATAATCTGTTTGCTGCAATATAAACCTTTATGTCCTTACTTGATGGAGGAAAAATCTGGCCATCATATCAATTCCCATCTCTGAACGGCCACGGTTTTGATGATAGATTCATAGGCCGATGCCGGTGCCTCGCTGTATATTTCCAACTTCTGACATCTTGACATCCTTTATAATAACCTAAAGCAATTTTCCACGCATTGTCGGCCAAAAATACCCTACTCTTTCTTAACAACACTTCTCTTATGAGCCGATTGATTGAGTCCACAGATGCCTTCAATGCATTCACACATAACCACTTTGGGCCTTCCTTCAAATCCAGGCAATCTAAGCAGAACTCCCTCAAACGTCCGATAATACAACTCCTCATCAAGTAGCACATATTTAGGTACTTTATAAACCGATTCCTGAAACAGACTGCGAACGGATTTCGGTAAAGTAATCAATTATATCCTGTCTCCAGTCAACCGGCCTTGTTCTGCGACATCAATATCGGGCTATCTCCACCTCAACCTGTGCTATTCAAGCGATATCTGAAGCAATCTGGTGCAAGATCATTGGCTCCAAATTCTGCTCCCTGGGATATGATTCATTGCACACCATCTTGAAATCCTTCAACAAATCCACGCATTCTTCATAATATGACTCAAAACTCATCCCTGCACTCATAATTTCCAGATAACTGTTTGATCACCACCAAGAATCACAAAATAATCTCTATAATATCGGCCCCGATCTCTTTATAGTGAGTCTTTCAGCATCCGGCCTCGTACTCCGCCTGATTGTTAGTCCGATAAGGCTTTTAATTGTAAAAGTAAACCTCAAACTTGCCCCTCGAGGCGATACAATAACCAAACCGATACCAGATCCATGACTGCAAACCGATCCATCAAAAAATAAGACCATGGGATCGGCTCCACATAATCCTCGTGAGACCCCCTGTGCTGGACAATAAAATCGGCCACTGCTTGTCCTTTGATTGCTTTAGCCGATTCGTACCTCAAGTCAAACTCTGTCAAGGTCAAATACCCACTTGCACTCGCCCTTTCAAGACTGGAGCCGACAACATATATTTGACCACATCGGCCTGGCAAACTACTGTACATTCAGCGATAGGATGTAATGCCTCAACTTTTGTACACGAGAAATATAAACATAAGCATAACTTCTCCACCGCTGGATATCTCGTCTCAGCATCCAAAAGTCTCCTACTTAGATAGAACACAACTCGCTCTTTGCTTCAAATTCTTGGATCAAAACAGAACCGATGGACCTCTCATCGGCCGACAGTAATAATCTGAACGGCACTCTTCCTGCGGCGGAATCAAAACAGGCGGGGAACTAAGATAATTCTTGATCTCGTCAAACGCCTTCTGCTGCACTTGCCCCCACACAAATTCTTGATCGGCCTTCAACTTCAATAACGGCGTGAAAGACTCAATTCTTCCTGATAAATTTGATATGATCTTCTCACAAAATTAATCTTGCCGATCAACGATTGCAACTCTGTCTTATCGCTTGGTGGCTCTGTAGTCTTAATGGCTCTGATACTTCGCTGACTAACTTCAATCCCTCGCTCATGAACCATAAACCCAAAAATTGCCTCAGCCGATACACCAAAGCACACTTATTGGGATTTCATTCTTAGTCGTATTTCTTGGCCCTCTCCAGCACTCTTCGTAAATCGGCTATATGGCTTTCCCCACTTTTAGACTTAACCACCACATCATCAATGTAAATTTCCACCAACAAACCGATGAGATCATGAAATATATAATTCATTGCTCTTTGATAAGTTGCACCGGCACTTTTCAATCCAAAAGTCATTACTACCCACTCATACAAACCGATAGCTCCAGGACATCGGAACGCAGTCTTGTGTATATCCCTCTTCGGCGCATGAAAATCTGATTGTATCCTGCATTGCCGTCCATGAAGCTGATAATCTTGTGGCTTGACGCTGCATCCACAATAAATCCGCTATCGGCATCGGGGTACTCATCTTTGGGGGTAGCTTTATTTAGATTCCCGGAAATCAATACATATCTCAATTTCCCATTTTTCTTCTCCACCGGGACGATATTAGAAACCCACTCAGCATATCGGCATGGGCCTTATAACTTGGCATCGTAAACCTCGTGATTTCCGCCTTGATCGGCTCATATAATTCTGCCTTGAATCTCCTTGAGCCTGCTTAAATGGCCGATATATGGTTTAATATAGGCAGTCGATGTTCAACAATTGATCGGCTCAATCCTGGCATCTCATGGTATTCCAGGCAAAACAATCCCGATATTCTTTTCAACAATTTTATCAATTCCTCTCGTAGCTCAGAACCTAATTTTTGCTTATGTACGTCGGGCCTTTTTCTTATTCCTGGTCTATATCAATCTCTTCCAAATCATCAGCCGACGTAAATCTTTGCCCCAATTTCCCCTCGAAGACTTCAATGGAGCCCATCAGAGTAACAATTCAGAGCCGACTTGCTGTATCGGCTGTATCCCCTGGCTAGTGACCTCGAGGTAATCTCCTTCCCATGCTTTTCTGGATAGGCAGTCAACACCGTCGGCTTCCCAGACTGGTAGATTGGTCATCGCGATGTCGGTCGACCGATCTGCTAGAACCATCTCGACTTGATCTCCCTGCCACTGTATTAGACATTGATGCATTGTCGAAGGCACGCAACAGTTCGCATGAATCCAGTCCCTGCCGAGAAGTAAACTGTATGACCCCTTTCCATCGATGACGAAAAACGTGGTGGGCAATGTCTTGTTCCCCACTGTCAGCTCCACGTTTAATACGCCCTTCGCCTCTGATGAATTCCCACCGAAGTCTTTTAGCACCATATTTGTCTTGATCAGATCTTCGGCAGTCTTCCCCAACTTCCGGAACGTAGCATGAGGCATGAGATTAACCGCGGCTCCTCCATCAACCAACATCTTTGTCATCGGCTTCCCATTTACGTAACCCTTAATGTATAATGGCTTTAAGTGCCGATGCTCTGACTTTTCAGGTTTATCAAATATAGCTTGATCAGATTGTAACGTTAGTTGAGCGAAAACTTCCTCATCTCCTTCTTCATCTGATGAAAGCGCTTTATACTCCCGAGGCAAAAAACACCATATTTACCGGTGCTGATGCGTCACCTCATCGTCCTTCTTCTTCACTTGCCAACTTGCTTAGTCTTTTTGGGACGATGATCACCTCTCCCTGATCTTGACTCTGTTCTTCCTGTTGCTCTCGGTGCCGTAAACCGCTGTGCCCTCTCTTTCTGATTTTTCGTGAATATCCCACTAGGGCACCATTGAGGATTCTGGACTTGCTTCTCACGTATTTTCTCTTCATCTTCTTCAAAGAACTCTTCATGGATCGGCCCCAATCGGCTATGAACTGATGTTCTTTTCCCAGGCGACCGATCCCGCAAACACTCCTGCTGGCGATCATTGCCGATTTCCTGTACTGCTGCACTCGGGGCAATTTTCAGCTGATGGCAGTCTTATTCCTTGATCCCAGCAGAAACGAAAAAACGGGCAATCCCAATGCGGATTATATTGTTCCGGTCCATCCCCCTGTTCATCGTACCTTGAGTACTTCTCTATCATACCCGATGAAGTAATCCTCAATTTACTCTGACGTCTTCCTTCATCGGCTTGAGTCCTGGACGATGACCCCGCATAGACCATGTTTACGGGGAACGGGTGCCCATCTATCTTCATTGGCTTTTTATCTTCAAACTTGATTCGTCCTTGCTCAACAGCCAGCTGAATTTGTTGCCGAAAAACCTTACACTCGTTAGTATGGTGCGATATCGCGTTGTGCCACTTGCAATACTTCTTCTTCTTTAGTTCTTCGGCTGATGGAATCACGTGGTTTGGCGACAATTGTATTTGCTTTTCCTGTAACAACAAATCAAAGATCTTATCGGCTTTTGCTTACATCGAAATCATATCGTTCCTTCTTTGCGATATCTTTGACCCATGGGCATGATACTGACTTCTTGTTCCTGGCCCACTCCGCCAATCCAACCTCAGCGTCGGATTCCTCATCATCTGAGTCCGTTGAATAGACCTGAACCTGAGCAACTCTCCTCTGGTACTTGTCTTTTTTCGCCTCTTGAAATCGGCTTTCATGAGCCGATACCTTCTGTACCAGGTGCGACAAAGATTCGAACTCTTGAGACGAAAACCTTTCTCTGATTGGCGCCAAGAGTCCCTGAAAAGCTAGATCGGCCAGATGCCCATCGCTCAGGTTTAAACTATAACACTGGCTTCTGATATCCCGAAATCGCTGAATGTATTCCGGTACTGTTTCATCTGGTCGTTGCTTAACCGATGTCAATCTGACAGTCTCAGCTCGTGAATCCCAGCGAAGAAATATTTGTGAAACTGTTTTTTCCAGATCGGCCCACCCCCGAACAGAATTCGGCGGTAACGAGGAGAACCATGTAAAAGCCGATCCAGATAGTGATAGGGGAAAAAACCTAACCCTCAGGGCCTCTTCAGCCGATGCCTCCCCGCACTGCGCCAGGAATCGGCTGACATGTTCTACTGTAGACGTGTTGTCCTACCCTGAAAACTTAGAGAAATCCGGGACCCTGTATCGGTGTGGCAACGGAACCCTGTCAAACCACTCAGGATATGGGTGCCGATACATGAACGCTTGTTCCTTGGGCTTGATCCCGAACTGCTCCCTTACTATCTCCTCAACCCGTGCCGACAAATCTTCCTCTCTTGCATTCTCCTGTTGATACTGCTGATACTGCATCGGCGGGGTTGGTTGCCGATTCTGTCTGTGATACTCCCTCTGGTGAGTACCTGGATCGGCTCCTCCTCCCGGATAGTTCTGCTGGTATCCCCCATAATAAATAGATCGGTGATATCCAGGAGGGATATCCTGTTGCCCCCCAGCCTGGTTTTGCGCGAACAAGTGTTCTGGTATATCCTTGCTAATGTTGTAATTAACTTGGCCTGGCTCTATCTTCGGTGGGAGAAAAACAGGACCCCGAGTTGGCTCTTGGGCAATCGATCCATCAACGGTCTTCTTGATAAGGTTATGCAATGTATTTACTAAGACCCCTGACTGATTGATGAGTGCGTGGTGCACGGCCTCGTTGACCATCTCCTGTAAAGCCTTGATTGGTGGACTCTCGGGTTGTGTGCGGCTCGATTCTCCTACCAGTACTGGTTTTGGAAACTGAGACTTTTGAATCGGCCCTTGCCTTGTCATACTGAAGGATTCTAAACACAGCTTCTGGAAATTTGTCATGGTCTGTTCAACTTGCTGTTTTTGTTCTTCAGTTAGATCTTCCATGGTGACCGGAATTACGTTGTCCGTCTTGACTTCTTTTTCAGCCATTTTGAAATCTTGATTGAAACAGTGTTTGTTGGAATTCTGGCTTGAAACTTCGTGTCCCATCGGGCGTGCCAAAAGCGTGTTGACGCCGAAAATCGCCGAGTCCCGGTTCGGCGTCTGGGTGACACGCGAAGGCCTGGGAGATTTGCTTCACTCCAGTGCAGGTCCTAAAGTTTGAGGTTCGTAGGCGTGCCAGTCAATTTGACCCTGTAATTGACAAGGAGGAAAATGTTAGATCAATGAGCCAATCAGCTGGAAGCCAATCTAGACTCGTTTCATCAGCCGATGGCCGATGCACACCGTAGCACTTACACATCGGCTTAAGACCGATGACGGCAAGGACAATAATGTAATAATAAACAAATATCATGCTAGCCGATCATCGAAGGGATATTCAAAAACCGGCTATAAGCTAGATAAAATAAGCAAGTATAATGCATAAATAAATCAAATAGATCCTAGCTGATCATGATCTAGTGTTACTGGTATTGTTATGAAGGTGTGCCTGCACCCGGGCCCTTGCTCATATCGGCTCCCAAGATCTTCGTCCGCTGTCCGGGCCCATACACTGGTCCTTACCCGGGCTCATGCCCGGGCCCTTACCTGGGGTCGTGCCCGGGAACCTGCCTGTACTTGTGCTTGGATCGGCAGAATAAACCCATCGGCTAGCCCTTAGCCGATTGTGACAATAATAGAGGCAAGAACATATAATGAAATATGCAATAACGTAAATGGTAAATAATTGATAAACTAGCCGATTGCTTAACAAAGCGAGTACAGGATAAAACAATGAATAAATGTAGTCGGCTTTAATAGGTAACTTATCGGCTAAGCACTCCGATAACACCATCGCACAACACCATCGGCTTATTAAGAGTAAAGCTATTATCGTCAATCTAGTAGATCGGACCTAACCGTTGCAGCACAGACCGACAATGATAACAATGCCTCAATGAGCCGATAGATATAATGCGATCGTGATGAAAATAACTTACCGGCTATGCATTCCGATAAAACGCCTGCACACAACGCATCGGCCCAGCAGGATCGACTTATCACTAGCAGTTCAGTAGGTCGGACCTAACCGATGCAGCACGAACTGATGATAAATCGCTCCCAGTAAGTCGATACAGTCTGTGCACACGTGATGTGATATACCTAATCAATCTATGAGATCAAACTGAACTGATGCAGCCATAGATAAAGTAAATATATCGTGGTAAGCCGACTACCATAAACCAACTAGAATATCGGACCTAACCGAGGAAGTCCTAGCCGATTGGTAGTCGGTGTGACGAGACTTACCCTCTCGCAGGAGTTCGGACCTAACCGATGCAGCCCGGCTCGAGAAGCAGGATCCCGTCGAAGGGGTGGCGATGCGCCGAATTTGTATTGATCGTTGTGATAGATTACAAGGTCCCCGGGCATACGTATATATACCCCGAGTTACATGAGTCCTTATAGGACATGGTATATGATTTCCTTATCTATAACAGAAAACGCTAACGGGGCCTGACCGGACATGAGGTCAGGTTTCCTAAAAGAGATAAACCTTTTCCTAATAACTATAGTAATTAACTGCCACGCGCGGTCTTCACGGCTCCTTCTCAGACTCGGTTTGCTTCTTGGATCAATTTCCATTATCCGACTGCAACCGTCCTCTTGACCGAATCTGATACAGGTCCTCACCAAATTTTGGCGTTAACAGCTTGTTCTTTGGTTTTTTTAGATGCATGTTTTGTAGTAGATCTGTTATTAGTAGTAGATTTATTTCCTGCTTTTACTCTACAATTGCATCTGTTAATAACTAGAGAAAACCAAAGTAAAACCATGTGCAATAAATTGTAATTGATCGGTTTTTCCCTGTTCTGGAAACGAACCTGGTTTGGCTAGGCCGAACTGGTCGTCTTCCTCGCGTTCCCCCCGCATCTCTCTGTTCTCTTTATCCGATAGATGCCACGTCGGGAGCCACCGCCGCCACTATGGAATCACCCGTGCTGCTGGGTTGATCTATGCGTGTGGCTGCCACTCACCGTCGCTGCTGGAAGCGCAACCGGCCCTTGCCGCCGGTGCCGCTGCGGGAGACTGCCATCATCGGAGGAAGCCCCAAACCCACGTTGTCGCCGCCGCTGGTTTTTCGATGCCGAGGAAGGGCAGCTACCGCCGTTGAACTCTCACCGACGCCGTCGTTGAGTCATGGTGGGAGGACGATGGGACGACTAGCTGCCGCCAGAGGATTGAGACTCCGCCAGGACGTCGTGGCCGGAATAACTACATGACGCCGTCGCCGCAGGGCCTGATACCAAGGATGGGCAGCCGCCGCCGTCAATTTCTCACCGACGCGCCTTGGAGCCATGGTGGGAGGTCGATGGGACGAACGACTGCCGACTTTGGATTGGGATCTGCCAGGACGCCGTGGTTGGATGCGAATCGGTCGCCGTCGCTGGAGCTTCGGTTGTCGACGTTGAGCTCTGCCTCGCCGCCGTCTTGAGGATGTGTGGGTCGTGGTGGAGCAACGCCGCACAACGTTGAGCCACCACTGCACCGATTGCCGTATGGGAGCGAAGCCGCTGCTGCCGTATTGCCACCGGGAAGTCGATGGGTCGCCAGCCGGCCTCCTCTCCGTGCGCCGCCTCTATCTCCACAGCCACCGACAGTCGGCGTCCTCCATCGCCGCCACCGTGCCCGTCCGGCCGGCGCGTTGGGCGATGGGCGCCGCCGTGGGTGCCGGTGGGGATAGAGAAAACCCTATTTCCCCATTTTCCCTCTCTCGGTCATTTAGGCGGGCCGGCTGGGCCGGCCTGCCACCGCCCAACTGCTTTTGGCCCAACAACACTGACTGGCCCACACACAAATTAATAAAAATCCGAAACCATAGATGGGCCTTGAATTCGGAATTCGGCCCATTTGGCATTTGGATCACGTTCTGTGTGTGCGGCCCAATAAGATCGTGGCCCGACGGCGTTTTCGGCACGATTAAATTCGGTTTTATTGAAAATTTGCATTTAAGTCCCTAGAAGGGTTGATTTTTACGCCAACAGTTCACTGTTCATGTAATATTTATAGTTTGAACTCTTAATTTACCAGAAATTATATTAATTTGTGTTTAGTGGCTGTAAACTTGCTGTGTAGACCTTTCTTTAGTTGGTTTCTTGCATGTGAGTCCCAGGACTCGTTAATAACCATGTGATGGTGTTTTTAAGCATTCATTTGCTTTTAAATTTGATTCAACTCTAATTATATAATTTAGATATGATTCTAGGTTAATATGCTTCCAGAAAAATATGTAATCACCTAGTCTAGTGACCCCTTCCTTGGAAGTATTATTTGGGTTTATTTTTCTTGCATGTGTGATATTTTTTGGTGGGCATAAAATTATTAATTTAATGCTGTAAGGCTAATAAAAATCACAGAAAATCAGTAAATGCAAGATAAATTCCGAAAAAATACCAGTAATTACATGCGACTACGTTACATTGTTCTGTGACTTTGTTTTCATGCAAGTTAACCTGACGTTGGTTTTTTGCATGACAACAGGCCATGTCTGATGCAAAGTTCAACAGAGAGAGAGTTCCCCGTTCTTTTTTTTAATGGGGCGAACTAGCAGACCTGGGCCATGAACTGTGAAATCCACCTTTCCTCGATGGAGCTATCTAAGGCCATCCGTCGGCAAGGGGCTGGTGTAGCTCCGCTTCCGGTAGCGAAGCGGGCAAGGGCACTTGTGTTTATCAGAAAGCACATTTATAAGGATCTCAAGGCTGAATACCTTGAGTTACATGAACCTCTCACATTGTGGAAGGCCCTAAGGGACTGCTACACCGTCGAGAAAATTGCCATTCTCCCGAAGGCTAGAGCAGACTGGGCTCAATTTTGGTTCTGTGGTTTCAAGACCGTGGAGAGCTGCAACAGTGCCGTGCACCGCATCGTCAGTCATCTTCATTTCTGTAACTAGGTGGTGACAGAGGCGGATATGATTGAGAAGACTCTTGATACTTTCCACCCTAAAAACTCGATAATACAAGAGCAATACCACGAGGCTAAGTACGTAAAGTACTCAAAGCTTATCCAGTCGTTGTTGAACGCTGATGTCCACAACAAACTTCTGATGGCCAACTACAACGCTCGTCTTGTTGGTTCGCAGCCTATTTCAGAGGCTCATATTGTCCATCAGAAGGGTCAGAGTTATGGACATTGTTCTTTCAAGAGGAAGGGACCCAGGAATCGCACACTGCCAAATGGGACGAGGTTCAAGAAGGCCTCCAGCCGGGGTAAGAAACCTTGTAGCTGCAAGGGACGCAAGGTTAATGCTGGTGCTACTGGAGGATCTCAACAGGGTGGTGAGGGTTGTTTCAAATGGGACTCAACGAAGCATTGGGCGCGCAACCGCACTACAGAACCTTATCTCGTTGAGATGTACCAGGACTGGAAGAAGAGGCAGGGCCCAGAATCTCACTTTGTCCAGGTACCAATGATCGGTGAGAAGCCTACTCCTAAGGAACCTACTGCAGTCCCTAATGAGTCTACTACTACTGCTACTGCTGATGGTGCCTCCATAGATGTTGATCCCAAGGCTGCTGCAGATGCTGATGCCAGCCTTGGGGATGACTATGGAGATCTCGGGGACTTCAACATGGAGGATGACGACCTCTTGGGTGATGACCAGGAGGATGTACATGGGGAGATGCAGTAGTTCCCAAGTTATCAGTCATGAGTTTGAAGTCTAGGTAATCATTTTGGTCAATGTAATTTTTTTAGCAGAACAATGAGTCGTTTATGTAATAAAGATGCTATGCATCCTGGTCAGTGTGTTTAGGATGGTCCTTTACATTAATAAAGTTTTCTTAATGGGTTATATTGCCCTTGTCTTGTTCTATGTTCTTGCTTTTCACTTCATTGATAATAAACTGAATCAATATAACCTCTTATATAGAACAAGCGTAGTATGATTCAATGGAGCCCGAGACATGTTTGGTTGACAGCGTGGCAACACACTTGATACTATGGGAGACTAAGTACTTCATGACATTACGTAAGTGGGATGAGAGCATCCTCACCATTGTTGGGAGTAATGGTCGCATAGTTAGCTCAGGACGAGCCACTGTTGTCCTCCCTACAGGTACAAGGATCTTCATTGAAGAAGTGTTCATATACCCAAGAACTGAACGCACGCTCCTTACTTTTAAGGATATTCGACGTTGTGGCTACCACCTCACCACAACATGTGAAGTAGGAGATGAATTTCTCTTCATGACATTATCTAAGGATGATGAGACCATAGTGGTTGAGAAGATGCCAGGGAGCTCCGATGGACTGTACTATACTAAAATAAAACCCCCAAACGAATATGTTGTGATGCAGACAATTTATAGGAATCCAAAGTCTTTTAAGATCTGGCATGAGATATTAGGTCATCCTGGATTGACTATGATGCGGAAAATAGTCACCAGCTCGCTAGGTCATGGCATAAACACTAAAAACATCTCCAAAAAGCTTGTGTGTCCCGCTTGTACAAGAGAAAAACTGATCATTCAACCATCCTTTGAGAAGTTGAATTTTAAGGATATTCGACGTTGTGGCTACCACCTCACCACAACATGTGAAGTAGGAGATGAATTTCCCCTCATGACATTATCTACGGATGATGAGACCACAGTGGTTGAGAAGATGCCAGGGAGCTCCGATGGATTGTACTATACTAAAATAAAACCCAAAAACAAATATGTTGCGATGCAGACAATCTATAGGAATCCAGAGTCTTTTAAGATCTAGCATGAAATATTAGGTCATCCTGGATTGACTATGATGCGAAAAATAGTCACCAGCTCGCTAGGTCATGGCATAAACACTAAAAACATCTCCAAGAAGCTTGTGTGTCCCGCTTGTACAAGGGAAAAACTGATCATTCAACCATCCTTTGAGAAGTTGAGGGTCGAACCCCTACGGTTCTTAGAGTGAATCCAAGGGGATATCTGTGGACCCATATACCCTTGATCTGGGCCATTCAGATATTTCATGGTGTTGATTGACGCCTCTACAAGGTGGAGCCACGTATGCTTTTTGTCTGCGAGGAACCACGCTTTTGTCAGATTTATCGCGCAGATCATCCGTTTGCGTGTGGAGTTCCCCGAGAACCGCATCAAAATGATTTGGATGGATAATGCGGGTGAATTCACATCAAAGATATTTAATGACTAATGTATGGCCTTAGGCATTAATGTGGAGTATTCTGTTCCTTATGTTCACACTCAAAACGGTCTTGCTGAGTCGTTGATAAAAAAGATCAAGTTATTTGTCAGACCATTGCTACAGGGTTGCAATTTGCCCACTACATGTTGGGGCCATGCAGTATTGCACGCTGCAAAGCTAATCCAGTATAGACCATCTGCATATCACTCTACTTCACCCCATCAATTGGCGCGTGGTCAAGAACCGGAGTTTCCCATCTGCTTAAGTTCGGCTGTGCTGTATATGTGCCGATCTCACCACCCAGCGTACGACTATGGGACCACACAGTAAGGTGGGGGTTTATGTAGGTTATGAGTCTCCGTTCATAATCTACTACTTGGAGCCTAAACTGGAGATCTGTTTATGGCTCGGTACGCTGATTACATCTTCATGAAGAGCATTTTCCGGCATTAGGGGAAAGAAAGTACCTCGACTCTAAGGAATGCCGTGAAATAGAATGTAACTCAAGCAGTATCCATACTCTTGATGTGTGTTTGCCAGACATTGAACGAGAAGTTCAACGTATCATATACTTTCAAAACTTAGCTAATGATCTGCTAGACACTTTCACTGATCTAAGAGGAGTGTCGAAGTTACATATTTCTGCGGCATATACACCGGAGAGAGTGGAGATATCCATGGATGGAGACTCTACTCCAGCCCTTAAGCCTAGGAAGAGGGGAATAAACCCAGATGGTCCGACTCAAGCTAAGCGGAGACATCTGCAAGAGGTGAATACGGAGCCGCCTGCATCACACTCCCATTCAGTAGTCTCTAAGGAGACTTGTCCAGGGAACAGACGCCAGAAGGGTAGAGGCCCTAATGGACTAGCGCACGCACCTAGTCCTACTGGCGAATCGGAACCCTCTCCTGTTTTGGGAAACCAGGATGAGGAAATAAATAAGGAAGTTACCACAAACTATACTGTTTTAGGAGAATTGTATGACTGGAAGACTACACATGTCGACATAAATTTCGTTTCTAAAATTGCTAACATAATGGATCATGATCACGAACTTAAGTCCATAGCAGAGTGCTGTAAGCACTCGGATTGGGTCAAATAGAAAGAAGCGATAGAAATGGAATTACGCTCGCTTGCTAAGAGGCGGGTCTTTGGGCCGGTAAGCCTGACGCCCCCCACTGTGCGCCCTATTGGGTACAAGTGGGTTTTTGTCCGGAAGCGGAACGAAAACAATGAAGTGGTGAGATACAAAGCGAGGCTTGTAGCATAAGGGTTCACGCAGAGACCCGGCATCGATTACGATGAAACCTATTCTCTTGTAATGAGTGGCATAACGTTCCGATACTTGATGTCTATGGCAGTTGACATGGAATTGAAAATGCAGTTGATGGATGTGGTAACCGCATATCTGTACGGATCATTAGATTTAGATATTTACATGAGTGTCCCTGACGGGTTGAAGGTCTCGGACAAAGCAAATCGCAACATGTACAGTGTGAAATTGGAGAGATTGTTGTATGGATTAAAACAGTCTGATCGTATGTGGTACAACCGGCTGAGTGACTTCCTTTTAGGGAAAGGATACGTCAATAGTGAGGACTGTCCTTGTGTGTTTATCAAAAAGTTGCAGAAGGGTTTCTGTATCATTTTAGTCTATATCGATGATTTGAACATCATTAGCCACGCAAAGGACATTGAGGAGGCGGCTACCTATCTCATGACGAAGTTTGAGATGAAAGACTTGGGTCAGACCAAGTTTTGCTTGGGCTTACAGGTCGAGCATCTCCCTAATGGGATTTTAGTGCACCAGTCAACCTATACTAGAAAGGCCCTTGAGAGATTTAACATATCAAAGGCTCATTCTTTGAAGACACCCATGGTTGTGAGATCCCTTGATCGGGACAAAGGCCCATTCCGTCCTAGAAGTGAGACTGAGGAAGTGTTGGGACCGAAAATCCCATACTTAAACGCCATAGGAGCACTGATGTACCTTACGAACTACAACAAGCCTGATATTACGTTCGCGGTAAATCTGCTAGTAAGATACCGTGCGTCTCCTACTAAGAGACATTGGGTTGGTGTTAAGACAATACTCAGATACCTCCAGGGTACGTAAGATCTCGGTCTCTTCTTTCCAAGGCATCGAGACTTAACCATGATGAGCTATGCAGATGCAGGATATCTGTCTGATCCCCATAATGCCCGTTCTCAAACTGGTTTTGTGTTTCGTTGTGGTGGTACATCCATTTCGTGGCGGTCTAGTAAACATACTTTGGTAGCGACGTCTACAAACCACTAAGAGATCATTGCATTATATGAAGTCGTATGAGAGTGTGCACGGTTTTGGAGGATGACTCACCATATTGAGCAATCATGTAGTTTGAGTATCCCCGATACCCCCATTATTATCTATGAGGATAATGCAGCATGTGTCGCGCAGATGCAGCTAGGCTATATCAAGAACAATATGACGAAGCATATTACTCTAAAATTCTTCTATCCTTATGAGCTTCAGAAGCAAGGGGAAGTGAAGATCCTGCAGTCCAAGTCGTGTGACAACTTGGCAGATTTGTTCACTAAGTCTCTCCCAGATTGTACTTTCCGAAAGTTTGTTCGTGAAATTGGGATGAGAAGACTTAGAGACTTGCAGGGTTTAGGGGGAGTAGAACCCCTGAACACAGCCTAGTCAGTGGATCGGCGAGTCTACAACGTTGTACTCTTTTTCCCTTAGTTGAGTGGAGCTTGTGATCCTCACAAAGGTTTTTAACAAGGCAACGGTGAGTGACGCATGGCGATAACTATGTACTCTTTCTCCTAACCTTTTTTTCCATTGGATTTTGGTAGGAGTTTTGACGAGGCATGAGTTGGTCATGGATAGATCCAAGGAGGAGTGTTACGAATCCTTATCTCTTTAGGAGATAAAATTCTTTCTTGTAGATCAATCCGAATTAGTTAAAGATAAATTTATGATTCTTATCTCTAGCCTCCTCTACCTATAAATAGAGAGGCAGGGGTGTTTTATTATACACATTGATTATTAATTAATAAAGAGAGCAACATCCCTATATCTGTGTCTCCTGGGTTCATTGTCTTCTTCTGTGGTGTGATTGTGCGGGAAGAAATACGGTCTTCTACATCTTCTCGACGGATCATCTGCTACAAGAGAAAAAGGAGCGGATCTAGACGATTCGTCAATGTAGCCATTCTACAACAAGGATTACCCAAAGATGGGAGCTTGGGTTGGCTGTTTTTGAGAGAGAACGAGAGGTGAGAGGGAATGTGGGCCTATGGGCTTCAACATGTGCAAGGCTTTTTCTAGCGTGGCAGTTTTTTTGCTTTTAGCCTACGCTCTTTCGGCTTACACAGCCCAACCTGTTAGATAATACGTCGGCCCATAGATGCACATGCGACATGCGACATTCCCGGCTTTACCCACGAGCTGTTTCTGTCAAAGGTGGTTTGACTCGTCATTCTGCAATTGATCATCTCATCGTAGACTTGGTTTGTGCTTTATGTTTTTTTCTTGTGATCGAGAAGAACAGGAAACCTCTTTCAAAAAGAGAGAAGAAAAAAGGAAGAGAAATGAACTGTCCGTGCATGCTTGTAGGACACGCAATGCAGACTTGCAGAGAGCACTAAAGCATGCAGCAAACGGCGAGATCTCGATTACCCTCGCATCGGTTCCACGTAACGTACGGTTCGCCCGCGCGCTAGCTGCAATCGTGCAAGCACGCGCGCGGGGACAAGCATGTAGCTAGCAGTACTCGCCCTTTTCGCCGCACGCTAACTTTGGATGATCCGCTCGTCTCGCAGCACGTAAAGCTGACCCGAGCGAAGCCTTAGGATGGTGCGGCCGCTGTAACCTGGACCTCCGTTCAGACACAGCTGCCCCTCCAGTGTCCGGAACACTTACTTTCTAGCTAGTCACTACGATCGTGATTGCATGAATACACGCAAAAGATTTCAGTATGTTCAAATGCAAATTGTGAGACTTCATGGCTTGATATTTGTGATGGGGTTTGGTGGTGGCAGATTTCTTCGATAGATTAAACAAGGGTAAGACGAGCTTAGTGTAGCATCGTCACACGTACGTGTATGGAATTTGAATGTTTTTCGATGAATTGAAAATAAAATTTTTATAGCAAACACTTATATAACAATATTTGTTTAGGCTCTAAAATTTTTCTGGATCGCCACTGTGTCGACTAAAAGATAGGTTAGGTCATATTGCATATGCGGAAAGGGGTCTAATTAAACCAAGGTAATTTAAGAGGGATTTGTAATAAATCGTTTTATATGGGGAAATGTCACTCAGTGTGACACTTTGAGAGTTTGTAATTTAGGCAAACCTATACACGTGTTTTTCATGTCTCTCCAGACTCCAATCTTCATGCTCAACACAAACGTTTGACTTGATATACGTACTCCTATTGCATAAAGTTAAAGTACACAACTGTGTATAGATTAATACTAAACGGAATGGTTGAGTTTGCATAATTGCATGCAAAGACAACCAGCCGTTGGAGCAGTCAGCTTTAGGCTTGCATGGACTGCATCGGAAAGACCACAATTTCGCGCCTTCTTCGGGAAAATTACAGTATTTTCTCTATGCTAAAATAATTATCGTTCTAAATTATTTAGTATAGATTAAGTTATATTAAAAAATATAATACCCCTTATTAAATGAGATATGATTAAGAGTGAAAAAGTGGTTAGGGATAGAATGAAGAAAAATTTAAATAAGTTTTAATTGATATAAATAGTACTCTAGAGTGATAACTATTTTAAGATAAATTTTAAATAAAAAACAAATATTTTGAACTTTTATCGCCGTCCACCTTTCCTCCGTAGCTCAACTATATACCGCTAACCGCTCTCGTAGCTTCGACCAGTCGATCTTGCAATCGAGAACAAACAAAAGAACACACCCGAATTCAGTGAGTGCTGTTTCTAGTTACCGTGGTGCTGCGGTGCGGCCTACTCTAGTACCCACAACATGCGCAGCAGAAACATCAGAACTCGGAAGTCCTGCATTTAAGTTTGAAGATGACAAAACCAGGAGACAGAAGCTAATAAAGCCATGCATGATGCACATCTTTCCTGACCGACAAACTAAGGAATAACATCATTCTCTTTGCATCGAGTAACAATACGATGCACGCCACATTCTCTTGGATAACGCTAGGTCGCTAGTCGTTTCACGGTGCATCAAATCCCGCCGTTTCAGACCACTAAACTCACAAGTACACAGCAACATGGCCGGCCTCAGAAATCATCCTTAACTTGACTAACTGAAGTTAGGAGCCGAACATAATCATCAATGGTACTCACTTGTCCCAAAATAATTATCATTCTAGGAGAAAGTGAATGACATTAGTAATAAATAAAAATAATCTAGTTGTTCCTTATTAAATAAAAAATATTTGTGATTAGGAGAATGGTCGGGATAAGATAGAGAGAAATTTAAATATGAGGTGATTGATACAATACACCATACTCTAAAATAATAATTATTTTAAGATAAATTTTAAATGCTAGATTACCAATACTTTTTGGACGAAGAAACCAGTAATATACGTCAAATACCAAGGATGAAACAATCACCTTGACGGGACAATTAAGGAACGTTAACTGCCGTGCTGGCTAGTAACGACTCGTGGCAGGATGGGCCGGACCGACTGAGGATGGCTCCTGGGCCCACAAGACCATCTCAGCCTGCTGCTGGTGGCGGCCCACCTGCCCGCCACTCGCAACGCCGTAGCCGAGCAATCCCACGTCGACGGCGCTCGCGGCCACCATTGTTTGCTGCGGCGGCGGCGGCGGCTGCTGCTGCTGTGGATGCCTCCTCTCCTCACCACCGCGGCGTTCAGCGGCCTTCTCGTCCTCAGCAGCATCAGCATGAGGCAGCCGGTGCACCTCGGCGCTGCCGAACGTGGCGGCCACCACCACCAACCCGTCCGCAGCCGTCATCTCCCCGGCGAGCGTGCCACCGATCACCTGCCCTCCCGCCCCAGCAAGAGACACTGAGAACGGCGGCGGCAAGGCTCCCTCTCCGGCCGCGGACGGCAGCACCGTCCCGGACAGAGACAGTACTTCGAACCGCCCGTGCAGCGTTACCGCAGTCGCCGGCGAGGTCGGCAGCCGCAGCGTGACGGCGGCGACGGTGCCACGGCCGCAGAGCACGGACACGCCGATGCGCCGGCGGCGGGCGAACGCCGCTACCGCGGTGGCCACCTCGCAGCCTGCGTCGAGCTCCAGAACGACGGGCAGCATCGCCGCCTCGCTCTCACGCGTCACGACCACCGGCGGCTTGGGCTTGTTCTTGGACCCCAGCGGCCGACCCCGCGGCTTCCGCGGCGGCGCCGGAAGCTCCAGCGCGGGCAACGGCTCGATCAGCTGGGCCCGCGACGACCCCTCGTCGGCCATAGAAGCAGCGAAACACGATCGCCACAGTACGCAAGCTTTCAGGCTTTCACCTGCTACAGTAGTACGAATAGTAAAAAATCTTTGGTTCTTGCCTCTACTAGTACTAGACCAGTAGCTGGTGAGCTTAAAATAGACGGGAGACGACGCAGGCAGCGCTGCATGGCGATTGCCCTACGATCAACATGATCACCGTCCATTCTCCCGGCTGACTCGGTGACCGAGGCGTTCAGAGACGTTCAATCGGATGCGTTGGGATTGTGGGCCCCGAACCTGTGGCAACTTTTCTCCTCCCGTATCAGGTCAAGTCAGCTGGTCAAGCAGGCCATCTGCTACACTAGATCACACACTGACGGGTGGACCCGAGAAACCTTTGGCCGACATGGAAGTGAGAGGCAGGATGAGTGAGGCAGATGTTCGGGAGGTGGTTCCAGTCTTGGTGTGGTCAAAATGCAGTTAAAGTTTGGCGTGCGCTTGTGGGGGTGAGATAGCTAGGATCATTTGCAAAGGCGAAAACCGGTGGTCGGTCGCCGCGCGAATCATACGTCGTCGCGGTTTCTCCCCAGAAATGGGCTCTGGCTGCGCATTCCGCGCGGGCGCAAAGCCCTTTCTCCAGCAAGCTGTTCCGCCTGGAGATGCGCTTCCGGATTCAGATTGACCGCGCGCGTTTCGATCTGCACCTAATAGCATCTCTAAGAATAGCTTTAGCTTTAAAAACAAAGTCCCTACTTTTCTGAGTAGGGATTTATTTTATTTTTTAGGGCTCTGTTTTTGACATCCAAATTCAACAAAGATCTCTAAATCTAAACTTTATTTCTTTTTCTCTTATATTTTAATATAATCTATATGTATATTCTTTATATAACATCACTAAAATTCAAACTCAAATATTTATAAACCATAACAATAAACCATCTTCAAATTCATAATTTCAAATAAGATAATTTAAATTTAAATTCAAATTCAATTTTTTTCTAAATATAAAAATCATATAGACATATAGAAATTATCTATCGCACCACATAGCAATAAACTACGATCAAACTACAACGAATCATACTAACTAGCACCATGAAGTGCCCACAAATATTCTACAAGATCATCTCGAAATCTCTCATGCACTTGCTTATCCTCAATCTCCTAATAAATCTTAAGGAACTAATCGAGAACGAGTGGATTACGCCGTTGGTACTTCTCCTTGCTCAACACCTCGCCTCCATCTTAATCATAGTCATAGCCCTATCGTCATCTGCATCTCACTCATTTTCAATGATCATGTTGTGCATGATAACAACAGTTATCAATATGTATCATAGGATGTTCTTGTCCCAAAATCTAGCATAATCCCTCACCATGGTAAATCGAGCTTGTAGGACACCAAATACTCTCTCTACATCCTTTCGCACCGATTCTTGAACTTTTGTGAAATGAATTTTCTTGTTGCCTTATGGATTGCTATAGCTCTTAACAAAAGCGGAAAATTAAGGATATGTATTGATTTCCGGGATCTGAATAAAGCTACCCCCAAGGATGAATACCCAATGCCGATAGCGGATTTATTGGTGGATGCAGCATCAGGCCACAAAATTATTAGCTTCATGGACGGCAATGCAGGATACAATCATATTTTTATGGCTGAAGAAGATATACATAAGACTGCGTTTCGGTGTCCTGGAGCTATCGGCTTGTATGAGTGAGCAGTAATGACTTTTGGATTGAAAAGTGCCAGTGTATCAGAGAGCAATGAATTATATATTTCATGATCTCATCGGCTTGTTGGTAGAAATTTACATTGATGATGTGGTGGTTAAGTCTAAAAGTGAGGAAAGCCATATAGCTGATCTGCGAAAAGTGCTGGAGAGGGCAGGGAAATACGGACTAAGGATGAATCCCAATAAATGCACTTTTGGTGTATCGGCTGGGCAGTTTTTGGGTTTTATGGTTCATGAGCGGGGGATTGAAGTTAGTCAACGAAGCATCAGAGCCATTAAGACTACAGAGCTACCAAGCAATAAGACAGAATTGGAATCATTGATCGGCAAGATTAATTTTGTGAGAAGATTTATATCAAATTTGTCAGGGAGGATTGAGTCTTTTACTCCATTATTAAAGTTGAAAGCCGATCAAGAGTTTGTGTGGGGGGCAGCACAGCAGAAGGCATTTGATGAGATCAAGAACTATCTGAGTTCCTCACCTATTTTAATTCCGCCGCAGAAAGAAGTGCCGTTCAGATTGTACTTATCAGCCGATGAGAGGTCCATCGGGTCTGTTTTGATACAAGAATTTGAGGGAAGGCAGCGAGTTGTGTTTTATCTGAGCAGAAGACTTTTGGATGCTGAAACAAGATATCCTGCGGTGGAGAAATTATGCCTGTGTTTATATTTCTCATGTACGAAGTTAAGGCATTATATCCTATCGGCTGAATGTACAGTGGTTTGCAAGGCTGATGTGGTCAAATATATGTTGTCGGCTCCAGTCTTGAAAGGGCGAGTTGGTAAATGAATTTTTGCTTTGACAGAGTTCGACTTGAGATATGAATCGACTAAAGCAATTAAGGGACAGGCAGTGGCCGATTTCATTGTGCAATACAGAGGGGCTCACGAAGATTATGTGGAGCCGATTCCATGGACTTTGTTTTTTGATGGATCGGTTTGCAAGCATGGATCTGGTATCGGCTTGGTTATCATATCGCCTCGGGGGGCAAGTTTTGAGTTTGCTTTTACAATTAAGCCTTATCGGACTAACAATCAGGCAGAATACGAGGCGGTGCTGAAAGGACTTTAACTCTTAAAGGAGATCGGAGCCGATGTCATAGAGATAATTGGCGATTCTTTATTGGTGGTCAAGCAGTTGTCTGGAGAATATGAGTGCAGGGATGATGTTTTGAGGTCATATTATGAGGAGTGTACGGATTTGTTAAAGGATTTCAAGATAGTATCAATAGATCATATTCCTAGGGAGCAGAATTTAGAAGCCAATGATCTTGCGCAGATTGCTTCAGGGTATCGGCTGAATAGGCAGGTTGAGGTTGAAATAGCCGATAACGACATTCAAGACAAAGCCGATGACTGGAGGCAGGAGATAATTGATTATTTGCAAAATCCGTCGCAATCTGTTTCCACGAAAATTCGGTATAAAGCTACTAAGTATATGCTGCTTGATGGGGAGCTGTATTATCGGACTTTTGAGGGAGTTCTGCTTAGGTGCTTGAATTTAGAAGAAGCCAAAGTAGTTATGTGAGAGGTGCATGAAGGCGTTTGTGGGACTCATCAATCAGCTCATAAGATGAAGTGGTTACTGAGAAGAGTAGGATATTTTTGGCCGATAATGCTGGAAGATTGCTTCAGGTACTATAAAGGGTGTCAAGATTGTCAGAAATTTGGAAATGTACAGCGGGCACCAGCATCGGCTATGAATCCTATCATCAAACCGTGACCGTTCAGAGGTTGGGGAGTTGATATGATCGGCCAGGTTTTTCCTCCATCAAGTAAAGGGCATAAGTTCATATTGGCGGCCACAGATTATTTTACCAAGTGGGTAGAGGCGATTCCTTTGAAGAAAGTTACGTCCAAGGAAGCGATTGAGTTTGTGAAGGAGCATATAATTTATCGGTTTGGAATTCCTCAGACGATAACTACTGATCAGGGGTCTATCTTCGTATCTGATGAGTTTTAACAGTTTGCTGCCAATATGGGAATCAAGTTATTAAATTCATCACCTTATTATGCTCAGGCCAATGGACAGGCGGAAGCTTCTAACAAGAGTTTGATTAAGTTGATTAAGCGGAAAATTGATGAGCAACCGCGGCGATGGCATACTACATTAGCCGATTCATTGTGGGCCTATCGGATGGCATGTCATGGATCTACTCGGGTGCCGCCATATCAGTTGGTATATGGACTTGAGGCAGTTTTACCTTGGGAAACTAACATCGGCTCTAGGAGAATTTCTTTACAGAATCAATTGATAGCCGATGATTATTATAACTTAATGATAGATGAACTTGAAGATTTGGCTCAGAATCGGTTAAGGGCATTGGAAAGAATTAAGGAAAACAAGTCTAAGGCAGCTCGGCATTACAACAAAAAGGTGGTGAATAAATCGTTTGCCGAGGGAGATCTTGTGTGGAAATTGATTTTGCCGATCTGGTCCAGGGATAATAAGTTTGGAAAATGGTCGCCTAATTGGGAAGGGCCCTATCGGATTAATCGCTGTGTGCCCGGTAATGCCTATGTATTAGAAGATCTTGACGGGACGGAGTTTGCTAAAGCGCTTAACGGAAAATATCTCAAGAAATACTATCCTAGCGTTTGGATCAATTCTTAAATCGGTTAAGTTCAGCCGATTTCTAAAATAGTTCGGAAAAGCCGATGTTTTGCATCGCCTAAAGACAGCCGATATCAATCGATATCGCCTTTAGACCAAACAAACAGAAATATTATCAAGGATGGAGGAGGCAGGTAGCAGAGCTGATCAGGATATATTACAGCACAACTAATATGTTTCATGAGGCCATCGGTCATTAATTTACATGAATTTTTGGATCGTTTCGATTGCACGCAGGCGGATTTGGTCAATCTCATTAATGGCGCGGATGTCATCTTCATCGGAGCCCGGGATGGTCTTCAAATTCTTGCGCCGGTGAATGACTTGACGCACCATCGCGGCAACCTTAGCTTCTTGGTCTTGGATAGCTTGAGGCAGGCCGATAAGCTGGGATTCTGTGGTTTCAAGGTCCTTACGAACTTTTTCAAGTTCTGCCAGCAAATCGGCCTCCTTCTTCTTCAGTTGGTCTAGCTTGGGTTGGAGCTCTTGGGGAGCAGCCACCATGTCATCAAGTTTTTTCTTCTCTATTTGGGTTGATAGCCGATCGGCTTGGATATCTTGAGTAGTCTTCTGTTGATCAGCACGATCGGCTATGCGCTGTCTAAGCTTGATGAGTTTGAATCTGTGAGACTCCAGGTATGCTGCAGGAGTTAGTGCGTCGACGAGTTCTTTGGGCAGATGGTGTTCAATTTCTGCAAGTCTTGCCCGAATCGGCCCACAGTCTTCCACTAGCGCATCAATTGGATTTTCCAGCCGACTGATGATGCTCGTCAAGTAATCACGCACATCGGCTGGGAAGGACGGTTTGGGTGCTGCGCTAGTGGCTGTTTCGTCTTCTGCCTCCAAGTATTTGCCGATGTCAAAGGAAAACAAATCGGCTAGGGACTGCAAATTTGACATCGGTAAAGGGGTCAGTAGAGGGTTAAAAGTAAAGTATGGGCATAAAGAGATTACCTGAGGAAGGACATCGGCAGCTCGGGTGGCATCGGCTTCAGGGAGATGAATAGGTTGTTCTTCCGGGTGGCCGATGTCAGCCGATGGAATAGGGATAGTCTCGTCGACGGCTGGAGGACTTGGTGCTGAGAGTAGGGCAGTTGGAGAAGCCATCAGCTCAGTGCTTGGAGGGACGTCGGAAGAAGGTTGAGGTTCTGGAACCGATGACTCGAGCTGGAAATGAAACTGGTAAGATAAATGAGAAAGCAGGTAATAATATCAAGACTTGGCGCATACCTGAGGAGATGAGGGAGCTGATGTTGTCTAGGGAGAAGATGGCGCCGTGGCAGTGACATCGGCACTGGTTTTCTGCTTCTTCAGGGAGGGGCGATGTGCTAACTTCTTCCGTTTTTGTCCTATCGGCCGCGGCGCCTTGAGGAGAGCCGATGGAGATGGAGCATCGCGCCCTAAGTTGGGAGTGGCCGATGGGGGCTGGTACAGAATCGGCCGACCGCTGTTGCTTGTCGTTGGGGGCTCGACGCTGGCGGCCTGCAAAATTAAGAGTAAGAGTTGATCGGAGAAGGCGATTAAGGTTTATAGGTGTTACCTCTTCATCGGATTCGATATACTCGGCGTCAAGGCGGGAACAGTAGCAGGTGACCGCCAAGCTGAATATATGTTTCTTCCATTCTGACCACCATAGGACAAAAAGCTTGGTGTTGGTAGTGCAGACATACACCTCGGTGGCGGCACCTAGAAGAAGAGGTTCTGTTAAAGTCCGCATCCGATCATACTCTAGGGCGTTGTTGACATTGCCCTGGGCCTGGAGTTTGTCGATGAAGAATAGGCCGATCAGAAGCTGACCAAGGCCAAGCTGGCGGGAGCCGACCGATGGATGATAAAACTCGTATGATGGTTGCGATCGGCCCAGAGAAAAGCCAGTTGGCAGCAGACGGGGGGTGATGGCCGATAGGAATATGGCCTTGGACTCCTCGTTTTCCAAAGCATTAAGCGGGTCAAAATTGGAAGGCATCTCGAATGACGATGCATCATTGTATGCGAACCAAAGAGTGGCCTCCCTGGTGAAACCATAATAAAACCCCTTGAACCACTGACTAAGTCCAGTGGGGGTTATCTTGCCGCCAGAAAGAGCTGATGCAACTTCGCCCATGGAAACGCATCGGCGGTAAATGGGATCCTGGTCTTCTATGTAGTCGGCTGGAAAGGATTGGTTGAGAAGAGAAGTCCCAGAGAAGGCCTTGGAGGTGTATACGTTGAGATAGAGTTGCACAAACCACCAAGGACCCCCGATATGGCCGACGGGCTGGCCGGCTGATAACTTGGTTGCTACTTGGTGAAGCAGCTGATAGGTAGTGCCAAGAAGGAATTGCCCCAAGGGGATCTGTTTCCGATCAACCAAACATTCTGCCAAACATTGCATGTTGATCGTTGGACCAAGGGTTGTGCCACCAAAAACAAACCGCTCCAGCCATATGTTCAGAAAAGCAACATGTTCCCGGTCATCAACCAATCCAGTTCCCTTATTGTGAATGGATATGTACCTGGACCAGCCGCCGATGTTCTTTGCTTGAAGCCGATGAGTAGGTTTGAATCGGAGCTTGAAGGGGTCGATGTAGCTCGTTGTGTCTAGGCAGGTGAGCATAGTCACATCCAGCAAAGTGGGGGTCATCGGCCCGTGCCCGAACAGGAAGGCATTGAGGGCATCGGACCAGAAGTATGAGGCCGATGCGAGCAGGGGTTCATTCCTTTCCATATCGGCCAGAGAGAGATTAATGCAGTGGCCGATATGTGATTCTTCCCAATAGGTTCTCTTCGCAGCCGATACTCTGGTGTACCAATCTCTCCACCCGGGCAGCTTGCTCGGCCATGACCTAAAGCTATTGGTCCAGTCGCTGACCAGCATGGCTGAGTTCTTGAAAGGAATACGCTGGGTCTCGGCGCATATGAAATCGGTGGGATCTTCGCTACCCATGGGGCCATGATAGAAAAAGTTCGGGTAATCGGCGGCCGGGATCAAGATCTGGTCTCTAAGATGCTACAGTAAACAAGAACACGATGAAGAACAGGCAAAGAACATGGCGGATTGGGTCCATCTAGGCTACAAAATCGGGAGAAATAATCGGGTAGGAAGATTACCTCAGGAACTGCAGATGCCGATGCCATCGTGAGAGAGGAAGAAGATGCAGGAATCAACGGCCGAAGAAGAGGGCTGCGACGGTTCGTCTGGACTCGCTAGAGCTTGTTGAAGTTTTGGAAGATGAAGCGGTGGTGCTCTGGTGATGTGAAAGCGTAAAAAAGGCTAGGGAGACGAAGCTTTTTATAGAGATATGATGACCGGACGGGAATCGAGGCCGTTGGCACTGTTTCATACAATTATAGCAAGTGGGCTATCTTGGGCCGCCTCAGTATGGAAGAAATCTGGAGGCCCAAAATGAAAGAATTTCGAAGTCCTATAGAAGAACTCCGAAATTGGGGGGCATGTGTTAACGCCAATATTTGGTAAGGCCCTGTATCAGATTCGGTCAAGAGGGAAAATTGCAGTCAACTGGCGGAAATTGATCCAGAAGAGACCGATTCCGAAAAGAGGCCGTGAAGACCGCTATATGGCAGTTATTTACTGTATATATTAATTAGGCAAGTGCTTATCTTTAAGAAACCTGACCTCGTGTCCGGTTGGGTCTTATTAGTGTTTTCTGTTATAATTAGGAAATCATGTACCGTGTCCTATAAGGACTCGTGTAACTTGGGGTATGTAACACCCTGCCCTCCAGAACCGCACAGCCCAGCCCAACCGACCGACGGGCCCACTTACACATAGCACCCCACTTACACTTTCGTCCTCGCTTCATGTAAAAGGGTTAACCCGGAAGTACTATGGTTGGAGGGACAAGGCCTTATAAGTTGGTTCAACCCTTGCTCAACTAGCAAGGTGGTACTATTCATGTGCACATAGCACTCATGGGCCATATGGGCCATATCCTAATTGGGCCAGGATGTCACACACACCCCCCTTAAAGGACCTGGCGTCCCCGCCAGTCCAACTTACCCGTATAGCCACACAGGCATATAGGCAAATGTCCAGGAACGCGCCCCCTCTTAGCGCACGTCCGTACGTCCAGTGCCGGCGCCATATGCCATGCCATGTGCCTCACACCGAGCCCACATGCGCCATGCGCCATATGCCCGCACACTGACCCGTACGCGCAACTGCGAGGGTCGGCTCTGATACCATTTGTAACACCCTGCCCTCCAGAACCGCACAGCCCAGCCCAACCGACCGACGGGCCCACTTACACATAGCACCCCACTTACACTTTCGTCCTCGCTTCGTGTAAAAGGGTTAACCCGGAAGTACTATGGTTGGAGGGACAAGGCCTTATAAGTTGGTTCAACCCTTGCTCAACTAGCAAGGTGGTACTATTCATGTGCACATAGCACTCATGGGCCATATGGGCCATATCCTAATTGGGCCAGGATGTCACAGGGTATAAATACGTACGCCCGGGGACCTTGTAAATCATCACTCGATCAATCAAATTCGGCGCATCGCCACCCTTCCGACGGGATCTTGCTTCTCGAGCCGGGCTGCATCGGTTAGGTCCGACCTCCTGCGAGAGGGTAAGTCTCGTCACCCCGATTACCTATCGGCTAGGACTTCCTCGGTTAGGTCCGATATTCTAGTCGGTTTATGGTAGTCGGCTTACCACGTTATATTTATTTTATCTATGGCTGCATCAGTTCAGTTTGATCTCATAGATTGATTAGGTATATCACATCACGCGTGCGTAGATCATATCGGCTTACTGGGAGCGGTTTATCATCAGTTTGTGCTGCATCGGTTAGGTCCGATCTACTAAACTGCTAGCGATAAATCGTTCCTGCTAGGTTGATACTTTATGCGCAAGCGTCTTATCGGAGTGTATAGCCGGTAAGTTATCGTATTTTACATCACGATCGTATCAGATCTATCGGCCTATCGAGGTATTGTTATCATCATCGGTCTGTGCTGCAACGGTTGGGTCCGATCTACTAGACTGACGATAATAGCTTTACTCTTGATGAGCCGATGGGTTTTATGCGACGTTGTTATCGGAGTGCTTAGCCGATAAGTTATCTCTTATTAAATATAGCCGATTATACTGCTTGCCTTGTTATACATTCTTGCCTGCATTACTGTTACGATCGGCTAAGGGCTAGCCGATTGGTTTTCTCTGCCGATCCGAGCACGAGCACAAGCAGGTTCCCGGGCACGACCTCAGCCAAGTTCCCGGGCACGACGTCAGGTAAGGAGCCGAGCACGAGCATAGGTAAGAACCCGGGCACGGATATGGACAGCGGAGGAAGATCTCGGGCGCAGATGCGAGCAAGGGCCCGGGCACGGGTGCAGGCAGTAACTTCGCGGCAATACTAGTAACCTTAACCACGATCGGCTGGACTTCATTTAATATTTTACTTACGCATCCTGCTTGCTTACTTTACCAAGTTTACAGCCGATTTTTGAGTCTCCCTTCGATGATCGGCTAGTTTAATACCTGTTTATTATTATGTTATTGCTCATGTCATCATCGGCTTCCAGTCGATGTATAAGTGCTACAGTGCATATCGGCCATCGGCCGATGAGATGAGTCCAAGCCGGCTTCCAGCCGATTGGCTCACGAATTTGACATCTTTTCTCCTTGTCAATTGCAGGGTTAAATTGACTGGCACGCCTACGAACCTCAAGATTTTAGGACCTGCACTGGAGTGAAGCAAATCTCCCAGGCCTTCGCGTGTCTCCCAGACGCCGGACGGCCCCCGGCGGGTTTTCGGCGTCAACATACTCCAATAGTGCTCAAGAGAGTTAGCACTCCTATCGGACTCAAAGTTCTTATGGGCATGAAAGTGATCAGCAATCCTTTTCCAATAAGCCTTTCCTGGTTGCTCATTGGCAGTGATATGATCTGTGCTAATACTCTTTCATGAGATGCACAACTGAATGCCCTCCTGATGAGTGTAGTTGCCTGCCCTCTTGGATGACTTTGAACTACTAGTTTGGGTACTACGTTGGGTACCAAAGGTTTTAGGTGGTATTGATAGTGAAATATTATCAACATTAGTATCCTCAAACATCATCCGTGTCCAATAATCACCTTGAGAAGCCATGGCAATCTATCCACCTCAAATTGACAAGCATTGAATTATATTGAAATTGATGGGAAACATATAGAACATGAATTAAAACAAAATAGATTGGTGCCATAAAAGTATCGTAGGAACAATCTAGGCGTGTACGCTACACAACGGCGGTCCCGCTGGCCGGTCAGCGGGCGGGGGGTCAAGGAAGGAGCCGTCCCCCGCGGATCTCAGGGCAGCTCCTTGAAACCTCTTCGGAACAACATTGATTACATCTATAAAATCGCTATGAAAAATCATCGGATTGATGAAATCAAGTTGATTTCGATCCATTCAGAATGTCTCAATTACAGTACCTTTCTGCAGGAGGCGGCGAATGGGAAGACGGCGGACGAGGAGGCGGCGTCTCTGGATGGGAAACGCCGGTTCACCTTTCTGTAGGAGGCGGCTGGGGAGGCGGCGTCTTTGGCTAGGAAACGTTGGAACCGGCGAGGGGGAGGGCGGCTCCGGCAGCCCTAGGCCTGGATCCGGCGGCGCTGCTTCTTCCCCGCTCGGATTGAGGCGGAGATGGAGGGCAGGAGGCGGTGGCGCGAGAGGGAGTCGGACGGGCGAGACTAGGGCACGGGTGAAAAATTGTTTCGCGGGAGAGAAAAAAACTCCTAACCGTAGAATAGGGAGCTCCCTAAGTACCCGTGGGAGATGGGGCTGAGGAGGAAAATTTCGGGGCCTCCATAAAATAGGAACTCGAGTTTGGATCCTGTTGGACTTGAGTTTTTTTGTTTGGCTTCAAAAAATAGAGTAGGGTCCCTGTTGGATATGCTCTGGGCATTTCTGTTCGGGAGTGGTGGTCGAGGAGGAAAAAATTCTCATTTTTCGTGAACATATTTTCCAAATTGCTAAATGGTGTGTTTTTTAAAAAAATTATATAAAAATTATTTTAAAAAATTATACTAATCTATTTTTTAAGTTTAAAATAATTAATACTCAATTAATCATACGCTAATGGCTCACTTCGTTTTATGTTATCTTCTTTCTCTTCTCTTATTTTCAAACTATTCCTAAGTAGCTTGAATGGAATGATCTTAGATAAAGTACCACATAGACTAAGATCATTCATATTAAAATTTCATTTTTCATAATGCAAGTGGCTTGAACCGGTTCTTTATTTTGCATGTCAGCCCCTGATGTTTTATATTTTAGTCATCATGTGTTTCTAATTTACATAGAAGTCCGAAATTTTGCACTAAGCACCCTAAAATCTAGAAAAAAAAATAAAATTCCTCCGCTCCCCTCTCCCCTTTCTCCACCTTGAGCTCCCTTCTCCCTCCCTCTACCCGACGGTGCTCCCCTCCCCTCCACCAGACGGTGGCAGCTGCTCCCTCCCTCCCTCACTATTCTCGCGACATCGGCTCGTGGCTCCCCTCCCTCCCTCACTTCCTCTCTGGACATCCCCTCCCTCTTCCTCGCTCTCCGACCATCCCCTCTCTTTACTCGCCACCACCGATCCCCCCTCAATCCGCCGTCGGATGAGCTTCTCGCCGTAGATTGAAGTGGCGTTGGCCGGCGAGCCCCCGACGGAGCAGATCGAGGTGGGGCAGACTAGAGCAGATCGAGCTCTCCAGATCTGGACGGACTTGGGGTGACGGCGACGGACATGGCGCTCAGCAGCAGGACTCAGGATGGTAGACATAGAGCTCGGTGGCAAGACTTGGGGCGGCGGTGTGATAGCGTCTTCTTCCTGTGGCGTCCTTGACGGCGAGCAGCATCCTCGATGTGGCGGCGGCGGAGGAAGCTCGACAACGGCAACGTCCTTGCGTCTTGGGGACACGGCTTCCCTATCGCGGCTTCGAGCCGGTGCCCCGTGCAGCGTGTGGCTTCACCCTGACAAAGCCTAATGAGGCTCACGTGTCCTCGCTATGGGATGAGTGGCCTTGCGGAGGCGCGACCGACACTGACTGGACGGAAATCTCTATGTTGGCAAGTTAGGACTGAATGCCACATCATGGCCTAATATCCATAGGAACAGTGTACCGTAGTAGTTGACGTGAAGTCTTGAGCATTGCTGCACAGTCCGTCGACTATTCAAACACGCCTTGCAATACTGTGTGCAAAAAGAATCAAGACGAATCTAAAGCCGTGAATGCAACAGACTGGTGCTTTCGCCTTCGTAGGCAGCAGCAGAAGGGCAGCGCGGGCTGCTTCCATGCGTGGTCATTGATAGGTATGCACGTGGCCGCTCCTCATTGGATGCTATCTTCTCCTGCGCCACACCAGCCAACCTGCCTAGGCGCCCAGCCACCCATGATCAGTTGTTCACCGTATCGATTCGGGATTACTGTCATCCACACGGTTACCACGATAACCATCTAAAATCACATAAATTTTATCTTTAAAAATTTAAATTTAAAATTTTTAAATCTTACAATGAGGTTGTGGTTACCACGTGATAATCGCATGGTAAGTCACGGTAACTTCGGTACGTTGAAACTAAAAATAAAAAATTACAGAAAAAATTATAAAACGTAGTAAAAATATAAAAAATTATAGAAAATTGAGGAAAAAAAATTATGGATATCTCTAGAAAAACAATGTAATATTGCATAATTTTTTTTCATAACATTTGCTATAGTTTTTACACTTAAATAAAGTAGAAACTATATCTCAACCCATTTTTTATTTTTTTAAATTTTGATGGAGCTCTAAAATATGAACTAAACTTCGTTATTTTCATAGACTTTCTTTACCATAATGATCTATAATTTAAGCATTACCAACTAGATTTTTTTGGATTTTTTATTTTTTTTAAAAAAAAATTATTTAAACCAAATCATTGATGTTATCGGCGGTTTGACTCACCAACTGCCAACTCGATCAAGGGTCAAAAGGCAGTGAAAGAGCGAGAGGAAGAGGACGCAGGTGGAGACATTGAGGTGCTCGGAGTGGAGAAGATCAGAGCAGGACTGAAAAGGCTGAGGACCTAGTCTTCCTTGTGGCCTGCAGCTTGAGTTAATGTCTCTCCAGGCTCTCTCTCTCTCGCCCGCGTGCACCATTTCTGCAGTCCCGAGTCCGGCCACTGTACGTTTGTACGACTTACAGCTACGGAATGCTTGACGCTTTCTTTTTTTTGAGACAAAAGAAAAGTCGGGAATTTTATTCATGACTTGACAAGTTTACATGTATATCAACAAAGCCCGGAAGGCTTATCATCTAAACATGACGCCCCTCGTTCAAAGCGCACGTAAATTTAGGGATAGTTTGAAGGTGAGAAAAGAGATAAGAGAAAAAAGATCATGTAAAACAAAAATTTACATAATAAGTCATTAATACATGATTAATTAAGTATTAATTATTTTAAATTTGAAAAATAGATTAATATGATTTTTTAAAGTAACTTTTATATAGAAATTTCAAAGTAGCGTCTTCTTATTTCAATGACATCAGGAACTGCCTTTTATTTGCATTTTGATCTTGTAGCAATACTCGTAATGACTTCTAGACGATCAGAAGCTACCCAAACCTTTGAAGTGTTGCAGGCCATGGCAATAGCTAGACCTTCATTACATCCAAAAGCTTCTAGTGTAGTTGGGTCACATAAACCTTTACAAACCATAGCACTAGCTGCCACAAAATTATCCGACGCATCACGGTAAATAGCCCCAACAACACCTTTATTTCCTGATCTGCATCCACATTAATCTTCAGACAATCTTCAGTACAAGCTTGACGCTCTTCTGTGCAGCATCCTCAACCCGTCGGCGAGGCCCAAGAGCGAACTGTTACCATCTTGATTTATCTGTTGGACCAAGTGCCTTCGATGATTGGGCCTGATGTATCTCTAGCCCAAGAGTACCTTTGGCTAACTCTCTCTGAATTTTTTTTATTTTTGTATTTTTTTAAAAAATATTTTAAAAAATATATTTTTGTTTCAAAAATTTATAAAAATATAGAGAACATTTTAATGACATGACAGACGACCATCCGCCGGGCGGCCCCCTAGCTAGTTAAAAACTGCCCTCTAGAAGGGTGGCAAGGGGGCCACCTGCAAATACGCTGACCCGTGGGGCCGCTGCTTTAACGGGCGGCCCCCTTGTCACCTTACTAGATGGCGGTTTTTGGCTGGTTAGGAGATCGCATGCAAAATGACCGGCCCGCAGCAGGCCAATTTTGCAGGCAGCTCCCTTCCCGCCCTCTGGGAGGGTAGTTTTTGGCCGGCCAGGGGGCCGCCTGCAAAAATGGTGGCTCCCTGGCTTTTGAGACAGGGTGTCGCTTGCAAAAGTGTTAAAAATCGTTCTTTGGAAGAGCGATTTTTTGTTGGCCTAGTATAAAACCCCCTCCTAGCCTCCGAAAATTTCATAAAATTCACCAAAAATAACAGAAAAATAGAAGAGAGAGCTAAGAGCGAAGGTGAACGAAAGTAGCGAAGCTCTGCCGGTTTATGGATTTGTTTGCAGGTAAAGCCTATTGTCCCTTTGTAATTTTTATTTCTATTAAAAATTGATGTAGTATTGTACTAGTTACGTGTATAGTACTATATGAAAATAAGTTGCTACTCATAGATCCGTAGGTTTTTAGTCAATCTGTTAGGCGACGGAATTTGTGTAGAGATGGTAGTTATAAAATGTCGATTACACGGTATTAGATGTGAGGAGAATGTTGATATCTAGTTTAACTCTATTTTTTCAACAGAGATGTTAAATAGGGTGATATTTCAGTTATTTCACGGGTAAGGGAATGTTAGGTATGGTCCACATGGTGTAGATTTATCGGAGTTCAGTTCAACGGCTAAGGGAATTAATAGGCCAGCTGAGAGAAGTTTCGGGTCAGTGTACAACTGGTTGATGCGAGGCTTTCGAGTCGACCCCCAGATCAACGCAATAACCGTGTATGTTATAGTTAGTCGTATAGTCGAAGGTTTTTTTTGGGAACTGATGCCGGTAGATTGCACTGTCATTTAGAGATGGTACGTAGAGAATGCATTTCAACATGGTTGGCCACTTGGCATACTTGTGTCGGTGTATGAGAAGTATAACACCGTTGCAATGGCCGTGCAAGATGATGAGGGTCCAAGTGCGACAGGAGGTGATACCAAAACAATGAAGGAAATTGAAGGAGAGAATGAAAAAGATATGCAGCCAACAGGTGCGGCAGACGAGGGAGAACTAATCGACACCATCGTTGAGAAAATGGATAGGGAAGATGTTAAAAACGAGCATGTAGAGCATGATGATTCGTCTGATGAGGACAATGTAATGCCTGCAGAATAGACCAACGAGGATTTTTTTGGGCTTGTTATCTCCAAGTGGCATCATGTGATATGAGAGTACAAGGAGAATGAAGTCATCCAGGGAGCTAAGTATGCATACATAGAGGATTTGAAGGAGGCAGGGAAACAATGGGCAGTGTCACTTTAGAGGGAGTTCTTGGTCGTGAAGTCAAGCAAGTCGGTGTATGAAGTGAAGTGTGTGAAGGATGGGTGTCCATGATGGATGCACGCGTAAAAGGGTAAATGGAAGGATTATTGGCAAGTTTCAATCATGACCGAGCATTCATGTCATTTACAAGGTGTAGAGAAATACCATAGAAATATGACATTTGCATTTGTTGCAACAGAGATATACTCCTACATTGTGAACAACATGGGGTACGAACCAAGGTCAATCGTTAGACATATTGAGGAAAAATTTAAGTACACATTAGCTATGCGAAGGCATGGAGGGCGAAACAGAAAGTTGTAGAGTTAAGGGTTGGCACATTTGAAGCATCGTATGATAATTTGCCTCGTCTTTTAGCCTGTATTTTTCAGAGGAATTCAAAAATCTACTACGACCTGAAAGCTTTCCTATCAATTGACCATAGTAATCAAAGTGTGTTGCAACGGGTATTCTTTGCATTAGGTGCTTGCATCCAGGCCTTTGTGTATTGTCGTCCCATCCTCTGTATTAATCTCTCCCTGTGCACCTTATGGATCTTTTCAAGAGACTGTGTGCCCAGAATCAAGAGAAGAAATTCAATGAGTTTTCGAGGAGATTGGATGAGCTGACATCTAAACAAACAGAGAAGCAGTCTAGGAGGGCTAACCTTGTAGGGGATGAGGCTTCACAAGCTCTTGGACCTCTACCAAGTAACAGACCTCGTATCAGAAGAAGGTCGATATCATCGATTAGGAAATTTTCGAAGTGGATTGAGAATGAGCCAAAGGAGAAATGAGCCTTATTGTTTAACAAAGATGGTTCTCGATTCGACATAATAACCACACATTTGGTAGAGGTTTACAACTGGGTGATGCGTGGTGTTCGCGGGCTCCCACTTGTTGGCATTGTTGAATTTATCTTGTATGGCATATGCACGTACTTCAGAGATCGGTCAGAGCAGCTGGCACCTCCATGGTAGACAATAATCTTTTTTTTGGCACACTACTGACTAAGTACATGCAAGATAAAAGTAGTAAGATCCAAAGACATCGAGCTATACCTCAAGATACACAAGAGCACATGTTTAAAATATTATGTGTCGATAAGGGCATGCGTGGAATCTACTATAATAGAGTTGTGCAGGAGTGCGTGCTGAAGGAAGACGGGACCTGCAAGTGCTCGTGCCGAAAGCTTACTCTGCTCCACAAGCTATGTTCTCACGTTATTACCGTGAGCGCTGAGTGCGGGATAGAAGCACGTCATTTTGTCTCATCTTATTTTAGGAAAGAAGCAATCTACAGTACCTAGAGTGGCGAGATATACGGCTTCTGTATTGCGGGGACATTTACTACCGAGCATCCTCAAATTATCTACATTCCTGACCGAACAAAATTGAGAGACAAAGCAAGTCGCCGCAAGACAAGATGCATTCATAATGACATGGATGAGTCAGAAGCCGGTGGAAGATATAAATGTTGTTCAAAGTGCGATCAGAAAGGCCATACCAACAAGAAATGTCCGAAGGATGTAACTGGTCTAAGTGCAGCGGAAGCTGGATCGTCGAGTTCAGGTGCTAATGGCAGTCGCCCTCCGGGTGAAGGCACAACTTCAAGGCGACCCCGTCCTATACGTTCTCAAGCATTTGGTGGTGCTACGGTGTACTGTTAGTCCATGTATCAATGTAATAGAGATTCTATAACTTTAAGTTCTCCTGCTTTGTTGCGTGCTTGATCTTTGTTATAGAATGATATGTACCGTATTGTTGTCTTTTATTGTCATGTAATAATGCTATGAACCTTAACAATAATTTTTAATGTGGTTGTTCAATTAACTTTGCGAACTTACTCTTACTTGTTATTTTGACAATAAAAATTACGCTAACTCTCTATTTGCATGCAGGTATGGCGTGCCAGACACCGAAGCTGCTCGATCGGGGCCTCGACCTGTCCCACTGGTCTTACTTGTCAGCCGTTGAGGGTGCCAAGCTGAGCACTTTCTGTCCACGGCCTTCACGTCACCTCCTATAGATAGACCCCTAGTTTCGTGAGAGGTAAGAGTTGTACCAATAGTTATTCCCAACATTTGTACATATCTATGTTTTCCAATATTGACTACAGTGCTATATTCTGCAAGTTTCGTGAGTCTGGACTTCTTCCGCTATGCAGGCTAGTTGAGCCTGCACCGGACGAGAGGGACCCCGCTAGGCGGTGGGACGCTGACCGGTCACTTCTGGCAGCACTGGTGGATCACTGGAGACCGGAGACGTGCACGTTCCATCTACCGTGCGGCGAGATGACTCCCACACTCCAGGACGTGTCCTACCTGCTGGGACTTCCCCTTGCAAGGGATGCAGTGGGTCCGGTTGACGGGACGCATGGTTGGTCGCAGGACATCACTGCTCGGTTCACAATCGTGCAGCGCCGACCTGGACTTGGTGAGCCGGGTTCGCTACCGGCTTACACCACGAGTGGCCCCTCGCAGGCGTGGTTGCTACAGTACACCGTAAGTCACGTATTCCTTTGATTCACAATCGCTCGATCTATAAAGCAATAGTGGAGCTGACAATAATCTTACTTTTCAGCCTGATCAGCTACACCCTGACGCCGACGACTACTCGGTGCGGCAGAGCTTGGAGGCGTACCTGCTGTGGTTGTTCGGGTGGGTGATTGTCACATCCCGAGTTTTCCCCTTAAATAGAGCCACAGAAAATATACCTAAGAAAATGTCCCAAAAAAATAATTTAAATTGGCCAAATGAATTAATTCAATGTGAAAAATGCAAAGTAATAAATTATCCTGGCTGGGAATATTTTTCTTATATTTCTCTTGCCAGAATACATTAATAGGATTTTTACTGGAACTTTTAGAGCATTGGAAGTATTTTTAATAAATCAAAAACTCTTATTGGGATTAAAAGAGCACTGGAAATCCTTTCCCTTTCCATTTCCTTCTCTTTTCCCTTTTTCTTTTCATTTCCCTCCTGCTGGGCTGCCGGCCCAGTACTGTGTCGGCCTGCACACCCCACCTCCCTCACCCCCTCTCACTGTCAGCCAGGCCCCACCTATTGGCCACTCTCCCCGCACCGCTCCCCTCACCCCTCTCGCTGACATGTGGGACTGGGGCCCCACACGTTAGCTTCGTCCTCAACCTCCGGCCGACTTGGCCGGAGGGGATCGAGCTACCCCATCCGTTGGATTACGCCGTTCCCGCTCTCACGCGCCTCGGCCCTTGATTCAAACGCCGCGGGCCGAGTCCCCGCCCGTTTTCCCCACATTCTCCGTCCCTCACGCTCACGACCATGGTTGAATCGCGCCCACTAGCCGTCGTGGCCACCGTCCTCAATCCAGTGAAAGTCGGCCACGAACTTCCCCATCCGAGTATATATAGACCCTTCCCGTGCTTCGCTCTTATTTTTCCCTCAGTTGCATACGCCTGCCGAGTACCCAAACTTCCTCCGCGTCGAGCTCCCAAAACGCTGCCGTGCTCCGCCTACTCCAGTCGCACATCACCGTCGCCGACTACCACGCTCGTGCTCGGTAGCTTCGCCGCACCCGGCTGCGTCCTGTTCCGCACTCGGCCGCCTCGGATTCCTGCCGGGACTCCATTCTCTCCGTCATTCCGTTTAGGTAAACCTCTCCGTCGGTAGTCAGCCGCGGTTTTCCGTTGACCCACTTGATGTTTTTCCCTCCTAACTCATTCAACACTTTCGCCAGGACCTCCCGCACCTCGTTTCCGTCTCTGTCATCGCTCTGCGCCGCCGGAATCCAATTGGCGTCACCATCTCGAACCTCGGCCGCCGCCCACTCCCTTTGTTTGCCGTCGTTCGTCGCACTTCGGTCGCCGCGAGCCCTCGGTGAGCACTCGGCCACATTCCTCCGCCCCTCCGCTGCTCGCCGCTGCTCTCCGCCACGCCGGATGGTCACCGGTGGTGACTATTAGCCGGCGTGCGCCGTTGCCGCGCTGCGTGTGCCGGCGGAGCTCGCTCCTGACTAGGTTTGAGTCGTCCGATCTGTCTCGGCAGATCAGGGCCACTCGTGTATCTATGTCTGCGGTCGCCACACGTGCGTGGACTGCGTCCACCGTGCGTTGTCTTTTGCGTCACTGACCCGTGGGTCCCGCTTGTCGATGCTGGCTCCCCATGGTCCGATGATGCATTAATTCCTTTAATTGCGCATAAATCGTTTAATAATTAATTTTGTATGGGAAATCACTATTAAACTTCTAAAATTCATAAGTAATTCATTCGAGCTCCGATTAATTCCATTCAAATTTCATTAAATTCAGGAAAATGCCAAGAATTTATTAAAAATACTTTCAGCTCTTGTTTGACTGCCCACATATACTGTTTTTAATTGTTTGTGTGTTGTTTGCTTTAGAATCCGACGCCGTCAATTCTCTCGTGTACTATGAGGTCGTAGCCCAATACGTCGAGCCGGAGCAAGGCAAGTCACATTGTAATCTTGATCATTTTATACCTACTTTTGTTAAAATGTTTGGTTTATTCAAATAAACATGCATGTTTTTATTATTACATATGGTATAGATTATGACCCCTATATAGATAATATAGATAAGATTATGCCTTAGTTTTTGAACCTTGTTCCTTGTCACCTGGGTAACAACATGACTAGGATATTATTCTTAGGATGCTTAGCCATGCTTAGAGACTATTAGTTCACCTGGGAATTTAACATTATCATTTACATTCCTATTTCGACTCTATGTCGGAAAATGGCACTTTGGATATATTGATGTTGAATTACTAAAATTTAACCCAAATGGTGGGCTGTGGGTGCATGGTTTTGCTAGTCGCACCCATGGCAATTAAGGACCGATTCGCGGGAACCTTTTGGGCAAGTACTCGTACTTTCCACAAGCTAGCGTGGGCAACGGCTGGGCTTGTAATGTCTTGTCTCCCTCTCCTAGGCATCGATGGTGAGGATGGGCGTGATGGAGTTGGGTCGGCCCAGGGTAGGGTTGATCGGCTTCCGGATCCATTGTGGCGCAAGGGGGTAGCCTGACCAATATGGGGTATCCTGTTGGCAGGTGCAATCTCAGCGTGGTGTGGATGGTTTGGGAGAGGTTGCGTAAATGGTCCTGTCACAGCCTCTCACGGGGTATCGTGGTGATGCACTGGCACACGGGAACATGTGTGGGGCTGTGTCTTGTGGGTACAGTTGTACACCTCTGATCAGAGTTAAATATATTCGAATAGCCGCGCCCGCGGATATGGGCGATTGGTCAAGACTCTCCGTGATTAGTCTCACCTTTATTTAATTAACTTGACTTAATGGAAATGGTGTGGTTCAAATGGCTTGTTGGGCCTGGTTAACATGGTGTAACATTAATCAGTGGAGGATTAAATATTGTTCAGTTAATGAACTTTTTTCTGTTTGCGAACTACTACTGTTTGAAACTGCTTTTACGTAAATGAACCTCTAGCCTATCTTTGATTCCTGTGCATTGTGCATATTTGCGGGTGTGGTTTGTTGAGTACTATGGGTGGTACTCAGTCTTGCTCCATTTTCCCCCTCTCAGTGGTGAAGTACGCGTCCGACGAGGATAAGTATGTGGACTAGGCTGGCTCCACCGTCAAGATGCATGTGGATTGGAAGCCTCCGCTTGGCAAGCTATATATAGGCTTTGTTTATCTTCTCCGCTGTATTTTTGTAAGACTATTTTATTCTGTTTGTAAGACGCACTCTGTATGGCAACTTTGTTTTGTGTACCTTGGCTTTCCTGGGCAGGAATTTAATACACATGAACGTTCAGAATTTCGGTGGTGAAATTCCGGGTGTGACAGTAATGTTCATCAGCATGACAGGGCACGCGGTGGACAAGGGACTGATCCACTACGCTCGTGCGATCGCCGAAAGCGAGGACGGCTGTGTACCGCAGTGGAGCTAGGGATCTGCTGTGCTAGCGGCTACGTACCATGGTTTTTATGACGCGTGCACAAGGACCAATCCAGGTGCGATTATTGCCGGTTGCCCTCTCCTTCTGTAGCTATGGGCGGCCGAGCGGTTCGCGATAGGCCGCCCTCTGATTCAGTACTCTTCCTACGAGGGCGGCCTTGGAGGCTTGTATGGGCAGTCAACCGAGGACCGTCCGACTTTGGGGACAGTTGAAAGTTCGTTGATGTCGCCTAGAGGGGGGTGAATAGGCGTTCCTAAAAAATTCTCCAAATGCAGCGGTAAAATTCTGGTAGGAACCTCAACTAAAACGGTAGGAGGTTCCGACCGGCTCTCTCGGGTTGGCCAAGAGGGTTGGTCGGAGGGTCCGGCCAAGAACGCTGAAGGTTCCGACCCTAGAGTTCTAACTCTACCAAGACACTTCAATAAAGGATAATTTTGACAGAGATCAAGTGTGATATAGGTAGTAGGGTAGGAGATAAATTCTGGCAAGGCAAGAAACAAAATAAGGCAATAACGAGAAAAACACAACGGAGACACAAAGATTTTTCCCGAAGTTCGGATCACAAAGATCCTAAGTCTCCGTTCAGGAGCTCCAAAGAGCCGGGTCTCAATTGACCCCTTGCCTCACCAAGTGACCACGAAGATCAACTTGGTATCCACTAGAATTTACCTCTTTACCTTGCGGAGGCGAGATTAATCTTCACAAACTTTTCCGGGATAATCCACAACAAGAGGAAGCTCGCGGGCGATGCTTATCCGTCTAGGAGGTTTCCCTCCAAGAGAAATAAGCTCCAAACATGTAACGCCCAGAAATTCACCACCGAAATTCTGAACATTCCTGTGTAATAAATCCCTGCCCAGTAAAGCCAGGGTACACAAATCCAAGTTGCCATACAGAGTGTCTTACAAACAGAGTAAAATCATATTACAAAAATGCAGCGAAAAAGGTATAATGTAGTCTATAGACAGCGGGTCCATCAGCAGCATCCATCCCACAAGCACCTTGACGGCGGAGCCAGCCTATTCCTCGGGACGATCCTCGTCAGACGCGTTCTCCGACACTGAGGGGGGGGGGGGGGAAAGGGAGCAAGGCTGAGTACCACCCACAGTACTCAACAAATCACACCCATAATTATGTATATGCACAGGGTACAAAGATGAGCTAGGGTTTGTTTGCGTAAAAGCAGTTGCAAACGGTAGTAGTTCACAAACAGTAAAGAGTTGATTAATTTAACAACATTAATTCTCCACTGATTAACGTTACACCACGTTAACCAGGCCCAACCATTCCCAACTGATTGATGTTACACCACGTCAACCAGTCTCCACTAATGAACGCTACACCACGTTCACCAGACTCCTCCGGTTACCGTTACACCATGTTAACCGGACTCCACTGATTAACGCTACACCACGTTAACCAGTCTCCACTGAACAACGTTACACCACGCTGACCAGTTTTTCCTGATCAACGCTGCACCACGTTGACCAGGCCGCGCTGATGAATGCTACACCACGTCCACCAGGCGTCACTAATGAGCGTTACACCACGCTCACCAGTCTCCACCGATTAGCATTACGCCACGCTAACCGGCCACCCCCGATCAACTCAACCACGTTGACCGGACTCAACACCTTCCACCACACCAGTTTCAAAAAACCAGATTAATTATCTAAAGGTGAGACTAATCACGGTGAGTCTTGGCCAATGTGCCCATAACCGCGGGCGCGGCTATTCGAATAGATTTACTCTGATCAGAGGTGTACAACTGTACCCACAAGACACAGCCCCACACACGTTCCATGTGCTAGTGCATCACCACGATGCCCCGTGAGAGGCTGTGACAGGACCGTTCACGGAACCTCTCCCTAACCATCCACACCACGCTGAGGTTGCACCTGCCGACAGGGCACGCCATATTGGCCAGGCTACCCCCCTTGTGCCATGGTGAATCCAGAAGCCGATCAACCCTACCTCGGGCCAACCCAACTCCATCACGCTCACCCTCCTCTTCGGTGCCTAGGAGAGGGAGAAGAAAGGCTTTAAGCCCAACCGTTGCCCACGCTAGCTTGTGGAAAGTACGGGTAGTTACCCAAGTGGTTCCCGCGAACCGGTCCTTAATTGCCATCGATGTGACAAGCAAAACCATACACCCACAGCCCACCATTTAGGTCCAAGTTTAGTAATTTAACATCAACCTATCCGAAGTTCCATTTTCGCGACATTGAGTCGAATCATATGAAAAGATAATATTTAAATCCCATGTAAGCTATGTTGCTAAGCATCTTAAGATTTGTAATCTAATCACATTATTACCCAGGTGACAAGGATTCAGGTTTCAAAACAATGGCACAGTCCTATCATCATAAGGGTCATAACCCACCCATATGTAATATAGAAATAATGCAGTTTATTTGAGCAAACAAAGCAATTTAGCGAAAAATGGGTACAAAGAGATCAAGGTAACCGTGCGACTTGCCTTCCTCCGGCTCAATGTACTCGGCAACGACCTCGAAATACACAGGAGGGTCACCAACGTCGGATTCTATAACAAATAATGCACAAATAATTAAAAAACAGTACATGTGGGCAATCAAACATGGGCTGAAAGTATTTTTAATGAATTCTTGGCATTTTTCTGGATTTAATGAAATTTGAATGGGCTTAATCGGGGTTCATATGAATTAGTTATGATTTATTGAACTTTTATTGTGTTTTCTAATGCAAATATAATTAATAAGCGATTTATTGCACATTAACAAGATTTATGGCGTCACCTGAGGGAGAGGTGGCGCCGACCAGTGGGCCCCACCCGGCAGGGACTCAAAGGCGCCAGCGCATAGTGGACTTGGTCCACCGAGCCGGAAACGGGTGTGCCACATGGCGCACACGTGGCGCCAGCACCGCAGCCACGCGGGCGACCACGCGGGCGGCCCCAATCTGCCACCCGGCAGATTGGACGGCCCCAGGGAACGGCGGCCACGCCGGCCATCCCGAGTGGGAGGCGGCGGCATGCATGCGACCCGATGGTCGTCGGCAGTGACCACACGGCACGGCGGCGGCACGTGGGGAGGCAAAATGAAACGGGGAGTCGACGGGGATTCTCACCGGCGGCGATAAGGTAGCGGCAGCGGCTTCGGGACGACGTCGGCGGCGGTGCTCCGACGGCGACGGGAGAACGAGGAGCAGCTGCCGAAGAGAGCTAGGAGAAAGGGAAAACGTGAAGGGGGTTAGGGCGGAGAAAGGAGACGCGGCGCGGCGGAAATGGCCGACCGGAGAGAATGAAGAGAGCCGGAACTCACTGTGCGCGAGGGCAAAGCGTTCCGGCGGGCTTCGGCTTCCACGGAGTGGCGGCCGACGGGCTCCTCGGCACGGCGGAGGTGATGGCGGTGACGGTGGCTTGGCGGAGTCAGGAACAGCGGCGAGCGATAGCCGGAGTCGGTGGAAAGCGGAGGAGGCTCGGGTGCCCGGTGGCGACGGTGATTTAGGGCACGGGGAGGCTCGGCGTGTTGGGGAAAAGGCGGAGGAGAGGGCGGGGAGGCTTTTTATGCACGCGGGCGAGCGAGATCGAGGCCGAACGGCTCCAATCGTGCTCCGGGTTGAGGGCGGCGGTGTCGGAGACGTGCGTGGGATTCGCGAGAGGGAGAGGACGAGGACGCCGGGGAAAATGGGGGAGTGGGCACGGACTTGGTCCCGCTCCGTTTGAATCGGGTGCGAGCGGGCACGAAGGTGGGAGGCGGCGCTGGATCGGACGACAGAGAGGATTTTTCCCCTCCGCCCGATTCGGACAGAGGTAGAAGACGAGGCTGACAGGTGGGCCCGGCCTGTCAGCGGGAGGCGTGCAGGCGTGGGCAAGCGGCCCAGACGAGCGGGACCCAGCGCACAGAGATAGAGCGAGCGGGAGCGGCGGCTGACGGTTGGGGCCCGTAGGGAAGCAAGCACGCGCGGCATTGGGCTGGCCCAGCGTAGAGAGAAGAGACCAGGGGGAGGGAGCAGGCCAGGGGCGTGCGGAGAGACCGGCACAGGAGCGGGCCGGCGGCCTAGGGAAAAAAAAGAGAAAGAAAAAGAGAAAAGATTTTCCAGGGCGATTTTAATTCCAGTAAGCGTTTTTCATTTATTAAAAATAGTTCTTGTGCTCCGAAAATTCCATTAAAAATCCAGTTAATGTATTTTGGCCAGGAGAACATAAGAAAAATATTCTCGGCCATGTTAATTTATTATTTTGCATTTCACTTATTTAATTAATTTCTCTGGTCTTTTAAATTTATTTTTCTTGGGCATTTTCTCAGGTAAAATTTTGTGTGGCTAAAATTAGGGTGTGACAAAACAGTCAATCCGCGTCCTCCTCAATGGCATAAGATCCTCCTAGCCTTCTCTCAACAAAATTCACTCAATTTCCCACTAGATCATCACAAGAATCACAAAGGATGCACTAGAACTAGTTGGAAGAGCTCAAAGGACCTTAGGAGAGGCTAGGAGACAGTTAGAATGAAGTGGAATGGCCTCACAATTGCTAGAGACAAAGTTTGGGTTTTATAGGCATAGCTTACGTCACTTAGCCGTTACTCACAGATTTTGGCCCGGAGGTTTTGACCGCAGGGGTAGGAACCTCCGGCCAACACTTAGTCTCTGGCCGAGAAAGCTGGTCGGAGCCTTCGACCCTAGGGATAGGAACCTCTGACCCTGACACTGAAATTGGCCCATCCCAAGTGTATGTGTTGTGCCAAAGTGTTGGACTCTCAGCTATTTGAATCTTAACCACTTGAGTGATCTTGGAACACCGTTTGCAACTCCTCTTGATAGTACGGTTTTTTACGACTCAAAAGAAAGTTCAAACGAATTTAAAATAAACTCTGAGTCGCTTCGCCGTTTTGCGTCATGTTTTTTAGGAGTCTCCATGCACCACACCAAGCAACCTGGGACTAATTTTTACACAATTCTCGATAAACTCATTAGTCCCTTAACCGCTTTGTCATTAATCCACCAAAACCCACTTAGGGGATAGATGCACTTTCAATCCCCCCCTTTTTGGTGATTGATGACAACACGGTTAAAGTTTACAACAGAATGAATGTATAAATTTGATTTTGAATGAAAGTAGATGAATTTGGCCCCCCTAGAAATATGCATATATTAGTGAGAGTGAAGTGTATATGCACATTGAGTATTTGAGAAACATAGAAAGCCTCATTCATGTAATTTCATCCGTGGGGTGCAAAGTGTGACATGATAAACAGTATATAGAATGCATATGACATGTCAAACACACAAAACATGTGAATTAAACATCACATCACATTGCTTGGCATCACAAGAATATATTTAAATACTGAAATTGAACTAGAACCATAATTAAACATTCATTACATCTCAAAAGACTGGTCAATACATGTCCAAAGGCCGAAAAGAAGTCTAGAAACCCTAAAGACAGGAGGGTCGAAACCTCCGGCTTCATGGTCAGAGATTCCGGCCACACTGCAAAGCAGCCAACAAAAGTGAGAGAAGGCCCCTTCATTCTGAATTTTCTCCCCCTTTGGCATCAAGGCACCAAAAAGAGAGGAAAAAACAAGGGAAGAAAGGACTCAATCATCATCATAGGGGATGATCTCACTGTCGCCGGATGCTGTACTGCCTGCAGTGCCGGTCTCATCATCAGGGGCAATAACCTCGGTATTACCGCTTGCGGCATCATCATCCCTCTCAATAATGGGAGGAATGTCATAGACTGGCTGAAAATTGTGGAAGGGTGGAACATCCGGCACGAAGGTAGGCTGAACTGATCGACAAGCTACAACAGGCTCATCATCCTCATAACCATTCTACTCACTGATGTCCCCATCCTCGTCGTCATCCTTCCCATTATCATCATCATGATACGAGTCCTCTGTGTCTTCATTAGAAGCAGCCTCAGACTCAGACTCTCCAAATGGTCTTGTGCAAGGGCCTGCGCCACTGGCGATGTGCTGAGCAGTCTCATAGGCGGCAAAAGGATCCTCAAAGACCTCATCTGAAGAGTCATCGGAGACTGTCTTGCCGGCATCCCTCAACATCTCCTTCTGCCGGCGTTCCATCTTCTTGATCTTCACAACATTCTTAGTACATATGTTGAAGATGGCCTTAAGTGCCTTCTTGATGGGTGACTTAGAAGACTGAGAAGAAGAGCTGGGCCGAGAGGTAGTTGAAGGAAACTTCACTTTAGGTGGAGCTGGTGGACGGTAAACCTTGTGCTTCATCTCCTTCGCAAACACTAGTCCAGACACTTCCTCTATCATCTTCATAATATATGGAGCATAGGCGCATCCTCTTTTGGGCTCCACCACGATGTTGAAGATTTCAAACCAAATGTACTTCATCACACTGACAGGTGGCTGATTTCTCCTCAGCCTAGCAAGCAAAGTGTAGTGGCGAGCAGGAAGAGCTGTGGCATCGCCAGCCTTAGGAGATAGAGTTGCTCTGATCATGTTCAGGAGAATCTTATAGGGAGGGAGAAGCCGTTTGGTAGTGCCCATGCAATTTCTAGGTGCCCTATCGGCATAGAGAAACAAGGTCCTCTGAATGGGCAGCGTCTTCTCACTGTGCAGATTTGGCCGGTTCAGATCATCAGGGTCCAATCCCAAGATAGTTGCGAACTGAGAGATAGTAACTGTGTACTCCACACCCTGAGTCTGCCATCTCATCTAAAGCTCATGTTGGGGGCACTCCTCAAAGAACACGGTCGTGTAAAACTGACCGATCACCTCCTCACTCCAGTTATACTATAGTCCCAGGATACCTCCGATATCCTTGTCCAGGCAAAGCTTAATCACATCCTTGAAGATCCGCCCCTTCTGGCGCTGCATGTACTCCCAGTCTATATACTTCATCTCCATGACCGGCTTGGGTCGACTCATGAAGACGGAGTTGTACCAGTCCACCTGGATGGCAGTGACAAAGCGAGGGTCTAACAACTCTTGAGGAAGGGTATCTGGGTTCAGCTTCCTGTCTCTACCGCCCCTTGCCACATCGTGCAGATAATCAAAATGCTGCCTGCCAATGTGGCCAAAAGGAGTAGTGCTGACAGCCCTGTGCTTGATCAATCGGATTTGGTCATTGAAAGTCCCACTGCCAGAGCTGCGAGTGCCACCACTGTAAGATCCACCACGCCTTGGTGGCGGTGGTGCATCTGAATCCCGAATCACCAAGGCAGAACTACGAGTCTGTCTTGTAGATGGAGGCTGTGTAGCGGCCCTCTTGCCTCCGCCTGCCCTCCTGCTGCTGCTAGCACGAGCTGGTCCTTTTCCCTTGTCAGCCTGTCTGGGAGGCGACTCTTGATCACTTTGGGTACCGGAGGTGGAGACATCCTGTCTTGGCTTTTGACGCTACTCTCGAGCCATTGACACTAAAAAACAACCATGGAATCAAGGAGGGTACTGACGTCAAGGATATATTGGAAGAGCCAAGGTTACATAGGCTAGCAGAAACAGCCGGTCGGAAGGTCCGACCCATGGGCTGGAGCCTCCGGCCAGCTCTCTCGGCCAGGCCGACAATGCTGATCTGAACCTCCGGCCCACACATGGCTGCGACTTGATCTTCAAAACTAGCCAATGCATTTTGTCAAAAACTATAGATCAATGTTCTAGGGGTGTGCAGGATGGTTTTCCACCAAGGGAAACTAGTCTTAGGCTTACACATTGAGAGATAGGGTCAAAAAATATGAAAACCTAAGGAAAGAGATCGAAATCAATACCTTAAGATAAGGGAGCGCAAGAACGTCAACGGGACAAAGTTTCCGACCACCAAAGAGGAAGGAAACGTGAATCCCCGAAGATTTTTGATGGTTGGAGTTGAAAATCACCCAAATGGGGATGGGAGTGAGTTAGGGCTGAGAGGGGATGAAATGAGGAGAGAGAAGAACTCCCAGCCGCCCACAAGAGCGAATAAACAACGGTGGGCCAGAACCTCCGGGCTCATGAGCCGGAGCTTCCGGCTGGGATTTTTTTTATCAGGAAGTTGGGTCGGAGCCTCCGGCCCAGAGGCCGGAACCTCCGACTAGGATTTTCTGGAAACAGGGAAACAAGGTATTTTGGCCGAAAGAAGGTGGACATGATTTCCCGTTGACCCATATGTGACCAGCAGCAATCAATGAGAACACAACAATGGTCACAAATGAAGATCAACAACGAAAAGAACCAAATTTTCGCAATGTAAAACTATCACACAAGGATTTTTGTAATATTTTTGAGAAAATGAGTTGGGGAGTGTTGTAGCTCCGTTCTTGGTGTTAAGACCATTTTCTATACAAGAAGAGGCCTCAAAAACACAGAAGCTCACTTTGATTTATATCCTTTTGACCCATTCTTGACTATTGATTAGTCAAGCACTTAGTCATGCAATATTTCGAGAATCTAAGATATTGAGCTCACTCCTAAGCTCGCAAAAACCTCTTTTCATCTAAGGGTTTGGTGAAGATATCGGCAAGTTGATGTTCGGTTCTCACATAGGTAATGGCGATATCTCCTTCGGCTTCGTGGTCTCTCAAGAAGTGGTGGCGTATATCAATATGTTTGGTTCTTGAGTGTTGGACGGGACTATTGGCTATTTTGATGGCGCTCTCATTATCACAAGGGAGTGGGATTTTGGTCATTTTGTAGCCATAATCTTGAAGAGTTTGTTTCATTCAAAGGAGTTGAGCACAACATGAGCCAGCGGCTATGTACTCTGCCTCGGCGGTGGAAAGGGCAATGGAGTTTTGCTTCTTGGAGGCCCAAGAAACTAGAGACCATCCAAGGAATTGATAAGTCCCCGTTGTGCTCTTGCGGTCAACCTTACACCCGGCATAATCGGAGTCAGAATATCCAATTAGCCCAAAATCATAACCCTTAGGGTACCAAAAATCAAAATTAGGAGTGTGCACCAAATATCTTAGAATTCTCTTAACGGCAATAAGATGACATTCTTTAGGCACCGGTTGAAAGCGAGTGCACATGCACACACTAAGCACAATATCCGGTCTAGATGCATAAAGGTAAAGAAGAGATCCAATCATGGAGCGATATACCTTTTGATCCACCTGTTTACCGTTGTCGTCGAGGTCGAGATCCCCATTTGTTGGCATTGGAGTCTTGATGGGCTTGACTCCCTCCATCTCGAATTTCTTGATAATATCCTTGAGATACTTTGATTGCGAGATGAAGGTTCCATCCTTTTGTTGCTTGACTTGAAGTCCGAGGAAGAAAGTGAACTCCCCCATCGTCGACATCTCGAACCTCCTAGTCATGATCTTGCTAAACTCTTCACAAAAAGAGGGATTAGTAGAGCCAAAGATTATGTCATCGACATAAATTTGGCACACAAATAAATCATTCTTGAATTTCTTAGTGAAGAGAGTAGTGTCGGCTTTGCCTATTTCAAAGCCATTTTTTAGTAGAAAGTCACGAAGACATTCATACCAAGCTCTAGGGGCTTGCTTAAGCCCGTAGAGCGCCTTATGAAGTTTGTAGACATAATTTGGATGTTTGGAATCTTTAAACCCGGGCGGTTGCTCCACATACACCAACTCAGAGATTGATCCATTGAGAAACGCACTCTTGATATCCATTTGATAAAGCTTGAAATCATGCTTAGTGGCATAAGCTAATAAAATTCGAATAGACTCAAGACGAGCAACCGGCGCAAAGGTTTCACCAAAGTCGAGGCCCTCGACTTGAGTGAACCTTTGAGCCACTAACCGTGCTTTGTTGCGAGTAACCACTCCATTTTTGTCTTGCTTGTTGCGGAAGACCCACTTGGTGCTGATGACGTTTTTCTTGGGTCTCTCCACTAATGACCACACTTGATTGCGGGTGAAGTTGTTCAACTCTTCTTGCATGGCCATCACCCAATCCGGATCACCAAGTGCGTCCTCCACCCTAATTGGGTCCAAAGACGAGACAAAGGAGTAATTCTCACAAAAGTTAGCTACCCGAGAGCGAGTGGTTACCCCTCTTTGGATATCACCAAGAATGTTGTCAACGGGATGATCTCTTTGCATGCTGTGGTGAATTCTTGGATGGTGCACTGAGCGGACTTGAGCTCGCACGGTGTCTCTTGGCTCACTAGTGCCCTCGGCATCGATCTCATCCACTCGTGCTAGATCGTCCTTTTGATGAACTCTTGTGCTTGGAGGCGCCGTTTGAGTCGAAGGAGCTTGTTCGGTGCCTCTTTGCTCCTTCGACTCTTCTAGCGGCCTCACCTCTCCAATTGCCTTTTTTTTCTATATCGTGTCCCGTGACTCTTTCACTTAGCATCTCAAGCTCAACTTGCTCCACTTGGCAGCCATTAGTTTCATCAAATGTCACATCTCTCGTGGTTTCAACAATTCTAGAGACTTTATTAAAAATACGATAGGCATGAGCATTTGACTCATATCCGAGTAGAAATTCTTCATCCATTTTTGGAGCAAACTTGGATGAGAGAGGTCTCTTACTCAAAATAAAATATTTGCAACCAAAAACACGAAAGTAGGAGACATTGGGTTTGTTACCGGTGAGGAGTTCATATGCCGTCTTTTTGAGAAGTTTGTGGAGGTAGAGGCGATTTAGCGCGTGACACGCGGTGTTCACCGCCTCCGCCCAAAAGATGTCCGGGGTCTTGTATTCATCTAGCATAGTCCTTACCATCTTGACAAGAGATCGGTTCTTCCTCTCTACCACTCCATTTTGAGGTGGATCATATGGAACAGAGAACTCGTGCTTAATCCCCTCATTATCAAGGAATTCCTTCACTTGAGTATTCTTGAATTCCCTCCTATTGTCGCTCCTAACTTTCTTGATCTTGAGCTCGAACTCGTTTTGGGCTCGCTTTGCGAATTTCTTGAAAATTCCTTTGGTTTCACTCTTATCTTGCAAAAAGAACACCCAAGTGAAGCGAGAAAAATCATCAACAATTACGAGCCTATATTTGTTACCTCCGATGCTTAGGTAGGCCACGGGACCGAAGAGATCCATATGAAGTAATTCCAACGGACTTGAGGTAGTCATGATGTTTTTCACGGGGTGTGGGTTTCCAACTTGCTTTTCGGCTTGGCAAGCGCTACACACATGGTCTTTCTCAAATGTGACGTTAGATAACCCGAGGATGTGTTCCCCCTTTAGAAGATTTGATAATTTCCTCATCCCCGCATGGGTTAGCCTTCGATGCCAAAGCCACCCCATTGAGAATTTTGCAATCAAGCAAGCCTCCGGGTTCACTTTATCTAGATCAAAATCCACTAGATAAAGATCTCCCTTCAACCTTCCCTTGAATGCGATGGAATTATCATTTCTTCTAAAAAGGTAGCATCCTCATCGGTAAACAAGCAATTATAGCCCAATTTATACAATTGAGACACCGATAATAAATTATAGCTTAAGGACTTGACGAGAAGAATATTAGAGAGAGATAGATTGTTGGAGATGGCAATTTTGCCTACACCCATTACCTTACCCTCACCATCATCTCCAAAGACAATACTGTTGTGATCTCCTCCATTCTCGTCAAGAATTGCAAACATATTCCTCTCTCCCGTCATGTGGTTGGTGCACTTGAGTGGTCTTGGAACACCGTTTGCAACTTCTCTTGATAATACGGTTTCCTACGACTCAAAAAAAAGTTCAAACGAATTTAAAATAAACTCTGAGTCGCTTCGCCGTTTTGCGTTATGTTTTTGTGGGAGTCTCTATGCACCACACCAAGCAACCTGGGACTAATTTCTGCACAATTCTCGATAAACTCATTAGTCCCTTAACCGCTTTGTCATTAATCCACCAAAACCCACTTAGGAGTTAGATGCACTATTAACAGTATGGTGTCGCCGTGAGGTATGTAACGTGAAATTCTAGGTTTACCACTTATGCGCAAACACTGACGTGTTCTCCCTGTCCTATTTTGCAGCGTCGTTACACCCACGCGCAGGTTAGGAGGGGCTACTCCGACTTCGTGATGGAGTTCGACCGCCTGCAGCCCAGCGACGTCGCCTGGGAGCCATATAGTCCGCAGGCCATCGCGGCCCGTGCACCGCTAGGACTCTCGGCTCTTTGCACACGCGACATGGCATACTAGATGACGACAGTGCCAATGGTGTTCGACATCTTCGTCGAGCCCCACTGTCCGCAGCGCGTGATGTGACAGTTCGGTCTACGTTAGCTCTTCCTTGTGCCAGTGGAGTTGGTTGTCCCGTGCAACATGCACCGGTTAGTACAGCTGCGATCTTTGTTGAGTACTACAATTCTTTTATGAAGTCTAATAGATTCTCTGCAACTAGGTATACTCGTAGGGGATAGGCAGGCGACACTCAATGGGTTCCCCGACTGCAGAGATATATGGATGACTGGTTGTTGGTGACGGAGGAGGTCATCGATGAGATCCGTCCACACACTGAGGCCGCCTACCTAGGATACCTCATGTGGTACCAGCCCCGCATCCGTACACGTGTGACGTTCACCCCAGCTGATCCACAACCACACGTCGCTGCTGTGACTGACGCGTATCCTACACACCGTGACCAGGATTACTTCCGCACAGTAAGTCACGTTCTCTTTGCACTTTGCTATTCCCTTTGTAGGTGTCACGGTTCTAACACATATTAAAGTCATATTTGAAATAGGCTGACGCAGCGCGACAGGTTCAACCTGACATAGACGCGGCGTTTGGATGGTTGGACGTTAGGATCGTGCTGGCTACGCAGGAGTGGAGGATGACTTTTTGGGAGGATCCGTCAGTCGATGCACACATTGATTCGTGCGTTCACTTGTCGTGCGGTCGACGCAATACCTCCCGTAGCTACACCTCAGCACCAGCCACGGCCCGCAGGAGCAGGAGTGCACCAGCAAGGTTCCAGTCAGCCAGCTGACCCCTATAGAGATAAATTTCGCTAACCATCGGTTCATACCATGTTTTCTTCTACAACATGCACCGTTTTATATCAATATGCTTCTGTGCAGCTTTCACTACTGTTAACGCCAAAATTTGGCACGATTCATATCCATGTTCGGTTAAGGAAAGAAGCGATATCAGCCATTGGAAACTAATCCAGAAGAGTCCGAGCTTGGGAAGGAGTCGTGAAGGCCACGTTATGGCAGTTATTTATCTTATCTATTAGATAGTTTTATCTTTTAGGAAACCTGATCTCTTGTCCGATCAGGTCTGTTAGTTTTCCTTTTCTAATTAGGAAAGTCCTGTTTCGTGTCCTATAAGGACTCTTGTAACTCGGGGTATATATACGTATGCCCGGGGACCTTGTAAACTATCTCTCGATCAATCAAATTCGGCGCATCGCCACCCTTTACCAACGGGTTCTTGCTTCTCGAGCGGGGCTGCATCGGTTAGGTCCGAACTCCTGCGAGAGGGTAAGTCTCGTTACCCCGACTACCAATCGGCTAGGACTTTCTCGGTTAGGTCCGATATTCTAGTCGGTCTATGGTAGTCGGCTTACCACGGTGTATCGGATCTGTCTACGGCTGCATCGGTTCGGTCCGACCTCTTAGGCTGGTCAGGTATATCACATCACGCGTGCATAGTTTTTATCAGTTTATCGGGGGGAGTTTATCATCAGTTTGTGCTGCATCGGTTGGGTCCGACCTACTAAACTGCTAGCGATAAATTATTCCTGTTAGGCTGATAGCCTTTGTGCAAGCGTCTTATCGGAATGTATAGCCGGTAAGTTATCTTATTACATCACAGTTGCATTAGATCTATCGGTTTGTCGAGGTTCCTTTACTATTATCGATCTGTGCTGCATCAGTTAGGTTTGAACTACTAGATCGATAATAATAGATTTATTCTTGTCGAGCCGATCGGTGTACATGCGACGTTCTATCGGAGTGCTTAGCCGATAGATTATCTTTCTATAAAGCCGACTGCATTATCTTTACTATTTTGGTCATCTATATTATCATCGGTTTTCTAGCCGATGCACATGTGTTTCTTTGGCAGTCGGCTAGCTTACTGTTTTGCTTATCTATTTTATCATCGGCTTCTAGCCGATGCATATGTTATACTGACAGCTTATCCATTTGTTTATAGCGCTATCGGTTTCCTAGCCGATACACAGGTGCCATCGGCTATCGGCTACGAGGAATCTATATCAGTCCGTATCAGCCGATAGCCGATGTGCAGTTGCTGCTGACCCGGGCACGAGTACAAGCGAGGATCCGGGAGCGAGCACAAGCGAGGACCCGGGAGCGAGAACCCGAGCACGAGACCCGGGCGCGAGTACAGGCGAGGGCTTGGGCACGAGCATAGCGGCGATCGGCTGGAAGGAATCCGTATCGGCTTACTGGCCGATTGGATCAGTAATTAGATTTCTTCATCTCCTTGTCAATTGCGGGGTCAAATTGACTGGCACGCCTGCGAACCTCAAGATTTTAGGACCTGCACTGGAGCTAAGCAGAACTCCCAGGCCTTCGTATGTTCAATCGCATCAAACCAGATCATCAACAAGCTTCTTGGCACACCCGGTGGTTTTTGGTGCGAACAACTACACTGTACCTAGATCCCTTCGGAGCTGGCACGTCCACGTAAGGAGCGTACCACACATGACCGCACACACAGCAGGGTATGACCAGTGCTCCGGGGCCACCACAGGAAGTCCTTTAGGTTAGATGCACGGTGCAAAGTTTACTTTTGCCTTGTAAAATTCCGATTTGCAATTATCAATAATTTTTTGCACAGGGTTCCACTCTACACCGCTGGAAATGTTTGCTGGCGCTGTCTCCTCTGCGCAGGGCGCACACGGCAGCGGTTGCGCACCGGATCCCTTCGAGGGCGACGACTTGGACGACGCGGAGATCCAGAAGGTACTAGGTTCCTCGCAGCTCGGAGGAGCTCCGCCACCACAGACACAGGACCCACCAGCAGCCACACCCGTGCAGGCGAGTCGCACTGGCCATGCTGTACCACTAGACCGGCTGACCTACTCCCAGGGCCACGTGCGAGCGCAGGATAGGAGGACGAAGAGGGCTAGAGGTCACGGCCAGGGCCTGTAGTATGTTGTACCAGTGGTAATTAGCATGTTGTACATATGTTATATTTTTTGTACGTCATATTTTATTAATCCTATGTTTACTGTAGGAATCTCTTTACTTCATTTACGCTCCTCGGTCAAACAATGTACTCCTCATGGTCTACGTTTTTGACGAAACTGATCAAAAAACGTGAATTTTCGAGTTTCAACTTCACGGCGAAAATAGATTCCGAGTGATGACAACCAAGCACACGTTTATTGCTTACGAACCTAATGAAATTATCCATCCAACGAGTACAAATGGCACATGAAATATTTCTAGTTATTGTTATTACATACCTTAGGGTATTTCAAACGAACATCCGACTAGATATGCAACTATTGTGTGCAGCATGGGTACTTTCCCTTTCTCACCGCCTCCGGCCCAGCTTGCTTCGCACGTAGTGCCCTCTCCCGCTTCCTCTCCCTATCTGCCTCACGGGCTTCCTGCTCCTGCCGCTCCTTCTTCTCCTTCCTCTTTTGCTCAGCCTTCCACTCTACTTCCGCCACCCAAAGATGTTCGAGGCGCTCCCTGTGCCATTCCCGTGACCTGCGAAGAAACTCTACGTCCTCTGGAAAGATCTCCGTATCTATCCACTGCACAAAGTCGCACAGAGGCGGAGGAGGCTTCGGTGCCTTCACATATGTAAATTTGTTAGTTCAAAGGTTCAAATATTTCATTACTACAAGATAATTCGTATTACCTCCACTGGCTTCTTCGACTTCCCTTTCTTCCCTTGCGGCTTCGGCTTCTCCGGGGAGTACGCGTAATTAGCACACATACTACATCACTTGATGAATAGAAATGGAAATTACAAAGAGACATAAAATATTACCTGCAGACGAATTCGCAAACTGACAGGGCTTCACCGTTTTCGTTCGTCTTCGCTCTCAGCTCTCTTTTCTTTTTTCTGTTATTTTTGTGAATTTTATGAATTTTTCAGAAGCTGGAAGGAGATTTTATACTGAGCCAGCAAAAAATCACCCTCCCAAAGGGCGATTTTATACTCGGAAAGAAGTTTTTTAAAAATAAAAGGGTCATTTTGCAGGCGGCCCCCTGGCCGGCCAAAAGCCACCTTCTAGGAGGGCGGCCCCTTGCCGCCGAAAAATGGCCAACCACGGGGCTGGCCATTTTAACAGGCGGTCCCCTAGCTGAGAAAAACCGTTCTCTAGGAGGATGGCAAGGGGGCCGCCTGCAAAATTGCAGATGGCCGCCTGGCCGACGGCTGTCCGCCACGTCACCAAAAACGCCCTCCCAAAGAGTGTTGAGAGTATATTTTTGTAAATTTTTTTAAAAATACTTTTATAATATTTTTTTAAAAAAATATAAAAATAAAAAAATTCAACTCTCTCTCACGATAATCCAATCTTAACTTTTTACTACCCTTGTTTCAAGAAGAGCTGTCTAGTTGTAGCCCAAGGAAATAGGAAACAATGACGCAATCGATGATCTCTGCTTCTATCCCAAAGGGATTACCTGGGTGGTGCACATGACAGGGAGGGATTAATACAGTATTTGCTAGCATTAGTTTATGCAGAAACATCCAAAGCCCAGTTAATCAGGAGTTTAAAAAAAACTCAAAATTTGACTCTCACAAATGTAGGACATGCGCTCCGATCCGTCCACAAACAAAACAAACACGTTTTGTGCCCACATTAGCATGCTCTGATTAATTATTGTTCCGATGATCAGGTGACGATAGGCAGCCAGTTAAAGCCACAAAAGCAAACGCATCAAAGCTAAGGACAAAACATTAGTTCGCCAAGCTATGACGCTCTCGCTCACCCTCCTCCCACTCGCAGGTGCAAACGAAGCTTCGAAGCTCCCATCAAATATGCAAATTTTACTAATGATTTAGTGATCTCGAATGGTAGGTAGTACCTATACCAGGTTACTAGAGTATCATAAATTATCTATACTACTTTAAAACAAAGTAGTGATGATGATAAATGATAAATGATAAGTATGTCACGAACTCCTTACATTGTTTAAAGAAAGAAAATAAGAATATGGAGATAAAAAAAATCCATATGTCAGTTGAAACGTATACGTAGAAATTAAAAGATTTAATATATAGAAAATGATAAAAGCATTTTTAAAAAAATTGTATTACAACAGTGTGTGTATATATAGACACAGGCTCAGAACAGAATACTGTAGACTGACGTATGGATCCCACTTACTCTAGGGCCCTGACTCCTGCAGCAGATGAGATGGCCGCCGGATAGTGTGACGCTACTGCTTACCTGGAGCAGATCCGGCCATCTATTTATTGCGCGTTCCACCGATCGAGCCGTGCACTCACCGCGGCGACCACCCAAATCACATCATTGGAAGCGCTCCGATCCACCAGCAGCATGGAGGTCACGGCAGCGGCGGCGAAGCCCACCCTCCGCGTGGCCTCCATCTGCGGCTCCCTCTGCAAGGACTCGTGGCACCGCGGCCTCCTCCGCGCCGGTACGTACGCTGCACGCGCCGTTCATGTGTATCAACGCAGCGCACGCACCAACGCTGGCAACGCAATCAGTCACGTATTACCTACGCACACCGAGTCACTGACTGCGAGCGTGCTCGACTGTGACTGTGAATTAGCCGCGGAGGTGAGCGAGGAGTCCATCCCGGGTCTGCGCGTGGAGCACGTCGACATCTCCGCCCTGCCCATGCTTAACACCGACCTCGAGACCGACGACGGCAACGGCTTTTCCCTCCCGCCGTCGAGGCCTTCCGCGACAAGATCCGCCAGGCCGACTGCTTCCTCTTCGCCTCGCCCGAGTACAACTACTCGATCACAAGTACATACACCTAACTCACCTTTTCCGTGTGCACGTTGAACTGTAGAATTGCAGTCATTTTCTTTGTGTTTCTTCAACTGCATGTAGGCCCGCTGAAGAACGCACTTGATTGGGCATCGAGAGGGAGCAACTGCTGGGGGGACAGAACCGCGGCGATCGTCAGTGCAGGAGGTGACTTTGGAGGGGGCAGATCGTCGTACCACCTCCGTCAGGTTGGGGTGTACCTGGATCTTCACTTCATCAACAAGCCGGAGCTCTTCGTCAAGGGGTTCCACCCAAGTTTGACGACGAGGGAAACCTGATCGATGCCGAAACCAGAGAGCGGCTCAAGCAGCTGCTCTTATCCTCCAGGCCTTCACACTCAGGCTGCAGAAGAAGGATGATTGAAGCTATTAGCCACAGGACCATGTCTTAATCTGCACTTTTAAATCCAATGTTATGGCCCTTTGAGTATTAACTACTCTTTCTTGGTTTGAGAACAATCAGTAATGTGGGAAGCCTGAATTGAACTTGCAATAATAATTCCCTGGAGTATTGGTCTCCTGTTTGGGTTAATGTTTGATGGTTCAATCACATTATCATATGCGTATTGTTTCCTGGCTGTTTCTGTCCATTCGTGTTTTACTAGAAAAATGGTCATTTTCCCCTCATTATGTAGTACGACACGAGCGAGGTAACCGGAAAATGGTCAGCCTAAGGAACAGACCCGGGTCACCAAAGGTGCAGTGGACTAGGGATGAAAATAGTCATAAAAATGCTCAAACTATATATGCTATCATATTTTTTACTTTTAAAAAATAAAATCAAATGGTAGAGACAGAAACGATAACAATATCGATATTACTTGAACATCGGAAAAACATATCACAGGGGCAAGCAATTCACAATCTTGTTCACATTATAAATTAACATGATATTCAACTAAAGATTTAAAGAAGCAAGTAATAACGATATTATAGTTATAGTATCAACCCTGCTAACACATAAGGGTTATGATTAAGCTTTTTTTAATCTCATGGGTTATAGATTCTATACGCTAGTTTCTTCGGAAATTTCGGATGAAAATGATGTACCGTTAAAATAGTCGGGAAAAACTCTCTACCATCCGTTCCATTTCTGGACACAATCAGAATAAAAACGATTGGTACAAGACAAAAACGATAGCCAATATATTTGAAAAATCCTGTACTATTTTCACCCTACTAATAAACTCGGCCGGGGTCTGTACCGCTGGCCCAGCGAGAAATTTTCACGCCTACCACGGACAACGAGCTCAAATATGTTTACGTAGAGGGATACTGGACTGGCATGAACACAGGCACTCAGCCTAATCATCGTCTCGTGTGGGCTGAGAGGGGCCTTGGCCCATTATTTTTTTTTGGTTCTGGCCCTTTTGGTAGTTTCCAGTGTAATTTTGTCACCAAACATAACGCAGCATTTGTCCTCTCGCGCATACAGAAATAATTTCAATCTAGATTAATGAATCCTCTATTGATCAAACGTTTTTAAAAAATAAATCTATTAAATGATTTTTTCTGTATCTAAAAATCAAGATACTAAACGTTAGATACAGTTGTACATATTTATGACCGAGTTGTATAAATTTATAACTAAAATTACACAAATCGATAATGACGACTAAAAAAAAGTGCAACTGAGAACTCGCTTCCTCTGTCCTGAATCTTAAGGTTTCATCCAACGGCCAACGTTGTTGTTTAAGAGAATCTAAAAAATCAAATATTTGATTAATATCAAATATGCTAAACATATACATTATCAACACTTCTGTAAAAGAATTCCGCATGTACCACAGATTTTGTTTTGAAGCTGTCAGTTTTTCATTCGATAAAAAATTTCTGCTCCAGTCAATCGAAGACAAAACATATAGTACTCTATTCGTAGTAAAATATAGCTATCTATTAAATTTTTAAAAAAGATTAAGGATTGAGATGAGATGTCTAAAATATTTCTTATTAAAGTAGGTAGAGTGTAGACTTATAAGTTAGTGGTGTAACGGGATACTGGCGTGGTATGTAAAGTTTAGAAATATGTTATTTTTTATATATTTTAAATTATTATATTTAAAATAAAATTTAAATATAAAGATAACTTATATTTTTAAACGGAGTGAGTAGTACTAATACAAATCCATGACGAGTTAACCAGAAAAGATTTGTCCTGCACAAGCCAATTATGGGGACGGACGCTGCGGAAAAAAGATGGAATGCTGTACTAAAAAAAAGAGAGAAACGGAGCCGCCGATAGGTCCGACCTCCGGGCAAATCCAGCAACACAGCAAGGCTTTGGGAGACGACGACGACGGCGACCATGGAAGCCGCGGCGGCGAGGCCCGTCATCCGCGTCGCCGCCATCTGCGGCTCCCTCCGCAAGGCCTCCTACAACGGCGGCCTCCTCCGCGCCGGTACGCATCGTGATTCCCTGCTCCCTCACTGGTCCTCCACACCGCGGGGTTTTGGGCTTACTCCCGTGGCGCCGAGTAATTCAGCCGCGGAGGTGTGCGAGGAGTCCATCCCGGGCCTGCGCGTCGAGCACGTCGACATCTCCGGCCTGCCGCTGCTCAACACCGACCTCGAGACCGACGGCGGATTCCCTCCCGCCGTCGAGGCCTTCCGCGACAAGGTCCGCCAGGCCGACTGCTTCCTCTTTCGGATACCCCCGAGTACAACTACTCCATCGCAAGTAGTGTGTGCGCTTCCTTTCGATCTCGGGCATCATCCATATTTAACTCTTGGCGGTAGCGATATATCTCGCCCAAATTCGCGGTTGCTGGCCTCTTCTGCACGAAATTGCCATGGATAAAGTAATATGATCAGATAATTTTTGGGGAATTCGCATCTCTTCTTATAGACCTGTAGAGTGTAATCCGTCCCAATTCAATTTGGCGGATCTGTTCAGTTCACTCAGACGACAATATTAGCTCAAACGTTCATCTAGTGACAACTGTCCTGAACAATTAGGTTCGTTTTCATTTGGTTATCACGGTGCACAATCGGTTGGTTCCCATTTCATTCTCATGATCCACAGATAGTGGAGCTGGTTCCCCTCTCCTTGTCGTGATGTATAATTAGTGGGTAGTGGGTTCCTGTTGAGAGGTGAGTATAGTTCTGTTGGGAACAGAATAGGACCCTAAAGTGTATTGCAGGCAAAGTGATCACAGATTCCTAACTGATTGAGAAAGGGTAGAAAAGCTAGTTTCCTTTATTCTTTACTTACAAAACGTTATCTATAGAAAGTAGAAAGGAATACCTTAATATTCTTCACTTACTCCTTAAAGCTCTGTTGAATTATTGTGCTAACTACAATCAAGCTAATTGATGTCCCTTTTCAATCCACCAAGTATCAAGCTCTTTACATTGTAAAAATGAACATACCTTCCCCAAAAATCATGGTTTCTCTACTTGCTTAGACCTATATGTATTTTCTTAGGGGTCGCACAATGCTATAATCTTAGCCAAGGCTGTCATCAAGTAACATAACTTCCGCATGTGATCTATGCTCCTATCCTGTCAATCTATTCCCCCCAGAAATGTATGATTACACTCTGAATTCTTGTACCCTAGCAATTCAAGATCCAATTTGTTTGGCTTTTACCCCCACATCTCTCACATTTTTTTGTTGCAACCTGATTGGCATGGCATGCTAATATCAGTATGTTGTTTCACATGTTTTGTTGGCCTGTAAGTTTACTGCACATCTCTTTTCTTTTAGTAGTCAACCTGTTTTACTTTTGGCTGCAATTTAATAAATGCTGTGCTGTGCACCGTCATCCAAATATATACATATATTTGACAGAAATGAAAAGGAAAGAAAAAGAAGAAAGAGCAATGCTGAATTTAGGTAGCCCAATTGAGCAATTTACTCTTGAACCTGCATTTGGGACATAAAAGTAAAATTTAAAAGATATCATACACAGCAATTTTATCGCTTGCTGTTTGACAGATAAGACTAATCAGCAGCGGAGCCAGAAACACTAAAATTTATTTGTTGAAGGGGCCAGTAATACTAATCTTTTGAAATTTTACTGAAGCTACGGTATCTACAGTGCAATTTTACAGAGCTTGAGGGAGGGCAAGCCCCTGCTCGCCCCTCCCTGGTTCTGCCCCTGCTATGCATGATACATTACAATACCATTCCAGTTATCTTACTGGTAAGGAAAATGATTAAATCGTGTAACACCGTTGTATGATTAATGGATATGTTGATATCTAAAGCAAAACAAGAGGTATGAATAACTACCCTGAAAATATTCCAGTTATTATAGTATCAGGCTAGACAGTTTGTAGAAACTAGCCTGCAGATGAAAGGAAGTCAGAAAGATGTCCAAAAATTCAGTGATTCCCTAAAGGAGGGACTGCATGCCTGTTATACTTATATATTGTATTTCTGATGCTCATCTATGTGCTTGCGCCTCACATTCTTTCTGTACCAATTGTAGCTCCATTGAAGAATGCACTTGACTGGGCTTCTAGAGGAAAAAATTGCTGGGCAGATAAACCTGCTGCAATTGTCAGTTCTGGAGGTGGCTTTGGAGGGGGTAGATCGCAGTACCATCTTCGTCAGGTCGGGGTATTTTTAGATCTTCACTTCATCAACAAGCCAGAACTCTTCATAAAAGCATTTGAGCAGCCTCCGAAGATTTTGACAGCAATGGTAATTTGGATTGATGTGGAAATCGAGAACGGATCAGCAAGTTCTCTTATCCCTTCAGGCTTTCACACTCAGGCTCCAAAAGAAGGATTGAACTAGTGAAGCAATACATAAATGTGTTAATCTGCATTTCCGGAGCCTGGCTCCTTGGATATTTCATATTACGGCTTATTTGATGGTATTTTACTTTTTAATGAAATAATGTATTGTGGAAAGGCAGAAACTTGTAATAAATTCATGTAGAATTGTTTTCCCTGTTCTTTTGAAGGTTTGATGCTTTGGTCACATGTATACAAAATAAAGATTATAGTTTACCCATTGCACTGTACTGTAACGATGATGATACATCAACACCTTCACTTAGAGTAGCATCTGGGACTTGGGAGGCTTATTACTGTAATCAGGTGCATATTTTCCCTGTTATCCCATCCTCTTCGTTTAGTATTGTCAGTCAAATTTGTGAAATTGGCAATTGCCATGACTTCACATCTAAATTAAGGATGTCTGAATGCAACACAATCTAATTCAGAATTCCATTGTTTTCTCTAACTGCATATTATCTCCCTTGTTATTTATGTTTCACATCCATTGACTTCTTCTTGACATTCTTTGATGGCATATCCCCATATGGTATTGCATCAAGTGTAAGATTTTCCAATCATTTTACCTGACTGACAGAACTATTTTGGTTTTGTGTGAATTATTTGTGTTGCTTGTTGGGTGGATCAGGAATGGATGATAGGCATAAGACCCGACGCTGATGTTCTTTTGTTGATATAAATGGGTGTCCACATTTGTGAACCGAGAAGGAAAAGCTTTTGCACTAAGCAACGTGAGTGAATGCATCCAAAAAGCTCAATCAAGCAACAGGTGAGAAAGAAATGCATTTCTTCCATAAAACTGTCAACTCAAGACACATTGGTGCCAAGAGGTACGATGTCATAGTCAGACGCCGCGGTGCTCTGTATTAATGTGGATGTCTGCATTTTGGCATACATGGCATTGACATATTGGGTTATCTGCAGGGCTTCTATCCATTTGCTAATACTGGTTGAGAAAATAATTAGTGTATATCACGTGCTCTTAATATCTTAGTGATAATAGTTGGTTTGGATTATACCTTTTCTTAGCACATTGCAGATGTGTGTGAACGAGAAATGCAACTACTCATGTGAAATGGATCAAAGGCCAAACTGGTCAGCTGAACAAAATTTTGGCTTGGCAGACTTTGACCTTAATTTGCACCAAACAATGAAGCTGTGCATAACACATCAAGAGGACTAATTGAGACCATTCTAAGCCTTGTGTAAGTTCTTTGACTCTTATAGTCACTTTCAAATATGTTGGGACTTTTCAAAAGGGAAAAAACTGTTTGAAGCTATTTGATATATATTTTGGGAGTACTAAATTTGTTGAGTTTTCTGGAAGGCTGATGAGCTAGAAAAAGGATCCCCTTAAATCCTCTTAATCTCACGTTTACGGAGGTGGACAATAGTTGATCCAGACTAACCACCTAATCCACAGCAACTTGTACCTGGTATATGGTTACAGTATATGCTTGCTGTGTGAACCCTTCAGTTCGCTTTTCAACCTCTTGGACTCGGAGAAACAGGCCGTGGTGTGGACAAGCGTGGCAGGCACGTACTACAGATTACCAGCGCAACTTTTGCCGATGCATGTTCGGAGGGTGCCACTTGTTTTTTTGCATGGACCGGGAAAAAGGTGTTTGCAACTTTGGCATCGCGTATCATGATCTGCACTATCTCCACTTCATAAAATACAAATGGGGACAGGCACATGGAAAATGGTTTGGCTCATCATTGGGCATTTGGGCTACAGGCACAGCATCCTGCTTCTCTCTCCTGATTGTCAATATTGGGTACTAATTATGCTTATGAATTATATAAATAACACGTGCTGATAGGCTGATGCCCAATTGATATTTGTTATGGCTAGTAGTACTACTTTGTTCATCTAAAAAAAGGAAAGGTTAATTTGACCACCCAAACACTGCAACAGTCATGCTAGGATCTAAGAAAAAACTACTCCTGGTCTATATAATTTCACAAATCTATTCTATGATACTCTCTATTCATCTACAAGTACCATGTGATATATATGGATGCAAGTGGGGCAGACAAGCGGGTATTTGTTGGTCTGCTTATTATAATTCTAGTTTATTTTTGTTCAAATTTTTAAGCAGATTTTTCTTAATGCAGGTAGCGGACTCCGCTTACATCTTTCCGAATTAACTATTTAACCCTTTTTTAAACTATTTTTGAAATGAACCGATTTCAACCTTTTTCAAAATGGACCAACTCAGCGCCAGCCCCGAAGGCGCTGAGTCTCCATGTCAGCGCCCACGAGGCTTGGCGTGAGTTCTTGCCGTGATACTGTTTCATGTGGAGGTGACATGGTTGCTCAGCGCAGCGGGTGCGGCCTGAGGCCCGCTAGCGCTGAGCTGCTTAACCTTGTGCGCGCAAGGCCCACTCTCTAGCCATCCCTACTTCTTCTTCTCTCCGAGACTCGCACGCGGGCTACTGTCTTTTCCCCACCCCCAAATCTCCAAAATCATCCAATAGCTAAGATTTCGTTGGGATTCAGATGGATGTCGATCTCCAAGGTAATCTCTCTTCGGCATTTTCCCATGGATTTGTGATGTATTTGTGGATGTTGGGTGAAACTGGTGTCAATGTAGTTTTGTGTTGGTTAGTTTGGAGGAATGCATGGGGTGAAATTGCGTTGATGATATCTACTTTTGATTCATGTTAGTTTTGGAGTAATACATCGAGTTGTAATGTATGTGTTGTAATTGTTTGGAGTGTACTAAGTATTTGGTGATGTTGTGGTTTGCAATATTTGTTGACAACTGAAAATCGCCGGGACTCTGGTTCGGCGTCTGGT
>RYFJ01003079.1:0-126706 GCA_003991445.1 Oryza meyeriana var. granulata | reverse complement strand
GAGAGAGATAAGTCATACTCCTTGGGTCTTTTCATGAGCTTGTTAGGATATTCAGCAAATCTTCCCTAAACCGCAACGCAACGGGTTGAGGCTAATATAGGTGTGTTCTTTCAAGACATGCTCTTAGAACACATTTTTGCTAATTAAAGCCAACGAACAGCATTAGGAAAGGACCAACCTGCCTTAAGCAGCTTGTGAGAGTATATGGCATCTTCCGTTAGAGAACAGTTAGGTACTGCACCTCCGTTACTACATGGCTTGTTCTTGCCAGGTCGCTAATTAACGGGATCATCGATCCAACATAGGTGTGGGTTACCACCATAGTGTAACTCATATGGGTCTCATTCCCGATATCTTCATCGATGGCATTATCTATCACATTTCGTGATAGCCCCTTCGTAAAGGGATTGCCAGGTGTTGCTAGCTCTTTGGACATAATCCAAACTTATAATTCTAGAAATTTCTCCATTATCCTGAACAGATTTAATGCATCTCTTGCACGGTATGCCTAGACGATTTCATGTTTATCCTTAGAAAGAACTATTCACGCTTAGCGAATGACAGTTTGATTGTCACAGTTTCATAAGGGAATAGCTGGCACTGGTTTTTCAAACAAGGCAAATCCATTAATAGATCACGGTAGCCATTTGCCTCAAGCTTGTACGCAGTATCTAGTGGCCGTAAAGCTCTGCTCCATTTGGTTGATCTGCGGTCAAATGGGTCTGTTTGCACGGCCTCCATGAAATAGCACCACCACCTAAGTGTAAAAACATATCCACTAGTTTTGTGCTTTGATCTCATCAACATCGAGATTCAAAGTTTGGAATCACTATTAATCCCTCGCAATAGCCAATGGGGTAGCCAGTATAGGTGAAAGTCCAAGATTTCATAGTTACCGCTTTAGATAGGCGCATAACTTGCTCAAGCACGCGCGCAATGATCATCTCCGCGGATTAGAGTAACGCGGCTCAATTTGCTACAAGGCAAAAGAGAATGTTCTGGCCTAGTTGCAAGCTAGGCTAGATACATAGGTGAGGCCAATTATCTAGGAGTACTCGTACTATTCCTAGTAATGTCTTTGTTTTTTGGAAAGCAAAGACTAGGAGTCATAAGGGAGTTGGGAGAGAGGCTTGCCCTATCAATATACCAAAGTGGCTCAAGACTTTTTTCCAATAAGAGATTGCAAGAGGTGGGTAATGCCATCCTCACCGTCTGATTAGCTTAATATTTAAGCATAAGCATCAGCTACTGCCCGAGATCTTTCATATAAAGTTTTGAGAACAAGAAATTGATTTACCTCATTAATCCCGTCAAGGTTTGGTCCCAAAGATTAGTATGTCATCAACATAGCAGGCATAGAATTAACTCGCTCGGCCGCCCCATAGGCGATAGTATAAACACTGTTATCTACGGTCGTTGACGTGCATAGCCCTGCAGAAGTTAGTGTTCTATCGAATTTCTCATGGCCACTGCTTAAGGAGCTTGTTTCGGACCAGTGACAAAGGATTTAAACAACTTTAGCACCTTGCCTTTGTTCCTTGGGACCTTCTTACTGACAAATCCATCAGGTTGCTCCATATAAATTTGCTCATATCCAACTCTCGCATTTAAGAAAAGTTCTTTAACAGACCATGCTGATGAAGACGACGAAGAGACCATGTGAGGCAGCCAAGGAGAGAAGTACGGCGAATTGTGGTCAAATCTAGCAACATAGGTGAGTAAGTGTCAAAAGAAACCTTCAACTTTCTTTCTGAGTATAGGCCCTTGGGCGTAGCAAGGCTGAGGCCTGTGGTACTTGTTCAATAGTACCGGTCAGGCCTTAGCTTTGCTTGCTTGAACAGCCGCACTTGCAACTTACAGGTTTGCACCCATTGAGGGTCGATCTGTGCACCGGTCCGTAGGTCCCGTTGCGAGTAATGGAGTCCATTTCTCTACAGACGGCCTCCTTCTAGTAGTTCAGCATCAGGGGAAGCATAAGCGCTTTTTGTGAAAATTGACGTTTGGGAGTGTCATCCCAAGGTAGCATAGTTGAAGTCGGTCACCAAAAGGACTTATAGCTTATCCTTTGTCCTCTTGCTCCTTCTAGGAGCTTTCACTGTCATCGGCTCGCTCAGCAAGATTGTTTTCAAGGTGTTGTGGTTCAGTTTGTTTCTGGGTGGTGTGATTAAAATCATGAAGATTGGACTAACGAAGTGCTGAGGTATCCCTTCATTGGAAAATGTCCCTACAAAGTAGCATTCACAAGACTGCTAAAATTGTACCCATATTCATGACAGGGTACCTTCAGAATTTAAAACTATTAAAAATCTATAACGCAATGCTATGATGAGCATATCCCAAAGAAGAGCACAAGTCGCATGCAGTCCTTCAGGCCTAGGCTTGGTTTTTTTTTCGTTGATTGGTACAGGTTGACTTTTCACGCAATCACCGCGCCATGTACGCACGTAAAGAAAGTGATGGTTTTCGCTCCCATCCAATACCGTCGATGGTGTGTTTAATCTTATTTTCTGTTAGGAATTTCTATTCAGATACGTGAGTTCGGGTCAACAACAGCCTCCCGCCACGCATGCTTAGGTTAATTCCCGCAAGTTCTAACTCATGGCATTCACGCAAGTCAGTCAACGTACGGTTCTTCCTTTCGGCGAACCCTTAGATTTTGGGGAGAATAGAGAAAAGGCGTTGTCGACGTCATGTATAAATGGCCATGTTGCCTCCAGAAAAATCAAAAACATTAGGAGAAAAACCTCGCACCACGGATCGGACGCGTAATTGCTTTTATCTTTCTATCAAGTTGGTTTCCAACTTCTGCCTTATATAATTTTAACAATAGTCCTAGGGCCTTATCTTTTTCATTTGGGCAATAAAATACACATAAGCAGGAAATTCGTAGTTACAGTCATCAAGTGCAACATCATGAAAATATCGTTTTCCCCTTCATCAACACCGCCCATTGCATTTCACAAGGATCATAAATGTAGGAAGTTCTAGGGTGGTGGCAAGTTTCTCGTCCTCGGAGCCTTGTGGGGCTTGCGAGGTTGCTTTGATTGCACAGTCAACTATGGAACTTAGAACCTTTGACAATAGGAAGAAACTTGGAATTAAATTTCAAACTGGAAAGCTGAGACATCAAACAAAAATTAAGCATGACATGAAACATGAATGCCAGATACTGGCCTCATCATGCCACACTGCCACAAATATGGTTCATTAGACCTTATTGCAGGAATTAGAAAGGGGAAAAGACGGAACAAAACCTCCGCACGTCATAGCCTTTATCAATAAACTATACATGTTTGTAGACACAAACTACTTTATTTAGACTCAAAGATACCGAACTTAAAAACCCGTCTCTACATAGACGGGAACCACTAACGAGATTCTTGTCGATAGTAGGGACATGCTGCATGTTCTTCAGCTGCACGATCATTCCCGAAGTAAACTTCAGATCAATCATTGTGAGTGCCATGGGCCCCGGGTACCTCATGACAAGCATATGGGCCACTCGGATAGAGGATGGGCCTAGCCTTGTAATTAGAGATATAGCTAGACTCGGCAGACTTTGCCTTGTATAGAAAGGAATATACAGTCCTAGTCGGGTGCATTATATCTCTAAGAGGAGATCCCTTGGCCGTAATCCGGTTGGGACTCCTACCTTGTAACCATGTCCCCTAGTATATAAGGGGAGGCAGGGCGCCCCATGAGGGCAGGTTGAGTTGGTTCACCAGAATCACCATCGCAAATCCTCAAAGGAATAATACCACAACTGGACGTAGGGTATTACCTCACATTAAGGGCCTGAACCAGTATAAAATCTTTCTGTGTTCCTTTGCAATTCACCGAGTTTCCATCTGCCGAGTAGCCCCATATATTTATTGCCAGTGTAAAACATTGACAGTTGGCGCACCAGGTAGGGGCTTCGGCGCGATCTACATCTACAAGCTCGATGGATCCAGCAACCGGAGTCGACGGCAGCAAACTCTCCCCCGGAGATACAATTTCATTCGGAAGCCTCGACTTCGTCGCCGACCAGATCGGCAATCTCACCTTGGCCGACTCGGACTCGATCCGATCTACCAGGGAACTGGCCGACCCCGCGCCAGTCGGTCCCCACGACGCTGCAGCAACCCTCATCGACTTGCTGCGGCAATCTTCATCTTGTTCGGGTCTCGGGACAACTCTTTCCTTCGGTGTTCGACTCGGACTCGGCCTTGAGCCGGCCAAGATCGAGCTAAGAAGGGAAGAGATCGTCAATCTCCCATACAGACTCGGCAACGCCACGGATATCTTCAAACAACATCCGACGCGGCAAACCCGATCCTCTGGAGTTCGACTCGGATACGGCCCAGAGCCGCTCGAGATCGGATCTAGGGAGGTCGGAGTTCTAATCACCCCCATCGACTATTCCAACTACGACTCTCAGTCGGACTACGACTCCCAGTTGGATTCCGACTCTAAGTCGGACAGCAGTTCGGAAAGCTTCTCCCTACCACGAGAAATCTTCATGGCATCCAAAGGCTCTACTCCTACTCAGGAATCACGCCGACTATGCGAGCAGCAAGAGGAGGAAACACGCCGACTGCGAGAGCAACAAGAGGAAGAAGCAAGACGCTGGCATGACGCCCTACGCAGGGCTAGGCGGACTTCTCAGCAACAAATCCTCCAAACCCGAGTCAGCGACCACGACGTTCATTACTCCTCAACAGAACATCATGGCCGCTGCGACTCTACTGGATACACTCCAGTTCGGGCCTGATCACCAGGCCACCCCGACGATCGCAAGGATAAAAGCCATGCTTACCGCTACTGCATGTCAGCAGCACCAACAGTCGGGTGATACCCTCATACCGATCAACCGGTCGACATCCCCAACGGCAGTCTCATCTACCTCAAAGGGACGCCGAGCGGCTGGCTCCAGTCAGCCGCATACGGAGGCACGTCAGGCGTCACTCGGCAACCCCAACGACAACCGGCGACGTCAAAGCAACCGTCGGGATGATCAGGACCTCCGAGACCGACTATGACGTGACCTTCGGCAAGACATCATCGCTCGGCGCCGTGAACGAGAAAAAGATGAGCAACGCCAACTGGAAGACAAGAACAAGCGTTTCGGCCTCCACCACGAGCGGTATCGTCACCGTATTCGGAGTCGGAGCCCTCATGAAGACGAAGGCATACCAGCGTTCACCCACGAGCTCCAGGACGTCGACTGGCCGTCGAGTTTCAAGCCTACAGGCGTCGAAAAATACGACGGCAAGACCAATCCCGAGTCCTGGCTCACGGTCTACACCCTGGCGATCCGAGCAGCTAGAGAAAATCACAAAGTCATGGCTAACTACCTCCCAGTCGCTTTAGCCGACTCAACGAGGACATGGCTAACAGGACTTCCCAGGCAATCCATAGGCTCCTGGGGAGAACTCCGGGAACACTTCATTGCCAACTTCCAAGGAACATACGAGAGGCCATCTTCCGAGTACGACTTATATCAGTTGCATCAAAGGAAGAACGAGTCTCTTCGTGACTTCATCAAGAGGTTCTCTGAGAAGAAGAATTCTATCCCAATGATCAAGGACGAGGTCGTCATCACCGCCTTTCGAAAAGGAGTCCAAGACACCTCGTTCATCGACAAATTCACTCGGAAGCCTCCCAACTCTATCAAGGCTTTATTTGACATGGCGAACAAGTACGCCGACTCAGCTGACGTTGTGGCTGAGGCCCTCGATGACAAGAAGGCACCCTGACAAAAGAAGCGGGAGGGCACCAACGACGCGGTCCCGACTAAAGTCGGGAGTCGCAAACACAAGTTGGACGGCTTCATTGTGGCAATTGGTCACAACCGTCTTCGACTTTCAACAACTAAAGATTATCAGGACAACAAGCGACAAGCTCGGGGGCTCAAAAGCCCAAACGCAAGGATGGCATCCCCACTCCCAAATACCGAACAGCTAAGTCGCTTCCTGATAAATATTCCTTCACCGACTTTACCAATGCCGCAGCCGCTTACACCTAATAGGTGTACAAGCTGCACTTTTTTCAATTTTTTTTCTTAGATGATTGAAAAAGTATTCGAGTAGCATAAATCCTGATCCGTGAAACTTTGCTCCATGAAAGACGAACTCAAGTCACCCAAAAGGCGTGTCTGGGAAAGAGCCTTGAGCCAACTCCCGACGCTAGGGGGCTATGATTAGTCGGGTAGAGTGCTTAAACGTAAGGGGTCAACTACTCGGAGAAATTAATATCAGTAAGAGGAAGAACATGTATTTACATATATTGTAAAATACATTTTATTCGGGTGATTGTTTTCATCATCAGATGCTACTCATCCGATATCTTTATAGCGCAGGGCCAGCTCCGGATACGCGTGACAGGAACTCAGGGCTGCGAGCCTATCTCCTATGCTCAAGGGCTGGACAAGTCTGCCAAAATACACTCAGGATGCTCCACGAGGGCTACTGACCGAGTACTTGCACCAGTCGGGATGTCATCTTCCCCGGCTACGCTCCATGCGAGCTGATAATTGACCTCCGGCGCCAGTCGGGGCTGTGTACTACTCGGCTAAGTAGGGTACGCCCCATGAGGGTCGCCAGCCGAATCCTACGCTAATGCTAGGTTCGGGTGCCTTATTTGGTCACAACTCTGTCAGGTTAGGTACGCCCCATGAGGGTCGCCAGCCGAATCCTATGCTAATGCAAGGTTCGGGTACCTAGCTTGGCTATAACTCTGTTGGGTAGGGTATGCCCCATGAGGGTCGCCAGCCAAATCCTATGCTAATGCAAGGTTCGGGTACCCTACTCGGCTCTCCTGAAGTTAGTGAAGACTTACATTGTCAAAGCGCATCCGGAGTTCTCATGCACTGCGTCACACCTGAGGAGGGTAAGTAGATCCTGCAACATACCTACTCAGGCTTATGTGGCAACTAGGTTGCATCCAGAACGTAAGTCGGAAAGGCTTGCAAATAAGGATTTCTCTAGCTGATTGCGGTTACCGACACCAAAAACTCATCCTGGCATGCGATGGATGATACTTCTATAGAGCTATGCTGGGTAGGTCGTCTCAGGCCGGCTTATTTGGCAGCAACCACCAAGATATGAGTTCCTACAGTAGCATGCTCCATGTGGGCCACCCGTAGGCTGAGTTGAAATTATAGCGCTGGTGCTACCAACAGGAGCCGATGAGGTAAACAGATATGCTTCATGAGAGCCTTATTGCTAAACATATATGTTTGGGTATCTGTTTTATCCACCAGGTCTCGAGGATATATCCTTACAAGGATCACAAGCTGGTCTTCATTAAAATTGGGGATGCAGGTATCTTTCTCGGGTACACCTAACCACGCCGTGGATTTATTTTCATAAAGTGGTACTCGACCTACATGCGTGGCCATCAGTTGCCATGAGCAACATTATTCCCGCTGACATGATGCGGAGGAGTCTAACTTTCGAGTAGTGCACTACTCGGGAGAGACTATAAATTTCTCATTCCCGCTGACATGACGCGGAGGAGTCTAACTTCTGGGTGGGACGCCACTCAGGAAAGACTATAAACCCCTCTTTCCAGCTGACATGACGCTGAAGAGTCCCATATACGAGTAGTATCCTACTCGGCAAGACTATAAATACCTATTCCGACTAACATGAAGTCGAAGAGTCCTACATACGAGTAGTTCCCTGCTAGGTAAGACTATAAATCATATTCTGGTTGACATGATACCGAAGAGTCTCACATATCAGTAGTAATCTACTCGGGAAAGACTTCCAGGTTAAAGATCTTTGACTGTATGTTTAATTGTCTTCACAATTAAGCACAAAGTTGGGGGCTACACCTAATTGGTGCAACTATTCAGCGCACACTATTCATATATCTACATGAAGCCCTTCATAGCCTCGCCGCCAGCTGACATGAAACAGGACTCGGGAGAAGCAGCACTCGGACAAAGAGTACTCGGGAGCAATGCACTCGGGAAGACTTCACCGTGGAGGATGAGCACTTGGCATCAGCTGTGACTCAACTATGAAGGTCTGAGGGGCTACTGTGAGTGCCATGGGCCCCGGGTACCTCATGACAAGCATATGGGCCACTCGGATAGAGGATGGGCCTAACCTTGTAATTAGAGATATAGCTAGACTCGACAGACTTTGCCTTGTATAGAAAGGAATATACAGTCCTAGTCGGGTGCATTATATCTCTAAGAGGAGATCCCTTGGCCGTAATCCGGTTGGGACTCCTACCTTGTAACCCTGTCCCCTAGTATATAAGGGGAGGCAGGGCGCCCCATGAGGGCAGGTTGAGTTGGTTCACCAGAATCACCACCGCAAATCCTCAAAGGAATAACACCACAACTGGACGTAGGGTATTACCTCACATTGAGGGCCTGAACCAGTATAAAATCTTTCTGTTTTCCTTTGCAATCCACCGAGTTTCCATCCGCCGAGTAGCCCCATATATTTATTGCCGGTGTAAAACATCGACAATCATGCCAACACCATGAATAGAAGCATGCGACTCATTCCCCATTAGGACAGAGGAATCCCGGCTATCCTGATAAGAGGAAAACAAAGATATGTCAGCACAAACATGAACATTGGCCCCCGTATCAACCCACCAATTAGTAGACTGATTAACTAAGAGAATAGTAGGTAAATTACCATACTCGGTTCCATCTCCAGTATTGCCAATGGTCACATTGACAGACTTAGAGGTCTATCCTGCAGGTGCCTTCATGCCCTTACGTTGTGGACACTTCCTGGCAATATGACCAAGCAAGTCACACACAAAGCAAGTTCTGACATCTTCCTCCTTGTTGTTGTTTTCCTCCTTTTCTTGAAGTTGGTGTTTTGTTGGGCATTGACAAATTTCCCTTTATTGTTCTTGTTTGCAATCTCTTGCACCACATTGGCACTAGACTGCCCACCATCGCCTTTTGACACAGCGTCCTTTGCCCGAGCTTTCTCCTCAACGTCAAGAGACGCAATTAACCCCTCAACGGAGTACTCCTGTCTCTTGTGTTTGAGTGCAGTACCAAAACTCCTCCATGAAGAAGGTAGTTTTGCAATAATGCATGCAACCACAAATTCATCGGGAAAGGCACACTTAAAGAGTTCGAGTTCCTTAGCAATGGTTTGTAGTTCATGAGCCTGTTCGACCACAGAACGGTTGTCAACCATGCTAAAATCGTGAAACTGCTCCATGACATACAAGTCGTTGCTAGCATCAATAGCACCGAATTTGGTATTCAGTGCATCCCATAACTCCTTACCGTCGGTCATATCCATGTACGCCTCGACCAGACGATCACCAAGAATGCTAAGAATGTATTCCACAAAGAGAGTAGTGGCTTCCTCAAATTCCTTTTGCTGTTCAGCAGAGAGAACTCCGTTAGGTTTGCCAGTACTCACCCAGAAGCACTTCATAGCTGTCAGTCACAGAGTGACCCTGATCTACCATCTCTTAAAGTGCACACCGGTAAATTTATCCGGCCTCAGTACATCAGCAAAACCAGCCATCAAAAAATCACAGTGCCTATAATAAGGTTTTTGGATTGTTGAAAATATAAGCACATGTAGATTTAATTTATTTTGTAAATAAATCATGACATTAATAGCATAAGTTAACAAAACCATGTAATCTGATCTAAACATGTATATGACAACAATTAACATGAATAGATCAAATACAGGAGACATAGTGTATGCATACCTACAGATTGTTTTGAAGCAGACACGGGCACAGCACGTATCACACGAACGACACGCGGCACTGGGTGACGATGACGATGCGCAGTGCCCGAATGTGGAGGAAGACGAGCCGTGATGGGCGCACAGCGAGCAGTCGCGCATAGCGCTTCCCAAAAACCTTATTCGCCCTCTCCCAGTGCAGGACGTTGAAGGCGAGGGTTCTGGAGACCTGCTCTCCCAATTCGCCGGTGCACGCCAACGAACGGGACAGAGTAAACGACGAACGACGGCTCAGAACAGAAGAGATGGCAAGCCCTAGATTTTCACATATGTTGCATGGAGACAGCAGCTCGGTATTTATAGAGATATTAGGACGCGCGATTAGGACGCCCGCACGATCTCTATCTCATAACCAAACCAGATAAGCCACGCGTATCTTATCCGGACTTCACACTTATCAAATTATCCCGTGAGTTCAAAACAAACTCCGAATAAGTTGTTAAGATTTGCAGCAAAACAGAACTACAAAAAGAAGCTACATCTACGCAAGCATGAGAAGCCAATTTTGGCGGACCATTCACGTGCATGTCACGCACGTGCGCCGCCTGGCTTGGCCTGGCCTAGCCTGGCAAGGCGAGGCGAGCGACTGCGCGCGTGTGTTCCTCTAGTTCTCTCCACTATGCATGTCTCAAGTGGCTAGGAGAGAGCTCACCTTATAAGGACTCCCTCTCTTAGAACTAGCAAGGTGGGACTAAACTTCCCATGCCACTCCCCATGAGGTGGGCCTTTGAGATTTTTCTAGGAATTATTCTCCACATGGGCCATAGCCCACTTAGTAATTCTAACAGGCCTAACCGGTGGTGCCCCATGGCCTTTGTGACCAGGCGGTTGTCATCGGCGGCGGTGCTTGGTGCACGCCACGGGCTCCGGTGGCAAGGCCGCGTTCCCACACACACACTACATGAAATGGAGCACGGTTAGAGGGAATGGGCACGGCACCCAGAGGGGAGAATGGAATGGGGAAGAAGAAGAAGCGGCGACTGTTGGACGGCGATTAGCGACAGCATTCTTCTTAGCGGCCAGCGGAGAGTTGGAGGAGGACGAGGGCGAGAGGGCCTCCCTTCCTAGGGTCTCTTGGCTCTGAGGCAGAGTGGAGGAGTAGGCGATTCAGCTAGGAGAGGTAGAGAGGTTGACTTGCGTCGGACACGTACGTTCCACGCGCCGAGCATGTCCTGATCGCGGTAGGGCGTGTACTCACGCACGGTGGGGGCTGAACCAGAGTAGGGGCAAGCTAGAGAGGCTACCAGGTGGGACCGGGGCGTGAGGGCTGAGGTGTGAGTGAGGGGTTTGGGTAGGAACATTGGTGAACGTGGCCTTTTAGTGAATTCTCAGGATTTTCCGCTGCTTTCCTTTTTCTCTTTATTTTGAATTAGAATTGACCAAGTTCTAGAAGGTTTCATGGCATGGATTTTTTTTTGTAGCATGTACATAGAACCTAGTTTCCATTTTTCAAAGTTTAATTTCAAAATTCAAAATGGTTTATTCCCAGAAATTCAAACAGAAGAGGGCTAATTCAAAATAATTTGAATTTATTTGGTTGCTAAACTGTTGAATTAAATTCTGGAAAATTCATATTTATTCATTATAAATAAACTAGTATTTGAATAAAATATGTCCCATATATACTTATGTTCAATTTGATGCTCATTTGAAAAGTGCATTATTTTGCCGATTAGGGTTTGTAATTAAACTCCAGGTTTGACTGATTTGACAGATTTATCTATGGAACTATTTAAAGTGATATCATAAAACCAAAATTATGGTGTGCTAAGGGTGTTGTGCAGTGGCTTACAGAATTTTTCCATAATTTTATGTTGAACCAATTATTTTTAGGATTTTCTTTAGCCTTGGAATGCATATGCAGCCTAATTATGAAAATGCACTTTGAGAGCCAAAAATATTCAAAAGAAGGCATGCACATGAAATGATGATGAATTTATTTATCTCCACACTTTCATGTCATAACTTTTATTCATACATTTTTAGGCATTTTATATTTTCTATGTTTGGTAAATTGAGTCTTAAAATTTCTTCACGAGGAACCTTAAAGCATTTTTAACTAATCAAACTTTCTTATGGATAATTGGATGAATTACTTTCATTTTTATTTAACCCAAAAGGTTTCTAAAGATTTGTGGTTTCGATTCCTAAGCCGTGTTTTGTACTCTTTTATATTTTCATACTTTGACATAGGGTGAGTTTCTAGCTTGAAGGTTTAACTGTAAAGGTTTTTATCAAAACCCTTTTTAAACCAACTCTAGTAATCTACCTTTTATTTCGATCCTATGCTGAGGAACTACATGATTTTGTTTTTGATGGCTTTTTACTAGTTTGTTGTGGTCGAATTTCGGGTATGTTATAGGGTACGACTTGCCTTGCTCGCAACCAAAGTCTTCAGCGACAACCTCAAAGTAGAGTGGAGAATCGGCAACAGCGGTGTCTATAGGATATACACAAACAAAAATTGGCTTTACTCAAAGAAAATGCATAAAAACAATAGAAACAAAGCACATAATTGGGTTCTAGACATTTTAAGGAAAATTTAAAGACTTGAACGGGTCAATTCCGAGTTCGAACCGTTAAGATATGGCCGTTTGAAGTTTCAATGAAATTTAAATTGGAATTTATCCATTTTTTGATTTATTTTCCTTAAGAAAAACTGATTTATTGCATCAGCACCGGGGGGGTTTGGCGCCGACATGCAGGCCCCACTGGTCAGCGCCCTAGGCGACTAACCGGCGGGCCCCGTGGATCGGCCGTGGGCTCGGTGCGCTGACGCGGCGGCCACATGGTGGCCACGTTGCCACGACCACGGCCGGCAGGACGGGCGTCGGCCGTGCCCCGATGGTCGCCGCCAGCAACCATTGATGTGGCGAAGGAGGCCGAGGAGAGGTGGAAAGGGTAGAGGGCCTCAAGGCGATCCTCACGGCAATGATGACGATGAAGGGTGGCGACGAGGGTGACCGGCGGCGAGGAAGAAGCGGAGGGGCAGCTCGGGTTCGCGAAGACGATGATGTTCTGGCGGACTCCGGGCTTGGTGAGGCAGTGGCCGAGGTTCGGGACGACGGGGCGAAGTCAATGGCAGCAATGGTGGAGCTCGGTGAGGCCTGGGTCGACGACAAGGCGTGGCCAGATACGGGCGGTGGCAGGGGAGCTCGAGAACGATGGCGTGGCCGCAAGAGAGAGGGCAAGAGCTTCAGGCGATGAGAAGAAAAGAGAGAGGAGGCTTGGGACCCCATTTTTATGTACGGGAGAGGAGACGGGGAGCCGCGGGGAGCTCGGGAGCCGACGTAAATGGCGGCGGCAGAAACATCCTGGGTTACACCTCCAATTGAAGCCGATTTAGGGTGAAATTAAATGGGATTTCTGAGGGGAAATGATGGGTATGAATGAGGATTGATTTCCCCTAAATCAATTCGGGATTTGATGGAATGGGGAGAGCAAATTTGGGGATTTAGCCGTTAGGGTTTTCAGGAGGGAGAGAGATGGGGTGTGAGGTAGGGGACGACCCTGATAGGCTAGCCCCACCTGTTAGCCGCTCGGGGCTAGCGCGGCCGTGCTGGGCCAGCCCAGACGCGGGTACGGGGAGGCGGGGACAGGGTAGGCCAAGCGGGCTGGAGGAAAAGAGAGAGGAGGAGCTAGGCCGAAACCAGCCCAAAGGGTTTTAGGGTTTTATTTTTAGTTTTCTTTTTATAAAATTCTGTGAATTGTTTTTATTGCCTAAAAATTACTATTTGTGCTCTTAAAATTCCAGTAAAAATTGAGAGTGCATTTTAGGACATGGAGAATTTAATTAAAATACCCACAAGCCAGGTTGAATTTTATTCATGAGGATTTTTATTTGTTTAGTGCTCATTCCTTATTTTAAAATTTCTAGAATTTAGGATTTAAGCACAATTTATATTTAGAATGATGTCAGGGTGTTACACCTTTGGATATCTGCGCACTTGCATATTTGCTGTGTGGCTTGCGAAGTATTTCATGTACTCACCTTGCAATCAACAATCATCATCAGAGGAGTACTTCAGCGATGAGGATTACTTGGAGGACTGAGTGGGAGCCTGGTCAAGCGCCTGTGGATTTGGAGTCGTCACGTCGTCCGTAGTTTAATTTCGCTGCCTAGATTTTATTCTTTGAGAGGTGACATTTGCCTCTGTAATAAATACAATTACCTTATGTAAGACAATTACTTTGATATCAATCATGTCGTTTGTGTGCCTTGGTTGATTCCTAGACAAGAATTTTGGGTGTGACACCCCGTCTGGCCATCGTTCGCCCCGTTTCCGCCGTTGCAAGTTCTCGGTAGGTGCTGCCGCCGGCCTTCGGCCGCAAAATCCCGCCGACTCGCTTGGTCATTTCGCTGCTAACTCCTTCCTACACCTCCACCATGATCTCCTTGTCGACGTCCTCCCCTCTGTCACTGTCGGAGTGCCCCCGTCGTCGTCTTCCTGAACCTCATCGCTGCCATTCACCTTTTCTGGAGGCCGTTCGCCGCCCTCCGATCATTGCGAGCACTCAGTGAGATCCCCAATCAATCCCCCTTTCTCCTCCACCGCTTGCCGCCACCCTCCTCCGCGCCGGCGGGGAACGAGCCCCTTTTGTTCCAGGTTGTCCGATCTACCACGAGGAAGATCGGGGCCGACCACATGGCACCCGCCGCAGGCACCCATGCCTCACCATGTGGGCACCACCTTGGCGCCGCATCGGCTCCTCTCTCCGCCGTGGCTGCCACGTCGGCAGCCACATGGCTCTGTTACGCCGGGCCGCGGTGGACATGGTCCACCGTGCACCGCCCTCTCGTGTGCCACTAACTCGTGGGCCCCTCCTGTCGGTGCCGATCCCCCGATATGCTGATGCCATAAATGAGTTGAAATGCGCAATAATTCGATAAGGTTTTATTTTTTGCATAGTAAAAACACAGAGAAACTTTGGAAATTCATAACTAATTCATACGAGCTCCGATTAATTTTATTCAAATTTCATTAAATCCAAAAAAATGCCAAGAATCCATTAAAATAGTTTTAGCTCCTATTTCAGTGTTCTTATGTACTGTTTTTATTATTTTTGCATTGGATGTCGTTAGAGACCGACGTTTCCGAGCCACCGATGTACTTTGAAGTTGTTGCAGAGGTTGCCGAGCCGGAGCAACGCAAGTCACATCGTTACTCTTAATCATTTTGTACCTAATTTATGTGAAATGCTTGTTTTGCTTAAATAAACATGCATGATTTATTATTTCATGTGGTATGGTATATAACCTATTTATAGTTTGATTACCGTAGGTTGACGAATCCCTATTCCTTTGTAACCTGAGTAACAATATGACTAGAACATGTTCTTAGGTTGCTTCGCCATGCTTAGAATCAACTAGCTCACCTTGGGGAAAATCAATGATCATTATTTATGTTTATTTATCGATCAACTTTTTGTCGAGATAATGGAACTTTGGACATGGATGATTATATAACTAAAATATGACCTTAATAATGGGTTGTGGGTGCTTGGTTTTGCTGGTCGCACCCATGGCAATTAAGGGCCGGTTCACGGGAACCCCTTGAGCAGTCTTTTCGTACATACCACAAGCCAGCGTGGGCAATGGCTGGGCTTGTACTGTAACTTCTCCCTCTGCTAGGCATTGTTGGTGAGGATGGGCGTGATGGAGTTCGGTTGGCATGGGGTCCGGTTGATCGGCTTCTAGATCCATCATGGCGCAAGGGGGGTAGCTTGGCCGACATGATGTGCCCTTTCGACAGGTGTAACCTCAGCATGGTGTGGATGGTTGGGGAGGAGTTGTGCGAACGGTTGTCACAGCCTCTCGCGGGGTGTCGTGGTGGCACGCTGGCACACGAGAACGTGTGTGGGGCTGTTGTGGAGTGGAAGCCTAAGTGCGTGCGGCTTAGTTGTTTATATTTTATTGTCTTTTTTCGCTGCATTGATGTAAGACAATTTTATTTTGTCATTAAGACATACTCTGTATGGCCACTTGAAATTGTGTACCCTGGCTTCCTAGACAGGGATTTAACACACAAAATGTTTAGAATTCTGGATGTGAATTTCTAGGAGTGACAAGTTGGTATTAGAGCCGAACTTGACCGTAGGTCAAGCCAAATGGAAACCCTAAGAACCTTCTGAAACTTCTCATCTGGATATGATTTTTTGCATTTGGAGTTGTTTCAGGAAAATTTGGGAATCGTTTTTTGTTTCAGGATAAAATCTTGGCCTTTATTGGACTGAAATTTTGAGTCAAGTCTAGGGTTGGGATTTATTTGACGGTCGCGTCATGTAGGTCAAAACTTTGGGAAAAATATTGGTCAATCAGGGGTAACATGTAATTTAAGTCATTGTATAAATTTTCGGATCGTTTTACAATTATTATCTGTCAATGTTTTACACCGGCAATAAATATATAGGGCTACTCGTCGGATCGAAACTCGGTGGATTGGAAAGGAACACGGGGGGTTTATACTGGTTTAGGCTCTCGATGTGAGGGAATACCCTACGTCCAGTTGTGGTGTATTCCTTTGAGGAATTGTAGTTGTGGAGATTCTGATGAACCTCTATCTCTGCCCTCATGGGGCGCCCTGCCTCCCCTTATATACTAGGGCACAAGGGTACAAGGTAGGAGTCCCAGTCGGTTTACAGCCAAGGGATCTCCTCTTAGAGATATAACCTACCCGGCTAGGACTATATATTCCTTATCATACAAGGCAAAGTCTACCAGGTTCTATCATATCTGTAATTACAAGGCTTGGCCCATCCTCTGTCCGAGTGGCCCATATGCTTGTCATGAGATACCCGGGGCCCATAGCCTCCACAGCAGCCCCTGAGACCTTCTGTAACACCCTGCCCTCCAGAACCGCACAGCCTAGCCCAACCGACGGGCGGGCCCACTTACACATAGCACCCCACTTACACTTTCGTCCTCGCTTCGTGTAAAAGGGTTAACCCGGAAGTACTATGGTTGGAGGGACAAGGCCTTATAAGTTGGTTTAACTCTTGCTCAACTAGCAAGGTGGTACTAATCATGTGCACACCGCACTCATGGGCCATATGGGCCATATCCTAATTGGGCCAGGATGTCACACACACCCCCCCTCAAAGGACTTGGCGTCCCCGCCAGTCCAACTTACCCGCATAGCCACACAGGCATATAGGCAAATGTCCAGGAACGCGCCCCCTCTTAGCGCACGTCCGTACGTCCAGTGCCGGCGCCATATGCCATGCCATGTGCCTCACACTGAGCCCACATGCGCCATGCGCCATATGCCCGCACACTGACCCGTACACGCAACCGCGAGGGTCGGCTCTGATACCATTTGTAACACCCTGCCCTCCAGAACCGCACAGCCCAGCCCAACCGACGGGCGGGCCCACTTACACATAGCACCCCACTTACACTTTCGTCCTCGCTTCGTATAAAAGGGTTAACCCGGAAGTACTATGGTTGGAGGGACAAGGCCTTATAAGTTGGTTCAACTCTTGCTCAACTAGCAAGGTGGTACTAATCATGTGCACACCGCACTCATGGGCCATATGGGCCATATCCTAATTGGGCCAGGATGTCACACCTTCATAGTTGAGTCACAGCTAATGCCGAGTGCTCATCCTCCATGGTGAAGATTGCTTGAGTGCATTGCTCCAGAGTACACTTTATCCGAGTGCTTCTTCTTTCCGAGTCCTGCTTTATGTCAGCTGGCAACGTGGCTATGAAGGGCTCCATATAGATGTATGAATAGTATGCGCCGAACAGGCGCACCTATTAGGTGTAGCCCCCGACTTTGTTCTTAATTGTGAAAACAATTAAACATAAAGTCAAAGATCTTTAACCTTGTAGTCTTTCCCGAGTAGTATATTACTGGTATATGAGACTCTTCGGTATCATGTCAACCGGAAATAATTTATAGTTTTTGCCAAGTAGCATGCCACTCGTATATGGGACTCTTCAACTTCATGTCAGATAGAAAAGGTGTTTTATAGTCTTTCCCGAGTAGTGCACTACTTGAAAATTAGACTCTTCAGCGTCATGTCGGCTGGAAAGAAGGTTTCTAGTCTTTCCCAAGTGGCGTCCCACTCAGAAGTTAGACTCTTTAGCATCATGTCAGCTAGAAAAATATTTGCTCGTGGCAAATGTTGGCCAAGCATGTAGGCCAAGTACCACTTTATGAAATTTAATCCATTATGTGGTCAGGTGTACTTGAGAGATACTTGCGCCTCCAATTTTAATGGAAAGCAGCTTGTGATCCTTATAAGGATATATCCTCAATACCTGGTGGATAATACATATACCCGAACACATGTGTTTAGCAATTAGGCTTTCATGAAGCATATCTGATCATCTCATCGGTTCCTATTGGTAGCACCAGCACCGCGATTTTAACACAGCCCACGAGTGGCCCAAGTTGAGCGTGCTACTATAGAAACTCATATCTTGATGGTCTACCACCAAATAAGTCGGCCTAAACCGACCTACCTAGCGTAGCTCTATAAAATTGGCATCCCTCGCATGTCAGGATGAGTATTTCAGCGTCGATAACCGCAATTAGCCAGAGGAATCCTTGTCTGTAAGCCTTTCCGACTTATGTTCTGGATGCAGCCTGGTTGCCACAGATGCCTGAGCAGGTATATTGTGGAATCTGCTTGCCCTCCCCAGGTGTGACACAGTGCATGAGAACTCCAGATGCGCTTTGACGACATAGATCTTTTCTAACTTTGGTAAAGCCGAATAAGGTACCCAAACCTTGTATTAGCATAGGATTCAACTGGCGACCCTCATGGGGCATACCCTATCCAACAGAATTATGGCTAAATAAGGTACCCGAACCTTGCATTAGCATAGGATTTGGCTGGCGACCCTCATGGGGCGTACGCAACTCAGTGAAGTTGTACCCGAGCCCCGACTAGCGCCGGAGGTCGGTTGTTAGCCGAATAAGGTACCCGAACCTTGCATTAGCATAAGATTCGGCTGGTGACCCTCATGAGGCATACCTTACCTAACCGAGTTGTGACCGAATAAGGTACCCGACCGTAGCATTAGCATAGGATTCGGCTGGCGACCCTCATGGGGCGTACCTCACCCAGCTAAGTGGTATACGACCCCTGACTAGTGCCGGAGGTCGGTTGTTAGCTCACATGGAGCGTAGCCGGGGAAGATGACGTCCCGACTGGTGCAAGTACTCGGTCAGTAGCCCTCATGGAGCATTCCGAGCGTATCTTGGAAGACCAGTCCAGCCCCCGAGCGTAGGAGATAGGCTCGTAGCCCTGAGTTCCTGTCACGCGTATCCGGAACTGACCCTGCATTATAAACATATCGGATGAGTAGCATCTGATGATGAAAACAATCACCCAAATAAAATATATTTTACAATATATGTAAATACATGTTCTTCCTCTTTTTGATATTAATTTCCCCAAGTAGTTGACCCGTTACGTTTAAGCACTCTGCCCGACTAGTCACAGCCCCCGAGCGTCGGGAGTTGGCTTATGGCTCTTTCTCATACACGCGTTTTGGGTGACTTGAGTTCGTCTTTCATGGAGCAAAGTTTCACGGATCAGGATTTATGCTACTCGAGTACTTTTACAATCATTTAAGAACAAAAACAGAAAAAAAGTGCAGCTTGTACACCTATTAGGTGTAAGCGGCTGCAGCATTGGTGAGGCCAAGTGAAAAAATATTTATCAGAAAGCGACTTAGCTGTTCGGTATTTGGGAGTGTGGATGCCATCCTTGCGTTTAGGCTTTCGAGCCTCGAGCGTGTCACTTGTTGTTCTGATAATCTCCAGTTGTTGAAGGTCGAAGATGGTAGTGACCGACTACCACAATGAAGCCGTCCGACTTGCATTTGCAGTTCCCAACCTTAGTCGGGATCGCATCATTGGTGTCCTTCCGCTCCTTCTGTCAGGGGGTCTTTTCGTCATTGATAGCCTCAGCAACAGCGTGGGCTGAGTCAGCATACTTGTTTGCCATGTCGAATAGAGCCTTGAAAGAGTTGGGAGGCTTCCGAGTGAATTTAGCGATGAACGAGGTGTCTTTGACTCCTTTTTGAAAGGCGGCAATGACGACCTCATCCTTGATCTTCGGGATTGAATTCTTCTTCTCAGAGAACCTCTTGATGAAGTCACGAAGAGACTCATTCTTCCTTTGATGCAACTGATATAAGTCGTACTCAGAAGATGGCCTCTCGTATGTTCCCTGGAAGTTGGCGATGAAACGTTCCCGGAGTTCTCCCCAGGAGCCGATTGATTGCTTGGGAAGTCCCGTTAGCCATTTCCTTGCCGAGTCAGCTAGAGTGACTGGGAGGTAGTTAGCCATGGCTTTGTGGTCACCTCTGGCAGCTCGGATTGCTAGAGTATATGCGGTGAGCCAGGGCTCGGGATTGGTCTTGCCGTCGTATTTTTCGATTCCCGTAAGCTTGAAGCCCGACGATCAGTCGACCTGTTGTAGCTCCTGGGTAAAGGCCAGTACACCTTCATCTGCATGAGAGCTCCGACTCCGGTTGCGGCGGTGGGGCCGCTCGTGATGGAGGCCGAAGCGCTCGTTCTTGTCTTCCAATTGGCATTGTTCATCTTCCTCTCGTTCGTGGCGCCGAGCGTTGATGTCCTGTCAAAGGTCATGTCAAAGTCGGCCTCGGCGATCCCGGTCGTCCCGATGGTCATCTAAATGTTGGCGCCACCGTTTGTTGTTGGGGTTGCCAAGGGACGTCTGGCGTGACTCTGTGTGCAGCTTGCTAGAGCCAGCCACTCGGCATTGCATTGAGGCGGATGAGACTGCTGTTGGGGAAGCCGACTTGTTAGTCGACATGAGTGTTTCGCCCGACTGTTGATGCTGTTGATATGCAATAGCGGTGAGCATGGCTTTTATCCTTGCTATCGTCGGGGCGGCCTGTTGATCAGGCCCGAGCTGGAGCGTGTCCAGCAGAGTTACAGCGGCCACGACGTTCTGTTGAGGAGTGACAAAGACGTCGTGGTCGCCGAGTCGAATTTGGAGGATTTGTTGCTGCCCAGCCCTGCGTAGCTCACCGTTGCGGGCCTCGCGCTCTGCCTCCTCTTGTTGTCACAGTCGTCGTGCCTCCTCTTCTTGCTCCTCTTGTAGTCGGCACGCCTCCGGTGGAGGGATTGAAGCCACGAAGATTTCTCAGGGCAAAAGAAAGCTTGCTAGACTAGTGTCCGAACTGGTGTTTGAACTGTTGTCCGACTTGGAGTCAGAATCCGAGTAGTTCGTCGGGGTAAGGACGACTCCGACCTCCCTAGACCCAATCTGGAGCGGCTCTGGGCCATGTCCAAACTAAACCGTAGGGGATCGGTTCTGCCGCGTTGGATGTAGATCCACGGCGTCGCCGAGTCTGCAAGGGAAATTGACGATCTCTCCCCATCCTAGCCCGACCCGGGCCGGCTTGAGGCCAAGCATGAGTCGGACGCCGAAGGAGAGAGTTGTCCCGAGACTCGGACAGGTGGTAGATCGCCGCAGCAAATCGACGAGGGTGGCTGCAGTGTCTTGTGGGCCGACTGGCGCATAGTTGGCTGGTTCCTCGGCCGGTGGGATCAGGTCTGCATCGGCCAAGGTGAGATTGCCGATCTGGTCAACGACGAAGTCGAGGCTTCCGAAAGTTATTGTGTCTCCAGGGGAGAATTTGCCGCCGTTGACTCCGGTTGCTAGATCCATCGAGCTTGTGGTTGATCTCGCTGAAGCCCCTACCTGGCGCGTCAACTGTCGATGTTTTACACCGGCAATAAATATATAGGGCTACTCGTCGGATCGAAACTCGGTGGATTGCAAAGGAACACGGGGGGTTTATACTGGTTCAGGCCCTCAATGTGAGGTAATACCTTACGTCTAGTTGTGGTGTATTCCTTTGAGGAATTGTAGTTGTGGAGATTCTGATGAACCTCTGTCTCTGCCCTCATGGGGCGCCCTACCTCCCCTTATATACTAGGGGACAAGGGTACAAGGTAGGAGTCTCAACCGGTTTACAGCCAAAGAATCTCCTCTTAGAGATATAACCTACCCGACTAGGACTGTATATTCCTTATCGTACAAGGCAAAGTCTATCGGGTTCTATCATATCTCTAATTACAAGGCTAGGCCCATCCTTTGTCCAAGTGGCCCATATGCTTGTCATGAGGTACCTGGGGCCCATGGCCTCCACATTATCTAAATTAATTCTGCACTATTTTATTTGGTTAAGTCATGTTACTAATTTCTTATCGTTGTTCATGCAAAATTATTCCATGCATAAAATCATCGTTTTATTCATGAATAATTTATCATTTATTTTATTTGGATCTGAGCATGCATTGATTTTCCCTCCATGTCTTCTATAGATGGACAGCCTTCCGACCCAGCGTGGTGACAACATGGGCGGATTTGTGGAGGAGCTCCACGTGATGGCCTTCAGCTTAGGGTATAGCCAGGCCCTAGAGTACACTGCTGTGGAGCCACTAGAGGGCGAGATCCCTCACTGTGTTCGCCTGGAGTTGCTCGGCGAGCAGTACCTTCTTGCCGCCATGGAGGTGGAGGTTGGCGGGCGTACCTTTGACCACGCCAGCCAGGAGGTTGCGTTTCGCTTCGTCGGCGAGCTACGCAAGACACACCACTCTACTCTCCTCACCACCGCCTATCGTTACTTTCCCAGTCAGCAGCATTACCAGCAGTACAGCACCTTCTAGTCGTCCGACCAGGAGAATGACACCACCATCGTCCACATGCGCTGAGCTCTATGGGCCATGGACTACATGCACGCCAATTGGGTGCATGCGGCCCATGACAAGGAGGACACCAACAGGATGACCATCATCGGGCTCCAGAATTAGATCGACCGCCTAAAGAAGGAGGTCGCCAAGCTGAAGGGACAGCCACCACCCGGTGGGGCCAGGATCCGCTTGACCCTAAGGAAGAGTACCCTTCCTCCGGTGTGCGTTCAGTTGGCTCCTAGGAATGAGCCACCCACAAGCTCCAGCTCTAGCTCTAGCACCAGCACCAACAACAGTGGGCGGCATCGTCAGCGTGTCATCTAGCGACTGCAGCTCCCAAGGCAACACCAGCATCCATGGTGGCTTTACTCCCACGGACAACAACAGCTCCTTCAGCGGATCCCGCACCTGCAACGAGGCCAGCTCATCGTCACACATCAGTGGAGGCTTTGTGAGTGGCTCTAGGAGCCGCTCCAACGATGAGATGGGTGACGAGCAAGAGCCGAAGTACGACTAGGGCGACCGCAAGAGCCGCTCAGAGCACTAGAGGCGTTGTCCCTAGCTTTTTACTATTTTCCTTAGTTTGCTTTCCTGTTAGTTGTGATGTTAGGAGTGTTTGTTTGGGGTTTAGTTGGTGGTTCATACCGTCTATTTTGTGGTATGGCCGCCTTAATTAGGAGTTGAACTACTTTTGATTTGTTTCCAACTATGCACTTTAGATAATTTAATTTAGTAGCTTTAATGTCATTCCTTGTTCTAAGCCGCCTGTTTTTCTCCTTCCATTCTATTTCCCATCATCCTCCAGATGGTGAGCACCAGGACTGGCACCCGTGCTACCAATGACACCAGTGCCACCAACCAACAGGATGGGTCACCGCAGAACAATGGGATTGCAAACCACATGCCACCCCCATAGCTAGAAAACCCGACACTGGTGCAGGTCTTGGCCAATAAAAATCAGATGATGGCCATCATGATGCACCAGATGCAACAGAATAACCAACAACAGTAGCACCAGCAGGCTCACATACCAGCAACCGCCCAACAGACCAAGCTACCCGAGTTTCTACGGGTCAGGCCATAGACATTCTCGAGCACCACCAACCCAATATACACCAATGACTAGCTATTGGCGATTGAGAAGAAGCTCAACCTCCTCCAATGCAACAACCAGCACCACGCACCAGTTACAGGGTCCTGCCTCTATGTGGTGGGATAATTTCCTCGTGACCCACACCACCAGGACTGAGGTCACATGGGCAGAATTCTACCACAACTTCCGGAAATCCCAAATTCCAGTGGGCACTATGGCACAGAAAAAGAGGGAATTCCACGAACTGGTGCAGGGGAACAAGATGGTCACGGAGTACAACCACGACTTCAACCGTCTGGCGCGCTACACGCCGGAGGACGTCTGCACTGATTTGAAGAGGCAGGAGAAATTCCTGGAGGGTCTGGATGACGAGTTGACCAACCAGCTCCCCTCCAGTGACTACCCTGACTTCGAGAAACTGGTGGACAAGGCGATCCATCAAGAGGACCAGCGCAACAAGATGGACCGCAAAAGGAAGGCGGCACAATTCAAAGCCAACCAAGGGCAGCATCAGATGCCGAGGATGATGCTAGGGCATCAGGGTGGACCTTCCACCATGATAGTCTATCAGCAACGTCCATTCCACCCTAGGCACTTCGAAGGCAGCGGCAGTAATAGCAGGCAGCACAACCATCATCCCACTCTGCGCCCACCAATGGTGCCAACTCAGCAAGGACAACCCTAACAGGACAGTGAAGGGAAGACCCTCATCTGCTTCAACTGCAACAAGCCAGGCCACTTCGCGGACAAGTGCCTAAAGCTGAAGTGCATGGGTCCCAGGCCTGCAGCTCCCCAGAACCCCAATGCCAACCAGCCCGTGATCAAGGAGCGTGTCAACCACATCTCGGCAGAGGAGGCACAGGCTACACCAGAAGTGGTACTGGGTACGTTTCTCATGAACTCAATACTTGCAACAGTACTTTTTGATTCTGGTGCAACACATTCGTTCATATCAAAGAAATTTGTGGAGACACATGGGATAAAGGTAGTGTAACTTAAGATCCCATGCGGGTTCACACTCCTAGAAATCGCATGACCACAGCTCACTATAGCCCCTCGGTAAACATAGAAATCCAAGGGTCACCTTTTCTAGTCAATCTTATCCTCGTTGAATCCAAAAACCTAGATGTCATCTTGGAAATGGATTGGCTGACCCGGCACAAGGAAGTGATCAACTGTGCTGACCGCACAGTCACGGTGACCAGCTCGGGTGGAGAAGTGGTTACCTTTAAGTCACCAATGCCATGGAGTCAAGAGGCAAGCCTGAATCAAGTTACAGCCGAAGAACAGCCTGAAAGTGGAAAGAAACAGGACAGAAAGGTAGAGGATATTCCGATAGTAAGGGAGTACCAACATGTTTTCCCAAAAGATCTGCCAAGGATGCCATCAAAAAGAGAGATCGAGTTTAGAATTGATCTGGCACCAAGAACAGCCCCAATATACAAGAGGCCTTATAGAATGGCACCGAATGAGATGGTAGAAGATAAGAAGCAAGTTGATGATCTGCTATAGAAGGGCTATATACGACCAAGCATGTCACTTGGGGTGCACCAGTCATATTTGTAGAAAAGAAAGACAAAACAAAACGGATGTGCGTGGATTACCGCGCACTAAACGACGTCAAAATCAAGAACAAATATCCGTTGCCAAGGATTAATGACCTCTTCGATCAGTTGGAAGGAGCCACCGACTTCTCCAAAATAGACCTGCAATCTAGTTATCATCAGCTGAATCCGAGAAGAGGATATCCTGAAGACAACCTTCACCACTTGGTACGGGTTGTACGAGTGCACCGTTTTGTCCTTTGGACTAACAAATGCACCGGCATTCTTCATGAACTTGATGAACAAGGTGTTCATGGAGTTTCTAGATAAGTTTGTGGTGGTTTTCATCGATGACATTCTTATCCACTCAAAGTCAGCCGAAGAGCATGAACAGCACCTCCAGTTGGTTCTTGAGAAGTTATCAGAGCACCAGCTGTATGCCAAGTTTAGCAAATGTGACTTCAGGTTAAACGAGGTGCAGTTCCTCGGGCACATCATCACCGCTCAAGGAGTTGCCTTGGATCCGATGAACGTGGAGTCAGTTACCAACTGGAAACCACCAAAGATAGTGACACAAGTGCGGAGTTTCCTTGGACTCATGGGTTATTACCGCTGGTTCATCGAGAAATTCTCGAAGATTGCGAGTCCTATGACACAGCTATTGAAGAAAGATCTGAAATTTGTCTGGACAGCTGAGTGCAACCGCAAATTTGAGGAACTCAAAAGGAGATTAGTGTCTATGCCAGTTTTGATCTTGCTGGAACCAAAGAAGGATTTTTAGGTGTATTGCGACGTATCCCACCAAGGGCTTGGATGTGTGTTGATGCAAGAGGGCAGAGTAATTGCCTACTCGTCCCACCAGTTGTGTCCTCACGAGGGCAACTACCCAACGCATGACCTGGAATTAGCAGCAATGGTTCACGCTTTAAAAATTTGGCGGCATTACCTCATCGGTAACCCCAGTGAGATCTACACTAATCACAAGAGTTTGAAGTACATCTTTACCTAGCCCGACCTGAACCTCCATCAAAGAAGGTAGTTGGAATTAATTAAGGACTATGATGTGCGAAAACACTACCACCCCGGCAAGGTCAATGTGGTAGGGGATGCTCTGAGCAAGAATAGCTACTGTAATACTGCTCAGACAGAGACAATGTGCAAGGATGTTTAGCAGGACTTCAAACACTTGAATCTAGGCATTGTCACACCTGGATTAGTGGCAGCCCTAGAGGCCCGGCCCACATTCTTCGACCAAGTTCGTGAGGCACAAGTGAAGGACCTAGAGATCAAAGAGCTCAAGAAGAACATGAGGGTTGGAAAGGCCTAGGGTTTCATGGAAGATGAAGACGGAACGGTTTGGATGGGAGAACGGTTATGTGTTCCAAAAAACAAAGAGCTCAAGGATCTGATACTCCATGAGGCTCATGAGATGCAGTACTCAATTCACCCCGGCAATACCAAAATGTACCAAGACCTCAAGACAAAGTTTTGGTGGGCTAGCATGAGAAGAGAAATAGCAGAATTCGTGGCACTCTGCGATGTGTGTCAACGTGTCAAAGCGGAACACCAGAGGCCAACAGGATTTCTACAACCGTTAAGGGTCCCAGAGTGGACATGGGAAGAAATCGGGATGGACTTCATCATCGGTTTGCCCTGAACCTCCTCAAGATATGATTCGATTTGGGTGATCGTTGACCGACTCACCAAGGTTGCTCATTTCATCCCCGTGCACACTACCTACTCGGGCAAGAGACTGGCAAAACTCTACATGGCCCGTATAATGTGCTTACATAGGTACCCAAAAGGATTGTATCTGATCGTGGAAGCCAGTTCACTTCCAAATTCTGGCAGAAGATACAGGCAGAACTGGGAACTTGTAGCACCCGAAAATCACACAACAATTTCCATACGCAAGTGTATTAATCCTCGTCCCAGGAGGCGAGGTACACAATACAAAGTTTTTTAATATCAGAATACACATGCGGAAGCGATAAAATAGTTTAAATTATTACATGGGCGACCAAAGGCCCAGACAAGCAAAGATAAACAAATAAAGTTCGTAACTAGAAGAGCTAGGGACCAGGCCCACAAGCACTTGACGACAGGTACGAGCTAGACATCGAAGCCTTCATCACCAGGGTACTCATCATCTGGATTGGGGGATAAATAGAGCAAGACTGAGTACCATCCAAGTACTCAACAAATCATACTCGGGAATGATGCACCAATAATGCTAAAGGAGTACAAGGGGATTAAGAGGGCTATTTTGCACTAAACAACATTTTATTTTATTCTATAATCTTTTAAAGAAAATTTTAGGAATCTGAACCTGTTTCTAAGATCAAATTATCCCAATGTAGAGTATACCACGCTTTTCTAGTTCTTGCGTAACCCAAGGCTACCTAGACCCATCCTGGTCAACCCTCACATTTTAACCATTGATCTATTATTCAATTTTCACAGAGAAAACTCTAACTTGGGTACATTGCTAGGCTTGCCCATAACCGAGGGCGTGGCTATTCGAATAGATTATACTTTGGCCAAAGGTGAACATCTTTACACACAAGACACAACTCCCTCACGTGTTCCCACGTGCCCCATACCACCACGGTATGTGGAACGGAAGTCGTGACATAACCCTTCACCTAGGTCAACCATAGACAAAAGAACCAACACCAACCGTCTACCACCAGACCCCTGGGACAGGTAGACGGTCGATGCCCCCAGCATCTCGATCCCCGACCCCCGGTGACCTTCATTGGCCAGAGACGTCGGTCAACAACTAGACGTCATCTGTCTCTATCCGTATTCCTTTGTCTAAAGCTGATCTAAGCTACGGGTTAAGCCTTACCCATTAGACATGTGGTAGTACGGTTATGCTTTGCAACTGAGGCCCGAGGACCGGTCCTTACAACGACCAAGGTGTGACTAACAAAACCATCCATGCACCTCAAGCCCAGCCAAAAACAGAGTTTTAGGGAATATTGAATAGAGAAGATTCATGTCTAGGCTAACCAGCCAAAACCAAGTCTAACATTATTTTCTTGTCATTTCCCCAATTATCTCATAAATGAATCATATTGTTACTAATTAAAGCATGGGTTAAGCATAACGTAAGGTAGCTAGTTTGCATTACAAATACACACATATACTAGCTGGTTTTCAGTTACCTAGGGTTGTCAAGGAATAGTATCAATAATAAGGCTATAACAAGGATTTTAGGAATAGGCTATAATAGAACTATATTATCACAGGAATTTTCGTAAAGCATAATGCATTAATTTAAATAAAAATAATCGCACAAATCCACGGGTAATCAATATGTACAAGGAAGTGGGTATGACTTGCCTTGCTCGCAGCCAAAGTCTTCAGTAGCAACCTCGAAGTAAAGTAGAGAATCGGGAGTAGCGGCGTATACACAATATATGCAAACAAAAATTGGCTTTACTCTAAGAAAATGCTTAAAAACAGTATAAACAAAGATTATAATTGGGTTCTAGACATTTTAAGGAAAATTTAAAGACTTGAACAGGTCAATTCCTAGTTCAAACGGTCAAGATATGGCCATTTGAAGTTTAAATGAAATTTAAAATAAAATTTATCCATTTCTTGATTTATTTTTCTTAAGAAAAATTGGTTTATTGCGTCAGCACCGAGGGAGAGGGGTGCGGCGCCGACATGCGGGCCCCACTAGTCAACACCTAGGGCGACTGACCAGCAGGCCTCGCGGATCGGCCACGGGCACGGCGCACAGACGTGGCTGCCACGCGGTGGCCACATCGGCACGGCCACAGCCGGCCGGGCGGGCATTGGCCACGCCCCAATGGTCGCCGCCGGCGACCATCGACACGGCGAAGGAGGCTGAGGAGGACTGGGAGAGGTAGGGGGCCACAAGGTGATCCTCACCCCTATGAAGACGACAACGAGCGGTGACAGGGTGACCAGTGGCGAGGAAGAAGCAGAGGCGCGGCTCAAGTTCACGATGATGACGATGTTTTGGCGGGCTCCGGGTGCAGTGAGGTGGTGGCCGAGGTTCGGGACAACGAGGTGAAGCCAACGGCGGAAATGGCGAGGCCTGGCGTGGCTAGTGTCGACGACGAGGCACGACCGGAGATGGGCGGCGGCGGCTAGGGAGGGCTTGGGGAGCTTGGGTGAGGGGAAATGGAGCTAGCTAAGGTGGGAGGGGAGCTTTATAGGCCACCGGGGAAGAGGAAGAGGCACAGGACAGGGTGGATTTACTTGCCATTGAACCCGGTGGCGCCATTGATGCGAACTGAAGCTCGCCCCAGCGTTAAAGGGGGAATCTGAGCCGGGTTTGTGGGGGATTTGATGAGGATTGATGCGGGCTTTGATTCCCCTCAATCAATTTGAGGAGAAACGGCTGGGGCGGCCAATTTTGTTGCGTGGGGACGAGGTATCGGCCGGGTGTGTGGGGTGACTGAAGGTTAGGGATGATAGGCGGGCCCCACCTGTCAATGGCTCGGGGCGAATGCGGCCGAGCTGGGCTAGCCCAAGCGCGGGTGCAGGGAGGCGGGGTCGGGGTTGGCCGAGCAGGCCGGGGGAGAGAGAGGGAGGGAGCTGGGCCGAAATCGGCCCAAGGGGTTTTGGGGTTTTATTTTTAGTTTTCTTTATAGAAAATCCTATGAATTGTTTTTATTGCCTAGAAATTACTATTTGTGCTCTGGAAATTCTAGTAAAAATTGAGAGTGTATATTAGGGCATGAGGAATTTAAGAAAAATACCAACAAGCCAAATTGAATGTTATTCTTGAGGATTTTAATTTGTTTATGGCTCATTCCTTATTTTAAAATTTCTTGAAATTAGGATTTAAGCATAATTTATAATTTAGGATGGTTTCAGGGTGTTACAGAACTCATCTGAACATCAGTACAACTTACCATCCGCAGACAGACAGGCAGACAGAGCCTGCGCACTCGACTTTGGTGGAACTTGGGATAAGGGTCTGCCATATGCAGAGTTCTTGTACAACAACAGTTACTAGGCCAGCTTGCAAATGGCACCGTTCGAAGCATTGTATGGCAGGAAGTGACGTACCCCTCTCTTCTGGGATCAGACTAGTGAATGTCAGGTATTCGGAACAGACGCTCTCAAAGAAGCCGAAGAGAAGGTAGCCATCATTCAAGAGAGGTTGAAGACAGCCCAATCTAGACAGAAGAGCTATGCTGACAACTGCCGCAAAGACCTGAGCTTGAGGAAGGGGGGCTATGTGTACCTTCGGGTCACTCCACCCCGAGGTGTACACCGGTTCCAAACTAAAGGGAAATTGGCACCGCGCTTCATGGGACCTTACCTCCTAGCTCGCAAAGGCAAAGTCGTGTCTCAGTTGGACCTCCTAGCTACAATGGCAGGCATCCATCATGTGTTCCATGTCTTACAATTAAAGAAATGTCTAAGGGTACCAGCGGAACAAGCCAATCCGGAACAGATCAAAATCTAGAAAGACCTAACTTATGTGGAGAAGCCGATCTGAATCCTAGAGATCAGTGAAAGGAATACCAAGAGCAAGGTGATCACATTCTATAAGGTGCAGTGGAGACACCATTCAGAGGAAGAGGCCACGTGGGAACGAGAGGATGAACTGAAGTCCACCCATCCGCACCTCTTCGCTAGCTCCTCCGAATCTTGAGGATGAGATTCTGTTTAAGGGGGGTAGGTTTGTCACACCCAGAGTTTCCCCTTAATAGAGCCACACAAAAGTATATTAAATAAATCACCCAAAGAAATTATTTATTAAGGCAAGAGAGAATAATTAATGGTAAAACATTAAATAATAATTCATCATGGCTGGGGATATTTTTCTTGTATTTCTCTTGCCAAAATACACTAACAGGATTTTTATTGGAATTTTTAGAGCACTGGAAGTATTTTTAATAAATCAAAACGCATTATCGGCATTAAAATCCTTCTGGAAATCACTAGGAAAATCTTTTCCCTTTTCTTTTATTTTTCTTTTCCCTTTTCTCTCCCGGGCCACTGGCCCACTCCAATTCCCGCTTCACTCCTGTGCGCGGCCTGCGGCCAGCCCAACCTGCGTGGCGCCTGCGCCTCTCTCCCCTTTCCCTCTCTCTGACCGGCCGAGCCCGGCTGCCAGCCGCGCCCGTTCACCCCTGGCCACTGACATGTGGGGTGGGGACCCACATGTTAGGGTCATCTTCCTCCTCTAGCCGATTCGGCTAGAGGGGATCGATCTCCCCCGCACCGTCAAATTTCATCATTGCCCACCTCGTCCCACCTCTGCCCTCGGTTCAAACTACGTGGACCAAGTCCCCGTGCCTTTCCCCCACATTCTCCACCCCTCTCGCCCACATCTCCGAGCGGATTTCACCCCACACCGCCCCTATCCACCCCTAAGAATCACAGTGGGGGTAGTCGGCAGAGAGCCCGAAGGCTTTCTCTGGGAGGGTGTGGCACCCGGTGTTATGCCTTGAGGCATGGCACCAAGTGGCATCTAGCCAGTACCAGTCGGCTCCACGCTCGGTGCGGCCGACTGGGCTGGTGGTGTGGCAGGCGCTGCAGCTTGAGCTACAGTCGGCGCTAACACTGCGCCATCAGCATCCTTAATCTTAGGACCACCAGATGCCTTGACGGGCATGCTCTTGGGCTTGGCCTGGTCCTAAGCAGGTTGCTCCCTAGCTTGCTTACGTTGGTCAGCCAATGGGCTAGCTGCCCATTTTTTTGACCCCCAGTTGAAGCACTGGAGGGAGTCGACACAAAGCTGGCGTTTTCCTGCAAACAATGCATGTGGAGACAATTTCATACATTTCAGATGCTCAGCATTCATCACATGCAAGTATCACGATAAAAAGATACTAGAAGCTTACAGATGGCCTTGGCCTCTTCAAGCAGTATGGTTTATGGCACTTCTCGGAGTCCAGGTTCTCTACTACGCCACTTACAAAGTAGCATAGCAGGGTCTCTGTCACCGTGTCCTTCACGACGAGGTCGGTAGACTCCCGGGTGGGATCATTCCTGCCCTGGTACTCATATCCAGGGTGGATCCGTGCCTTGAGGGGCTGCGTCTGCCGGTTCTAGAATGTCTGGGCAACCAAGGGCCCGGTCAGCCCTCGATTCGTCAGATCTTCAATCCTCTCCACAAGTTGCCACACCTCTACCATCTCGGCTTCCAAGGGCAGCGATGACTAGCATTCTAGAAACTTGGGAGGATTTCCAACATATGAAGGCAAGGAGGGTTCTGGATTTGCACAGTAAAACCACTCCTAGTGCCATCCTTTCAAGCAGGTCTTGACGGGGAGATGAAGCTAAACCTTCTTCATCTCCATACGAAGCTATAGCCCAGCACCCCCTATGACCTATGGGTTGGCTTTGGAAGGCTAGGGCTTAATATCTAAGAAGTATTGGAAGAGGTTGAAATGGGGATCGATCCCCAAGAAGGCTTCACAGAGATTGACAAAGATAGAAATATAAAGAATGGAGTTTGGGTTGAGGTGGATGAGCTCAATCTGGTAGAAATCAAGAAGACCCCGAAAGAAGTTGGAGGTCAGAAGAGCGAAACCCCTATTGAAGAAGGTCTCGAAAACCACGATCTTGAGGGAATCGGGGGTATGGATGGTCTCACCTTTTCTCAAACGCCAGTTGATCAACTCCTATGGTTGAAGGCGCTTTATCTTCTCTAGATGAGCGAGCTTTGCATTGCATGGGGTCGATGTTAGCTAGGTTCCAACAGGGACAAGGGGAACGTCAGAAGAGGATCTCAGCATTTTCGGAGCTTGGGAAGTGGGGAGAATGTGTCTAAAAGGGAAGATTGGCCAGATTGGATGTTTTTCCTGAACTACGGAGGGGAGCTCGAGTGGAGTGAAAACTCTAGCCAGGAGCAGAGAGCACAAGGGCATTTGCGCACGATCTGGAAGGCGGAAAGTTTTGGCAATTTAGGGAAGAAAGGGGAAATCTTTTCTCTCTCTCCCCGGGATTTATAGGCCTGCGCTGGGTGGCTGGTTTAGGCCAGCTTGCTCGGTAATGTACTGTAAGATATGAGTTCCTAAATAGCATGTCCTATTGGGCCAATAGCCAACTGTGTTAAAATTGTAGTTTGGGTGTTGTTTTACAAGAGTCGATTAAAATAATCAGATATGCTTCATGTTAAGCCTAATTGCTGGACACGTGTGTTCAGGTATCTGTATTATTTAATAGGTATTGGGGATATATCCTTATAAGGATGACAATGGTCTCCATTAAAATTGGGGATGCAGTTATCACTTAAGTACACCTAACCACCACATTGGGTTAAATCCATGTTGGTACTTGGCTAACATGCTTAGCCAAATTGCCTTGAGCAAAAAATATTTTCAACTGATATGATGCTGAAGAGTCCAAATTCTGAGACATATATCACTCGGGAAAGACTTAAAGGTTAAAGATCTTTGACTTTATGTTTAATTGCTACACAATTAAGCATAAAGTCGGGGGCTACACCTAATAGGGTGCACCTATTTGGAGTACACTATAAATTTTTTCCGTGAAGCCCTTCATAGCCTCGTTGCCAGCCAACATGAAGCAGGACTTGGAAGAAAAAGCACTCGGACAGAGAGTACTCGGGAGCAATGCACTCGGGGAATCTTCACCATGGAGGATGAGCACTTGGCGTTAGCTGTGACTCAACTATGAAGGTCTCAAGGGCTACTGTGGAGGCCATGGGCCTCAGGTACCTCATGGAAGGCAATATGGCCACTCGGATAGAAGGAGCGCCTGCCATGTAATTAGGGATATGGTAGAACATGTTTTATGTTACCTTGCACGATAAGAAAAGGGATATAAACCTAGCTGGTTACTCTATATTCTTAAAGAGAAATCTCTTGGTCGAGTCCGACTGGGATTCCTACCATGTAACTTGCCTCCTTGGTATATAAGGAGAGGCAAGGAGCCCCCTGGGGTGGAAGACACCACAATCTTGCCAGAGAAACCTCGAAGGCAATACACAATAGCTGGAAGTAGGGTATTACCTCAACTTGAGGACCTGAACCAGGATAAACTCTTCTTGTTCCTTCGCATCCATCAAGTTTAGGTCTTATGAATAGCCCAATAATCAATACAGTCGATACAAAACATCGACAGTACCCATCATCTGGTAGAGAAACGAGTCCTAGCATTAAAATTTGAACGCATATCTATATAATTAGTTAGAGTAAATATTATTATACACTTGTTTCCTTGTGTTGAAATTGCCTTGCTTCCTCATCATCATCTGCACTTTCGCAAGTTTGTGCGACCTCTAGATGATCTGTTGCATCATGGTTTATTGTCATGAGATCATATAGTTTGCGGGTCAACTTTATAAAATATAAAATGATCTCTAAAACTCACCTTCAACATCTAAACCAGTTAGTGGAGGCTCAAATAGTCCACTATCAAATTCGATGTAAGTGGAATCTAGAATATCCTAATGAATAGCCAGCACAAGTGTAATTTCCTCTTGTGTAACTCCATCTTTTGCTATTGACAACAAACTTACCATTAATAAAGGTGGTTCCTATAGCATTCGCTCCGATAACGTTGTTTGACTCTGCTTTTTTTCATTGCACGGTATTCACGCTGCTTTCTATTCTATTCCTCTCTCTGTTTGCTGGACATTATTGGTCGTCGTACACTGCCACTATCTTCCTATTGAGAAAGGGAAACAATTGTCATTTGCATTGGTGTACCCAATATCACAAGTCCATCAACACTGTTTGACTCAATGTTTCCTTGCATGGTACTCATGCCTCTTTCTGTTCTTTTCTTCTCTCTGTTCATTGGACATCCCGTCCTGACGTACACCATCACTTACATTTTGCTGAGAAAGGGAAACCCTCGCCGGATGCATTGGTGTTTCCAATATTACAATATTCTCTACATTGTTTGACTCGGCCTTCTTCCTTGCATGGTATTCACACCCCTTTCTGTTTTTTCCTCTCTGTTCCTCCGACATTCCAACTCGTCGTACACTACCACTTTAGTTCTAATGAGAAAGGGAAGCAGTTGTCGGCTGAATTGGTATATCTAATATAACAATATTATTGACATTGTTTGAATTAGCCTTCTTCCTTGCGTAGTACTCACGCCACTTTTTGTTCTTTTCTTCTTTATGTTTGTCCGACAATCCAATTTGTCGCACACTGCTACTTTCATTTTGTTGAGAAAGGGGAACAATTGCTAGTTGCATTTGCATGTCTGCTACCGTCGTATTCGTTGCTTTAGCCTTTTTCCTTGCATGGCATTCACATTGTCTTCTGTTAGCTTGTTCCCTCTTATGTTATAACTCGTTAGAAGGTGTTGAAGGCTCTATTTGCGGGCTATTTAATCTGTTGGTTAGATCTTTGAATGCAATACATCCTCTAATAGGAGGGTTATTTTTGTCCATACCTGATGAATAAGTTATGTTATTAATGTGCACATGGTCTATATAGTAAGATCTCTCATAGTACGATGAACTAATAGTGATTGTAGATTACAAGGCGTACAGTTGAAAGTTAAGAAAATTTGCAAGAACTCAGGCTAATAACATTTCACATTAGTTAATCAGACCAAAATGTAAGTAGGCATGTTTATCATCAGCTCAAGATAGAAGAGAAAAATAACACCAAAACCGTAACATACAAACTCGCGCTGCTGCTGCAAATATCTAATCAATCAATTTCATAATCCATAATCTGCATATATTTTATTGGAAAAAGAAAAGGACAACTGCAACGCAGTGATTTAATTGGTTTCCTGCAGCACTCAATCACATCCAACAGTATACGAAACATTCATTGTAATTATCTCTGCTTTGCTTACTCCAATGGATATATTTCGAAGTCATGTTTAGATCAGTCATTACAGCATACAGACACTTTGAGGTAAACAATACATACTAGTCTGAAGAGAGTATGGTCAAATCCCTTGTAAAAAAGGCATGAACCGATAATTTGATTAAGAACACCTTGTGCAATTTCCAAGTTCTTATATTTACATGAACAATTTCTACGTTGTTATAAATAACTTGGACAGTTCACAGAACCTTCATAATATTGAAACACATACTTGTTGCTGCTAACCGGCCGAAGCAAAATCAAATGAATCCCAAGTAGCTGGCCTACTTCCATCGTCGCCGGCAAACCCAAGCACACCAAAACTGCAAACTGATTCGCTTAAACATGAGAATTCAAGGGAGTAAACAAGTTTATGTAAATATATAAAGAGCCCTGCACTTCAGGGCTTGACAGTACATATATACCTACATATATGCCTACTTTCCTTGGGTCTCATTCATGAATTGGAGTTCAATTACAGGAATAATCATGTTCGAACAGGTCAATTTAATGTCCACATTGACCACAAACAATGTTATCATCGGCTTTGTCAATCTAATTAAATAATCTTCAAATTTAGGCATAGTTCGTATCTACCAGTAGAGACAAAAAAATATCTCGTTTTCCGTTAGCACTCTTCCCAAACTGCTAAACGGTGTGTTTTTTAAAAAACTTTTCTATATAAAAGTTACTTTAAAAAATCATATTAATCTATTTTCATGTTTAAAATAATTAATACTCAATTAATCATGTGCTAATAGCTCAGCTCGTTTTATATGATATTCTTCCTCTTCTCTCTTTCCTCACCTTTAAACTATCCCTTAGCATATTTTATTTTGCTGCTAAAAGCAAGTTTGAATTGAAGCCCTTTTCCTTTGAGAGCAGCAAATACAGAAATCCGTATGGATATCTACATATTAGCTTTATTTACCCTTCTATCGCAGTTCCAGCCCATCCTAATTTTCTGTTTAACTCTGTGAACTGGACATGGTAGGATAGCAAAGATGTTACTAATCTCTATCAGTATGGGTCGGTCCCTCTCATCACCAAGCTGAAAGTTCTCTAATCTGTTATTGGCTATTGCTTCCAATCCTGTACTGCATTACAATAATCCTCTTCTGAGTATATTGCTAAGTGTGCCTAATTACTTTTTGTGCTTCAATGCATAATATATATATATATGTATGTATGTATGTATGTATGTATGAACAACTATAGCGAGCTACTTACCGTAAGTAGCGCGCCTCAAACGTCCCAACTGCCACCATACCTTCGAGCAAATCGCGCATAAAACCTTTACTCGCGCCTCAGATCGTGCCAACGCTTCCGATCGTCACAACCGCCCATGCGTGTAGCGCCAACCGCGTATAAATATTTTACTCGCGCCTCAGATTGTCCCAACCGCTCCCACGCCTCTGAGCAATCTTTGAGTAAACATTTTACTCTGGTCACATGACTCAGCCAATCACGATAAAACTTTTACTCGCGCCTCAGATCGTGCCAACTCTTCCGATTGTAGCAACCGCCTCACGCGCGTAGCGCCAACCGTGCATAAACATTTTACTCGCGCCACAGATCATCCCAACCGCCCCCACGTTCCGAGCAATCTTTTAGTAAACATTTTACTCGGGTCACATGACTCAAAGCCAATTGCGCATAAAAATTTTATTCGCACTTCAGATCATACCAACCGCCCCCACGCATCAAAGGCAAATGTGATTAAACATTTTACTCGTCTCACATGTGATTTTAATTTTTAAAATTCCTGAACAACCCGGAAAAAACAATTGTCTTGTCACATCAGTGGTTTATTAAAAAAATTCTACCATTATCCATCCGCTGTGCGTCGATGGTTTCCACTACCATCTTCAATTCCGCTGCACGGTTCTTGCGTTCCTTGCTCCAATCCATCGGCAACAACACAACTCCGCCATTCATTGCCGCCGGATCTGCATTTGCCGCGAGCCAAAGGTTGGGATTCCACTCGTTTTTGCATCTTGACACATCCACTTGCCGACATTTTTGCATATTTTTTCCATCCCCATTCTTATCCTCCGGATTCACATTTTTGCAGATTTCTGTGACAATGAAGAAAAAGGGGAAGATGTCGGCGAAGGTGAAAAAGATCACCTTCACCGGGTCCCAGATGGAGTGCAAGATTACTCTAGCCAACTCTCAAGACGACTCACAGGCCCCCTCATCCACGGATCTGGCCGCCAGACCATCAGCACAGACCCAGAGTAGGGACGCCCAAAAACCACCAATAATGAAGAAGACCTGTCGCAAGAGGAAGGTGGACTCCAATGATAGTGACGAGGTTAGTTGTTAGTTGTCCTTTTGTTGATATGCTTAACCCTAGTTTTCGCATTGTCGGCTTGTGTGGACAAATTTATGCTTTTTGAGTCTCACGCTGTGTGGGGTAGACCATGCAACCTGCGAACATGCTATCAACCTACTTTTGTCCTCGACTTTCAATGGTTTGGACCCCATCATATCACCTGGATGCATGCATGTTGGAGCTTTTTTATCCCCATCTGGATATGTACAATGTCACGGAATAATTAATTTACAACAATCTAGGAGCCCTCAGTTCTAGTAGATGGTAAACTTTTTATGTGCCTACTATTTTTTATGACATGTACTAATAGTTTGGTGCATAGGAGTGTGCATAGGACTGCTATTTGGTGCTCTAGTACATTTATAATTGCACTTTACTAATTTATATATCTTATTTAGTATGGATTCATAGGTCTAGGTAGTTTTATTTTACATTCTATTGCCTGAACCAAACTCTGTTGTCATTTATACATTTTAACGCCTCCGATTTGTCTTATCACAAGAATGTTTCAGTAGTTCCATGGGTGCGAGTTGTTCTAGTATGCACAATTAGTTTACTAGTTCATACTCGAATTTTATTACTTACATCTGGTTTCATAACCTGCAGCTAGCAACAAAGAAGCTAGTCTCTTAACCGGACCAGCCTAAAGGCTGCTATCGATGCATGTGCAGCTCTATCTCCCACACACGTTCGAACGCTGATCGATCTTCATTTTGATGGCATACTGCGGATGACACTTGAGAGGTTAGAGCAAAGGGAACTTGTCAGTTGGCTGGTAAGTTGCACGGACCTTGACTCTATGATCATTAATATCAGCAACGAAAAGAAGCTTGCTATGACACCTCGTGCCATCCATAATGTTCTAGGGATTCCAATTGGTGGAGAGCAAATTTCCAATCCAGACTATACAACAGCTAAGTAGGCGTATCAGAGTCTTTGTGAAGAGCTCAATGTTGATGTTAAGTCCAATATAACCTATGAGAGGCTCGTAAATGAGATCAAACATAGGGTGGATGATCCTGAAGCTGTGCGCTTCTTTATCATGATATTAATCAATAAGCTTCTGATCCCCACCACTAGCCTACACATTATTGGCATGAATGCATACCTAGCCAATGATCTCAGCAGAATATCAAAGGGGACTGGTCAAGATTGGTCCTCGAGTTGCTGTGCAACAACATCCATGCATGGCAACAATCTGTTAAGTCTGGACATCAACCAACCTCAATATCTAGATGTGTTGCCTTCCTTGTGATAAGGCAAAATCCCTCATCCTTTTTCACACATTGCAATAGGTTTAACTAAGTCCTGTCAGTTGCATCTCCCTTTCTACTTTGCTGATTATTTTTTTTATGTTGACCAATTGTTAGATTTTCTATCTCAATAACCTAGTTCCACCGGAGGAGTTCCAAATTGACCCCCTAGAAACACTGTGCATTCAATTTTATACAAAGGAGATAGTGTAGAGCATATTGAAGTTAGATCATGATCCTGACGATGGCACCTATGGATGCGTCTCAGTGCATATCACACTTCTGCTCATTTTATTTATTTTTTTGTTTTACAGCAACAACATGCTCACTGTAAACTTTGGTATATATTAATGTGCAGCTAAAGCCTATTGAAGGGACTTGCTACTACCATGACAACTTTGACAGGGAAGTTGAGCCTCGTGGTGGGAACCATGGCAACCCATGGCCTCAGGAGCTGATATGGCCACAGCGCATAAATTTTCCTAGCCTTTTCGATGTTATGGCAGGACACCTTGATGCCATATCCATTGATCAGAGACAGGCTATCACGGAGGCATTACAAATGTTTGATAACTAGACTAGGCAGTTTGCACGTGACATTGAGCAACGGATCTTGCATGTCCAAGTTGCACAGGCTAAGATGTGTGATGAGATAATTAGAGCAATCCATGGTTCATAGCTAGCAGGAGATACAGATGCCTCCGACGTTGTCTTGCCCCCAAGGACTTCCCCTCTAGGGGCTGCCAACCCTGTGCAGACCGATCTGCCAGCCCTAGTATGCACCACCACAAGGAGATCAACAAGGATTTCTAGTGCATCATCACCTCCTCCACTTGCTACATGCAGCCCCTCAACGAGGTAAGTGCATGTGATGTGTTAATTTTTATGTTCTTTGATGTATGGCATTTTTGGATAGTGCTTGTTCTGATACTTGGTTTGGAAATCATGCAATAGAACCTTCAGATCTATCTATGTTCTCCCAGTTAGCTTTTACCCCTGCATGAATCGTGTTCTCTAATTGCAGCCATTTATTATATAACACCCTGCAGGAAGGCTTGTGGTCCATCTTCGCCACCCCTAGCTTCTGCATGCAGCCCACAAAGGTGCTCTACCAGGAAGCCTAGTGCTTCTACCTCACCACCCAAAGCACATGTAGCCAGCCCCCACAAGTCAGCCAAAGATACATCAACATCTTCTCCACCTGTCCACCAATCAAGCCCTCTCCCATCACCACAGCCGCTGCATGGCCCATCTCTTATCGAGAATGCTCCTATAACTACTTCGTCAGACCATGTTGAACCCAGCCCTTCCATCGTAGCACCATCTCCTGCACCATCCCAGCTAGACGCAGAGCAGACTGCCGCCCCACTTGCTGAGCTGACACTTGAGCAAACCAGCAGACCAGTTCCTGCTAGAGAAGTAGTACCTATCGAGGACATGGTTGTGGCACTGCCGACACTTCCAGGTGTGACGGGAACTGCAATGCCTCCAACTCTTCCATCGGGTGGTGCTATCTCTGAAGCACCCGAATTAGCAACCAAATCACGGGACAAAGAGGATGTTTCAGATGTTGCTCCCCCACAACAAATAATTGATAAATCAGTGAACAGTGGTAAGCACCAAGCATCAGAAGGTATGAACACATGCTGCTCTCTATAAATAAAGTTGTTGTATACACACACGTATTTCCGAGCATTCGTTCTACTTTATTTTATTATAGACAATATATCCACTAGAATAAATATTATACGTATCCTGATGGTCAGGGTGAAACTTTTAATATGTCACAGTAAAACTTTTATTCTCAATGATCACTACTCCACAGCACACCAGAACACATTCACTGGAGTAAATATTTTACACACTCTGATGGTCACAGTGAAACTCTTAATATGTTGTAGTAAAACTTTTATTCTCAGTTTCACTACCCCACGGCAAACCCCAACACATTCTAGCATTGCAGTAAATATTTTACCTACCCGATTGTCACGGTGCAACTTTTAAAATGTCGCAGTAAAATTTTTTTCTCCTAGTTATCACTACCCAACATCACAATCCAACACATCTTAGAGCTGGAGTAAATTTTTTACCTAACAGATGGATGCAATGAAACTTTTAAAATGTCGTTGAAAAACTTTCATTGCTATCCCTCATGCCAAGGGAACTATGACATGTACCAACACCCCACATGTCATTGCCTAACGAATTGTGTGACTTGTGAAAAATCAGATGGCCAGGACTATGGTTCCCAAACACAAGTTGATGTTCTGCCTCTAGAAACCCACTTGGCGGAGACACAGGTTCATTACTATGTACAAACTCTTTTATATTTTTTTATTGATAACTACATTACAAACATAATTTAGCACTTGTTTTGTCACTGTTAGCTGTATGTTGTTGTAGTATATAGCTATGTCATATTGCCAGCCACCAACGGCCATATCGAAGGTAGACAACCGTGCAAGCCAGTAAGGTTTATCTCACCACTAAAGTTAGGATAGACTCGTCCACTGCCTGATGCTGATAAGTCGATGCAGCTACGTACGGTTATACTCTCAGATGCTAGCAGATTTGGAAGGTATGTTCATGTGCCTTTCCCCACATGCATTTCTACCCATAAGCAACCCAATCAATTTGTTATAAGGAAATAACTATCTGGTTTAATGTCTTTTGTAGTGATAATATTATCGACATAGGGTCCTATTCAGCAAAAGCATCTGACATTGCTGAATCATTTGACGATGGGCAAATGATTGATGGGGCATTCATTGATGCATTCATAAAATGCATGTTGTCAGATGAGGAAATGTACAGCCCCCAATCAGTTGGTGACCACATATTCCTCCCCATGAGTATATCGGTATAATTCCTCCAGCTATCTGCATGCCTATTTTTTAAATTGATATACACGTGTTAACTTGCACTATATTACAATGTTTTACACAGTATGCGTTGAACTGTGACTACATCAAGCACTATGGCAAACCTTCTAGTTTCAGTGGAAAAGAAACCTTGTTGAAATGCTACGCGAGGTCATCCCATCGTCCGACCTAGCAACAACAAAGTTTATAAGTGTGTTGAACCTCCCTTTTGGTCATAGGGTTTACATGGCTGAATATTGTTCTTTACACACACATATCATCCCCATACATGTGTAGATATTGCTCCCTATTTTACACCACGAACACTAGACACTGTACTGTGTCAACTAGAACCACAGCCATGTCGATGTCCTCAACTCGAACAATTATCCAACGCAACAATCAAAGTTCAGAGATCAACCTCGGCAGGTGCATAATGAAACGTTTGAGTGATGATCTCCATGAAATATCAAAGCGATCCATCGATCGTTTTGGTCACTATAGGAACGTCCAGGTGCCCTGCCCTGCTATGACCAACCCAAATGACTGTGCATTCTTTGTTATGAGGTACATGGAACTGTATGATGGTGATACATCTTCGTTGCTCAACACGATCCAACCGGTAATTTGTTCCCAACATGTCATATTTATGTTTCTAGATTATTCCTTTTTCCATTTCATATTAAAAAGTTGCTTGCCTTTTGTCAGCTCACTCATCCGGATAATTGTATTACTTCTCACTCAGGAAAAATCAAAGAGCTAAGGTCACAGATTCTGTGCTACCTGATCTTCCATCGTTGCAACATTGCGTGTCTCCCAGAAGATATAGAAGCATTTCACCCTGTTGCCGAGGAGACAACACCAGACCAGGCTTAGATCTTGTACCATCTAGTGATATTATCTACGTACTATTTTGCTATGAACCTCAACTTGTTCCCGCCGTCTTCTTAGTTGGCTGTCTGACTATGGTATGCATGTAGTTGTCGAAACTATGCGATTTGATGCTTCTAACTATTGTATGTTTGCAAATACAACTTTCTATGGAAGGATATTTATCTATCTTTTTTAGCACAATCCTTCATGTTTTCAATGTACCAACACAAGTTGGAATCAGATGGGTGGTATGAGGGTAAAATTTTTACTACAACATGCCAGTAAAGAATTTACTCCGAGTATGCTTTTATCATGGAAAATATATACTAATACAATATTTGTCTTGGTACGAAAAACCGGGTAAAATATTTACTACCGTAGAACAATGCGACTGTAGGGTGGGGGGTGTCAACACAAGTCGGAATCAGATGGACTGAATGAGGGTAAATAATGTACTACAGCAGGCCGGGAAAGAATTTACTCCAAGCTTTCCCTTATCAAGGTTAAAGATTGTTAATACATTCCCTTTGTTGGTATGATGAACCGGGTAAAATATTTACTATTAGAAAACAATGGGACTGGTGGGGGGGTGTCATCACAAGTCAGAATCAGATGGGCCGTATGAGGGTAAATAATTTACTACAACTGGCGATAAAAGATTTCAATCCTAGAGTGCTCTTATCAAGATTAAAGATTTACTAATACAACACTATGTTGGTATGATGAACCATGTAAATTTTTTACTATCAAAGAACAATGCGACGAGTGGTTGGTTGTGTCATCGCAAGCCAGAATTAGATGGGCCGTATGAGGGTAAATAATTTACTACAACAGGCAAATAAAAGATTTTACTCTGAGTTACATGTGCCATACCACTCCGAGACGGGCAGTGGTCTACAGCCGGGACGTCTAAGGATAAAAAAACAGGCTAGTAAAGAATTTACGATTGATATTTATCCGACAATAGTGCTTCATCATACGCATCTCTGCAAATACATTTCAATCAGTACGTGAAATGGGTAATTTATCTGATCATACCTGGTGTCTATGCAAAGCCAAAATCAAAATGCCCCACGATCTTGATTGTCTCCTCCATCAATACACTTGCACCCAACTCCACCTTCATAGTTCGCCATTGTTCTCCTTTTTGTCTTCAACACTGTCAAGTAACAGGGGTGTTTCCTTGGTGGATTAAAATCCACGCGTGACTAATTCCTCTTCACTCACCTCACCCTTCGAACTTGGTGGAGATGGACCTGGGGAGTAGTATGGATACCTCTCTTCTATAGAAGGAGATGCGGGGAGCCACCTCCCTTCGATCAATGGAGGAGACGTGGGTATAGGCATCGTAGCTTCGATGTTACAGATGGAGGTGACTCAGGGGCTTTTGTCAACCCACGGTTTGGTGGCGTAGCCAGCGAACGGGGTGACACGTGGACAATTGGAGAGCTAGTCACCTCGGACAATTTTGGACCCCTCTTCCTTGGGCACGTTTTGCGTGTGGATTGGATTTTTATCTTACAAGGGGTGGGTGATCTCCATTATTTATAGTGAGAATGTGGAGCTAACTGCTGCGCAACAAGATGCAGATCTAGTCATACCCCTTTTTTAGCAGTCCTAAATTACACCACCCACATAATTGGCTCAACTTGGACCTTGGTATTTGTTTTGCACCCCACAATACCATGCATTTGATCTACATGCAAGGACAAACTAACTTATTTACTCCATTCTGCTAATGGAACAAGTAATTTATTTACCTTGTTAATTATGTGTCTGCTATGATACCATGGGGGGTTTTTGTCATTGCATTATATTTTCTATTATCTATTGCCTAAGAATTAGTAATTTATTTACTCCGTTCATTGAACATTTGATTATTCTACATGTTCAAACGAATAATAATTTTGACCTGTCACACTGAACCATATGCATCAAATAATTACATGGTTTTCAACAAAATAGAGTTTCTACACTCAAGCATATATGGATCCATTTAAGACCTCAACACAAGAAAGAACATTTCTAATTGGCACAACAATCATTTATCCCATGACAAGGGAACATAATATATGAATGATAGTTCAACACAAAATCTTAGTACTGTCCATACAGCACGATACATGTACACTTGGTCACAAAAACCATGTATGCATCTTATATAATTCAGTAAACCATTTACACACTATATAGCATGTACAATTGTATATACATAGTTAATCATTCTTCATCAGATCCAGCAGCATCTGAGGCTACGTTCATTTCTTCATCCCTTTCATCGACAAGCCTTCTCCTTACGCGCCTCGAGCTAGGTACTGCTATCTTCCTACTACCCCGTGGTCGACCTCTCTTAGCTTTCCCCCGGTTTAATGCTTTCTGCAACTTATCAAAATTATTTGGATTTTTGGTACAGGTAGTGCTGTAATGGCCATCTTTCTCTCCACACCAGCCACATTCCCAATTGCACACTTTCTTCCCTTTCACGCCCAGTACCACCTTCTCACCAAGCTCAGATGCACTACCCTTTGTCTTTGATTTTGATGGTGCAGTTCGGCTCATCTTCCTACCAAGAGTAGCTACATCATCCCCTTCTTCCATCGATGAATTCTGATTGTCACCAGTTGCTGTGGTATCGCCTGGTATCTCCTCCACTTGTTTCCTCACCCCTTTAGAACTTTAATTACTCGGTCGAATGCAAATTTTGACTTGCTTCCTTCCTTTGCAACAGCCATTGCCTCAACCATCAACATATTGGTTCTATAACTCTCCTGCACACCGTTAGGACCTACAGTCTTACGGTCCCTTCTATCAAATGTCATATCGCTTTTTACCTTCCTCATGTATCTGCGGAGCACATACCTGGCAGGGATGGTCTCTACTTGTACGTGAACAAATGCCCTTAGTAAGTGTGGGCAGAAAAGTCCTACCACAAAGAAAACAAAACTTGAGCAAATTATTAGGAAAGATTCAGTTATATAGAAGTCAATTTTAAGGCCAGATGGATGGAAAATATCACAGACCCAACCTGTATGTTCCCACAGCATGCATTCACATTCATAACGGCCTTCCTCCACACTTGCCAAGACCTTGAACTTATGTTGGCACCATTTATTCTTTTGTGACTGCTTTGTGTGCGACACAATCCATCTATTTTGATTTCTTTCATCAGCCTCAATCCTGAGAGCCGTGCTATCGCCCAATGTGCTCTCAAATTTCTTGAATATGGACCTAGTGTACACTCTTGACAACTGTACTTCAAATGGACAACGAGTTTTAGTAACGGTCTTGGCCTGCATAGAGCGCAGATCAGATTTGAAAATAGCACATTCAGACGAAAAAAATGGGAGCCTAAGAAAGTATTCTTACAGTACATCCTCTATCCTCCATCGCCTCTTTCTCTTTCCTTGACATAAGGACATCGAGCATTTTGTGTGCAAACCTATGAAGTGCAATTTGATGGTCCACAAACTTACACTTGACGAGTTTGTTCATGCTCTCGCTCCTTTGGGTTGATGTCATCTGCCCACAGTAGTCTTTCCTAAAAAAACGCAGGGAACCAATGCTTTCTTATCTCATAAAGGCGATTGTCGATGTTTTGTATCGGTAATAAATATATAGGACTACCTGTGAGACCTAAACTTGATGGATTGCAAAGAAACACGAAACAATTTATATTGGTTTAGGCCCTCGAGATGAGGTAATACCCTAAGTCCAGTTGTGGTGTATTGCCTTTGAGGTTTCTCTGGTGAGATTTTCGCTATGCCCTCAGGGGGCGCCCTGCCTCCCCTTATATACCGGGGGCAGGGTTACAGAGTAGGAATCCCAGTCGGACTCTGACCAAGGGATTTCCTTCTAGGAATAAAACGTTCCCGACTAGGACTATATCCCTCCCTTGTCGTACAAGGTTATGTATGCCGAGTCCTATTGTATCCCTAATTACAAGGTTAGGCCCATCCTCTATCTGAGTGGCCCAAATGCTTCTCATGAGGTACCCAGGGCCCATGGCACCGACAGCAGCCCCTGAGATCTTCATAGTTGAGTCACAGCAGATGCCGAGTGCTCATCCTCTACGGTGAAGAATTCCCGAGTGCATTGCTCCCGAGTACTCTTTGTCCAAATGCTTCTTCTCCCGAGTCCTGCTTCATGTCAGCTGGCAACGAGGCTATGAAGGGCTTCATAGAAAAATATTAATAGTGTGCACCGAATAAGCGCACCTATTAGATATAACCCCCGACTTTGTGCTTAATTGTGAAACAATTAAACATAAAGTCAAAGATCTTTAACCTTGTAGTCTTTCCCGAGTAGTATACTACACGGTTTCAGCATTATATCAGCTAGTATAATTTTTGCTCACGGCAATTGGTGGCTAAGCATGTAAGCCGAGTACCACTTCTTGGATTTTAACCCAATGTGTGGTCAGGTGTATTTGAGAAATACCTGCATCCCCAATTTTAATGGAGACCAGCTGTCGATCCTTATAAGGATGTATCCTCAATACCTGGTAAATAATCAAGATACCCGAATGTATACACCTGGCTGTAGGCTTAGCATGAAGCGTATCTGATTATTTGATCGGTTCTTGTAAAATAGCACCTGCATCGCGATTTTAACGTGACCAGCGGGCAACCCAATAGAGCATGCTATTTAAGAACTCATATCTTTGGCCTACTATCGAATAAGCTGGCCTAAACCGACCTACATTTCAACGTCGGTAACCTCAATTGGTCAGAGGAATCCTTGTCTACAAGCCTTTCCGACTTATGTTCTGGATGCAGCATGGTTGCTACAGATGCCCGAGTAGATATATTACAGGATTTGCTTGCACTCCTCAGGTGTGATGCAGTGCATGAGAACTCCGGATATGCTTTGACGATATGCTTTGACGATATATGGGGCGTACCCTACCCAACAGAGTTATGACCAAATAAGGTACCCGAACTTTGCATCAGCATAGGATTCGACTGGCGACCCTCATGGGGCATACCCTACCCAGCAGAGTGGTACCCAAGCTCCGACTGGTGCCGGAGATCGGTTATTAGCCGAATAAGATACCCGAACCTCGCATTAGCATAGGATTCAGCTGGCAACCCTCATGGGGCATACCCTAGCTAGCCAAGTGGTACCCGAGCCCCGACTGGTGCCGAAGGTCGGTTATTAGCCCACATGGAGCGTACCAAAGTAAAGGTGACATTCAAATCCCGACTTGCGCGAGTACTCGAACAATAGCCCTCGTGGAGCATTCCAAGTGATTCTTGAAACGTCGCACTAAAAGTGTATCATGGCAGACTGGTCCAGCCCCCGAGCATAGGAGATAGGCTCGTAGCCCCTAGTTCCTATTACGCGTATCCGGAACTAGCCCTACATTGAAAACATATCGGATGAGTAGCATCTGATGAAGAAAACAATCACCCAAAGAAAATTGATCTATTTTACAATAGATGTAAATATGTGTTCCTCCTCTTATTGATATTAATTTCCCCGAGTAGTTGACCCCTTACGTTTAAACACTCTGCCCGACTAGTCATAGGCCCCTAGCGTCGGAAGTTGGCTCATGGCTCGAGAATTTATGCCACTCAAGTACTTTTGCAATCATTAAGAGCAAAAACATAAAATGTGCAGAATGTACACCTATTAGGTGTAAGCTGCTATGGCATTGGCGAGGCCGAGTGAGGAATATTTATCAGAAAGCAACTTAGCTGTTCGGTATTGCACAAGTTGGGAGTGGGGATACCAACCTTGCATTTGAGCTTGTGAGCCCTCGAACTTGTCACTTGTCGTTATGATAATCTTCAGTTCTAGGAGGTCGAAGACAGTTGTGACCGACTGCCACAATGAAGTCATCCAACTTTCGTTTGTGGTTCCCGGCTTTATTCAGGGCCGCGTCATCGGTGTCCTTCCGCTTTTTCTATCGGGGTGCCTTTTTTCTCATCAAAGGCCTTAGCAACAGCGTCGGCTGAGTCGGCGTATTTGTTCGCCATGTCGAACAAAGCCTTGACCGAGTTGGGAGGCTTCCAAGTGAATTTAGCGATGAACGGGGGGTGTCTTTGACTCCTTTTCGAAAGGCGGTGATGACGACCTCGTCCTTGATCATTGGGATTGAATTCCTCTTCTCAGAAAACCTCTTGATGAAATCATGAAGAGACTCGTTCTTCCTTTGATGCAACTAATACAGATCGTACTCGGAAGATGACCTCTCGTATGTTCCTTGGAAATTGGCGATGAAGCGTTCCCGCAGTCCTCCCTAGGGGCCGATTGATCTCTTAGGAAGTCCTGTTATCCATGTCCTCGCCGAGTTGGCTAGAGCAACTGGGAGGTAGTTAGCCATGGCCTTGTGATCTCCTCCAGTTGCTCGGATCGCCAGAGTGTAAACTATGAGCCAGGACTCGGGGTTGGTCTTCCCGTTGTATTTTTCAATTCCAGTCGGCTTGAAGCCTAATGGCCAGTTGACTTGTTGCAGCTCGTGAGTGAAGGCCGGTACACCTTTATCTGTGTGAGGACTCCGACTTCGACTACGATAGTGAAACCGCTCATGGTGGAGGCCGAAGCGCTCATTCTCGTTTTTTAGTAGGCAACGCTCATCTTCCTCGTGTTCGCGGCGTCGTGCGTTAATGTCTTGCTGAAGATCACGTCGTAGTCGGCCTCGGACGTCCTGGTTATCCCGACGGTCGTCTTGATGTCGGCACTGCCAGTCATTATTGTGGTTGCCGAGTGACGAGTAGTGTCACTCCATATGCAGCTGACTAGAGCTAGCCGCTCGGCGTCGCGTTGAGGCAGATGAGATCGCCATTGGAGAAGCCGACTTGTTAGTTGGTATGAGCATGTCGCCCGACTGTTGATGCTACTGGCATGCAGTAGCGGTGATCATGGCTTTAATCCTTGCTATCGTCGGGGTAGCCTTGTGATCAGGCCCAAATTGCAGTGTATCCAATAGAGTTGTAGCGGCCACAACGTTCTATTGAGGAGTTATGAAAACATTGTGGTCGCCAACTCGGGTCTGGAGGATATCTTGCTGAGCAGTCCGCCCAGCCATGCGCAGATCGTCGTTGCGAGCATCACGCTCGGCCTATAAGCGCTTGCGTCTCCCTCCTGTTGTTCTCGTAGTCGGCTGGCTTCCTCCTCTTGTTGTTCTTGTAGTCGGCGTGCCTCCTGAGTGGGAGCTGAACCCTTGGATGTCATAAAGACTTCACGTGGTGGAGAGAAGCTTGCCAAACTGCTGTTCGACTTAGAGTTGGAGTCCGATTGAGAGTCGGAGTTAGAATAGTTGAGGGGGGTAATAGCGACCCCAACCTCCCTAGATCCAATCTTGAGCGGCTCTGAGCCATATCCAAGTTGAACTCTAGGGGATCGGGTTTGCCGCATCAGATGCTAATTGAAGTTATCCGCGGCATTGCTGAGTCCGAATGGGAGGTTGACGATCTCCTCCTCTTTTAGCCCGATCTCGGCTGGCTTAAAATAGAGTCCGAGTCGAACACCGAAAGAAAGAATTGTCCCTAGACTCGGGCATATTGGAGATCGCCGCAGCATGTCACCGAAGATTGCTGCAGCATTGAGTAGGCCGATCGGTGCGGAGTCGGCTTGGTCCCTGGCCGATCGGATCGGATCCGAGTCGGATAGGGTAAGGTTGCCGACTTCATCGGCGACGAAGTCGAGGCTCCTGAAGCTGATTGTTTGCCCAGGGAAGAAGTTGATGCCATCGACTCCCTTGATTGGATCCATTAGGCTTGATGAAGATGATCTCGACGAAGCCCCTACCTGGCGCGCCAACTGTCGATGTTTTGTATCGATAATAAATATATAGGGCTACTAGTGAGACCTAAACTTGATGGATTGCAAAGGAACACGAAACAATTTCTACTGGTTCAAGCCCTCGAGATGAGGTAATACGCTACGTCCAGTTGTGGTGTATTGCCTTTGAGGTTTCTCTGGTGAGATTTTCGCTATGTCCTCAAGGGGCGCCCTGTCTCCCCTTATATACCGGGGGACAGGGTTACAGAGTAGGAATCCCAATCGGATTCCGACCAAGGGATTTCCTTCTAGGAATACAACGTTCCTGACTTGGATTATATCCCTCCCTTGTCGTACAAGGTTATATATGCCGAGTCCTATTGTATCCCTAATTACAAGGTTAGGCCCATCCTCTATCCGAGTGGCCCAAATGCTTCTCATGAGGTACCCAAGGCCCATGGCACCGACAGCGATTCATCGTTCCAATGTCATGCAGGTCATATTTGGCAATGAAATCTGCCTAAGCAAGTTTGAACTCAATTGGTGTGTATGTCTGGTCTATACACAACATGAAGTCATCTTCTAGGTCCTTGTCGCGCATGTAGAGAATGTTCAAAGCATCGGCATGCTTGTGGAGGATGTGCCACCTGCATAGCCTGTGTATGATGTTAGGGAAAACGCGAGGGATGGCAGCTGCCATTGTAGCCTCCTGATCTGCACAGATGGAACACAATTTCACTTTTCACCATCAGTATTCATCATAAGGTAATTTATATTGTTTTTTGCCAATTCAAATATGGTTCATAAACATCACCGTAGCAATCAGAACTACCTGTCAGAATGCATCGTGGTGAGGGCCAATCTTCCATGCATGTTCTGAATGTGTTGAACAACCATTCAAATGATTCAATTTTTTCGTCCCTGAGCAATGCACATCCAAATAGTGTGCTCTGCAGATAGTGGTTTGACCCTATAAACATAGCCAACGGCATCTCATAGATATTAGTCTTATAAGTGGTATCAAATGTTTCCACATTACCAAAATCTGCATAATCTGCTTGGCAGCTTGCATGACTCCAAAATAGATTTTTTAGGACGCCTTGCACATCCAATTGTGCATCCTAGTAAAATTGATTGTTATTTTTCTTACACTCTTTGAAGAACGCCAATAGCTTGTTGATGTCGTCCACGTTCTCAGCACGCTCATTAGCGGCCTTCCTGTTCATGTGCATAAGAACACTAGCTTACTAGAATAACAAGCAATCTTACAAGAATATACTTACTACTAGTAGAATATACTCGATACTGTAGAAATCAAGTTTATTAACAACTTGCTAACGTGCGATTTACCTGTTCTCTAGATCCCAAGATGTGAACGGTATGTTTTCTTGACCACCATGCAAGTGAGCTAGCATACCTACAATGCTGCTCTGTGCGACACGGTTCTCTTGCATGGTATCTATGAACTCCATCATTGTCTCATCCATGTTCTTATGTGATCGCATTTGCTTCACCGCACTAGGGGATGGTGTCAGTGGGTGGTTGTGCTCGAGAACAACAACATCCAAAATAACAGATGTGACTTCATCGTCCCACACAATATTTTTGACTTTAATATACGCTCTGCACCTTGTCTTCTTTGTCGTCCGATTGCGCTCTCGGTCAGTCTCATCTTCTTTGTACTTGTGTTTCCCTTCTCTTCTGCAGTATATTTCTCTAAGAGTTTTTTTTTATCTACTCTTCCTGATGTCAAAACCAGCATGGTACGCATATTTTTCATAGAATCTATATGCACCTTCATAGTTACTAAATACCATCCCTTTCATGGGTACCATTTCTATTGGTACACCACTGCACTGTAATTGGCAAAGGATTTTATTAAGTATTATGTGATTATGGTAACTAAAGATTGACAGCAGGTAATCATGCACAAAATAATTGTAGGGAGTAAATTATTTATTTCATGCACTGTCATTGATGCAGGTAAATATTTGACAGAAGGATTGACAGCAAGGGACAACTCACATGTGTGTACACCATCGAATGCTGTCGGGTTGATATCTCCTCCTCGTGCAGAGCTGGTGGCCGTGTGAAATCATCCCTGGAGATTGCCTCCACGAATCTTGGAGGTGTTGATTCGCATTGAAGGTCGACGCCCGACCCTGACAATTCCCCCTCTTCCCAACACCTCACCGGATCATTCCAACAAGTATTTGCTGATGATCCAGGAGGCCTCGCTCCTATAACACTACCGTCAAAGTAAAACGATCCCGGCGAATCCATGTCTTCCCAAATCGGCACTCACCTCTCCTAATGTGCTCGGTGGTTGTGTCTTCAGACAAACACTGTAACCATGGCATGGCCTTCTCCCCTTTTTTTGTTGGAACACCGATTCTTTTGGGTTAGTTACAACGTGTGCAGTTTGGCCGAGGACGGCAGCAATCTAACCGCATGGGTCATGAAATATGTACCACAATAATTCTTTTACTACGCCTAGAATCGAGCCGCCCATCATTGGATAATACATTACTCTGCTATATATAGAGTAAAAGAATTACTATGGATTCAGCTATCGGATTCGGAATCGGGTAAATTGTTTTAACCAATCATACACCCGATACTCCCATGTGTATATGGTCATACAACCTGCTTACATCAAAGTAAAAGATTTACTAATACAACATGCTATTGCCAAGATGGACCGGGTAAATTGCTTTCACCCTACACATAGAGGGTGTATGGCCAATACCGGAGATGATATTTTTACCACAAAATAAATAATCTTGGACTTGACTATTTTGTTTACTCAAGCCAAAAGATTTATTACTATAGCCCGATGTTCCAATGTTGAAGAGAGTAAATATTTTACTTCCTATAAATACGCGTCGGGTATCGTTTACAATGACCACAATCGAGCCACCCTTCATTGGATAATACATTTACTCTCCCGTATATAGAGTTCCACACATATGACATTCATCTCTCGAATTCAGATTTGGGTAAATTGTTTTATCCCTATAAAGAACAGATACTTCCGTGCGTATATAGTGATATGATATGCTTACATCAAGTTAACACGGTGATGATCTCGATTAAAATCAGACTCGATTAATTTGTTTACTCTAGGCAAAAGATTTATTTACCATAGTTTGATGTTGTAATGTTGTAGAGAGTAAATAGTTTACTCCCGACATACGCGTCAAGTACAGCCACTCACATCGAATATCAAAGGTAAATTATTTACCTGCGTAAATGGTGAGGGGTTTGTTCGGGGTAACTAAAAAACTGAAACGTGCGGTGATGACCGTGTTATGCAGAGCGGTAAAATAGTTTACTCCCTACAATTACGCGTCCGGTACCGATTATCAAAGGTAAATTATTTACCTGCGTAAATGGTAAGGGGTTCGTTCGGGTTAACTAAAAAAACTAGAAACGTGGGGCAATGACTGTATTGTGCGGCGCCCTACTTAGCGCGACTAAGCGGCATCTCAATGTGTGTAGCAGGACAGCTGGACCAGACTGAATAATTACAATAGGGAAATGAATGAGCAAACAGGAATTGAAGTATGTTGTTTTATGATGTTGTTAGTCTTTTCAAAACGTGATCAAACATGTCACTTAGATATCTGTCACCAGTGTCAGATCCATTTGGCTTCATGTTCAGATAGGATATGATCAAACATGTCACTTAGCTATCTCAAATTACAGTAGCCGTAACCAAAGTGCAACTATGTAGTCATAATCATAGATAGCAATTTGTTTCCACTACACTGTATACCAGATTGGAAATTAGCTCATTTTCAGAAAAGAGATTATGAGATTAATTTGGTTGCAGTACCTCTCCACCAATTTTGTTCGCCATTGTAATTGGAGAAAAGATGGTACAGCTACAACTCCATCAAGTTAATTCTCTTGTATCTGAAAGCCACTTAAATGAGTCATGATAGAAATCAGTTATTAACAACATTTCCGAGAAATATAAAGAAGTCAAATTCGCAAGCATTTTCAGATAAGTAAATCCACATGCAAATATGCAATTTCACCTATCTCAAAATATGCATTTTGATCAGCCTACCACACATTTTTTTAATATGATCCCAGCATAAAAGAGAGAAAACCTTTCTCTTAGACCATGAAAGCACTTGCAAAGATCAAGATAAGTGCAGAGTTTTGGATCAGCCTTGGGTCACATTACTGACCACTTGCACAGAACAAGACAAAGCATAGAAGGACAAGATCTCACATGTGTTGACGGCTAATTTCACAAATTAAAAACAGGAATGATGACTGATTTCACAAATTAAAAACTGCTAGAACAAATTACTTCAAAAATCATAAAAACAAAGGAGTACCATGACCCATAAATTATTGGAATTCCTTACGCCCCGTTCGGCTCAATTCTTTGTCTTAAGCTTATTCTGGCATGAGAAACAAGACGAGCTTTTAGCGCATGATTAATTCAGTATTAGTTATTATAAACTTGTAAAATGGATTTATTTGGTTTTAAAAGAAATTTCTATATATAAAGTTCTAAAAAATGATCCGTTCAATATTTTGGAAAGCGTGCTCATGGTAAACGAGTAAATAGCTGCCTCCAATAAGCGAAAAGAACACTACCTAAGTCCCTTAACGGACTGTTTTTTTCTTACTGTTCCTTTGGAAGGTCTTGTACTGCAATTCTCTTAACAGACTTCTTCTTTTTATTCTTATAGTTCCTTCTGAAGGCTTTGTACCCTTGCCTGTAGTTAATTGCACAGAAAAAATTAACCTACAATGAAAATGCACACCTAGGGATAAAATATTAAGTTATGTATGGGCTTATCTTCTATCTTCTTTATGAGCTACTTGACTTTCTCAAACCTTCTCAAACCGGCGGCAGGAGGATCTGTGTTCCTAGACGACGGCTACCGGGTATGGTGGCGGCGACACCGCTATGTAGATGTCCACACTCAATGATAAACAAACACAAACTCATTTGAACTAAAATAAGTACAAAATCAGCAGTTCAAAACTTGAAAGCCCAAAAAGATCACAAATTACACACATTCTCCTAACAGATTTAACTTTTAGCAGTGTGTAACAGGATACCAATCAGAATGGATCACAGAATGCTGTTCCCAAACTTGAAAGCCCAAAAAATGAATCACAGATTACACACATTCAATGGGAATAGAATGTTGTCTTCAAAAGTGGTAGTCTGCATGCACAAATGGCCAAAATTCTTTGCAAAGTTTAATTGCTTTATATTCACTATTTGCACCACAGGAAAAATCTCACTCCAATACCACCAATGGTTACATTTTGCAAAGTTTAATTGATTTATATTCACTATTTGTACACACATGAATACATTATGACCAAACATAATTTGGGATTAAAAACTTAAATTGGGAAATCATTAGCCTATTACTCCCTTAGATATGCATATAATTACTGAAAGTAGTAGAGAAAGTATCCATGTGGAAACTATTACAAAACAGAGCTAAATTAATTTTTCAACTTCAAAGAACTGTACATTCTCCTAATGGGATTTCAACTTTTAGCTGTAGATTATTGCTATCTACTAAACTAAGAGCTTAGCCTATCTTGATCACCTAATTGCGGAATTTAGATTACTGACTGGCGTTTGAAGCCATGAAGATCGACTCGATTTCCTTGGCGATGTCCGGCGTGGACGTAAAGGATGAAGATCCTCGAACCTCACCGATGTTCATCGAGGTTGTAGAGATCGTAGTGGTGCGGCCGAGGTAACGAAGTCCCTCTGGCCGCCACCTACACTGCCCAGGAACAGCCCTTCGTTTCCCTTCCAGCGCTCACTGAGGATCAGGTTAGGGTTTTAGAAATTGTCAGGGAGAAGATGAACGTGAGAAAGGCGTCCCTCCTCACGGCCGTACTCCCCTTTTATTTTTAGCACTAAGGAAATCGGGGGCGGCTCAAAAATGGAAAGTTTTGGCGCTTCCGATCATCACGCGTTAGAGTTTCCTAATGGAGAGCAATCGCAATCGCTTTGATCACTGTCGATGTTTTGTATCGGCAAATAATATGGGGTCTTTACTCGTGAGACCTAAACTTGATGGATTACAAAGGAACACGAAAAACAATTTATTACTTGTTTCAGGCCCTCGAGATGAGGTAATACCCTACGTCCAGTTGTGGTGTATTGCCTTTGAGGTTTCTCTGGTGAGATTGTTCTTCTGCCCTCAGGAGGCGACCTACCTCCCCTTATATACCGAGGGACAGTGTTACAGAGTAGGAATCCCAGTCGGACTCCGACCAAGGGATTTCCTTCTAGGAATACAACATGCACGTCTAGGACTATATCCTTTCTTTGTCGTACAAGGTTATGTATGTCGAGTCCTATTGTATTCCTAATTACAAGGTTAGGTCCATCCTCTGTCCGAGTGACCCAAATGTTCTCATGAGGTACCGGGGACCATAGCCTCTCACAATCACGTGCGATAAGGAATGGAAAGAATCTCACACGTGAATCACCCGTCGGTTTCCATGCCAAGAGATTATTTTCAACATTTTCCCCCTGATCATGAGGCTAATGAATCCGTTTTCAGTAGAATAGTTTCCTAAGGCAACGTGTCAAGGTAGTTAGTCATGCACTACCAGAACTCTGGTACCTATAGTTTACTATAGAACTTCAAAAGAACTATGTCTGATTCTAATGGGAGTCAGTTGGGACTAATGCCACTATATCCAAAATCACTATTTCAAAGGCATTCAATTTCCCAGGCGGCTACATGACTTTAAATAAGTTGAGAGGTAAGGCCTTTGTGGGTTGTGGATCGCGAGCATGCATTGACTTACTAGTAACTATATGCTCAACATTAATGGTTTGATCTGGACTTATCTTTCATAACATGCTACAAATTCTGCCTGCATTGTCGACAATGCAATCAGTGTCTGTTTGGAGCTTTTTCATGAGATTGCTCCTTCTGCAAGAGTGAAGACATAACCTGATGTTGATTTCTTAGTGTCTACACACCCGGCAAAATCAGCATCTGAGTAGCCTAGGATTTCAAGCTTATCAGACTTTCTGTATGTTAGCATGTAATGCTTAGTGCCTTGCAAATAGCGAGCACTTTTTTACAGCCTTCCAGTGGTCTAAACCTGGATTCGATTGAAATCTGCCAAACATTCCTATTACAAATGCTAAGCCTGGACGCGTACAGACTTGAGCATACATTAGACTTCCGACAGCTGAAGCATATGGTACCAATTTCATCTGATCTGATTCTAACTTATTTCTTGGGCTTTGGAATAGTCCAAATTTACCCCCTTTAACTATTGGTGCAGGCATCGCAAAGCATTTACTCATATTATATCTTTCTAATACTCTACCAATATAAGCTTTCTGAGACAATCCTAATACTCTGTTTGACCTGTCTCAGTGTATTTCAATGCCTAATACATAAGATGCCTCACTGAGATCCTTCATATCAAAATTGGATGATAAGAATCCTTTTGTCTCATGCAGCATGTTACTGTCGTTGCTTGCTAATAGGATGTCATCCACATAGAGTACTAGTATTGTAAATTTTCCACCCTTAATCTTAAGATAAATACAATTATCCACCTCATTCTCTTTACATCCGAACTTCTTAATTATTTCATTAAACTTAAGATACCATTGTCTAGACGCTTGTTTAAATCCATAGATGGATTTCTTAAGTCTACAAGCTAGATGTTCCTTGCCTTCCACAGCAAAACCCTCGAGTTGTGCCATGTATACATCTTCATGCAAGTCACCGTTAAGGAATGCAGTTTTAACATCCATCTGATGGAGTTCTAAATTAAAATGAGCAACAAGTGCCATTACAATTCTAAATGAGTCTTTCTTAGAGACACGGGAAAAGATTTCATTATAATCTATTCCCTCTCTCTGTGAAAAAACCCTTAGCCACAAGTCTCGCCTTGAACCTTTCGATATTCACTTTAGAGTCAAGCTTAGTTTTGTAGACCCACTTACAGCCTATTGTTTTTGCTCCTTGGGGAACCTCTACTAAGTCCCAGACTCCATTATGACTCATGGATCTTATTTCATCCTCCATGGCTTCGAGCCATTTGGATGAATGATCACTCATCATAGCTTCTTTGAATGAGGTGGGGTCTTTTGCTTTCCCAATGTGTTCGCCTAAATAGACTTCATAATCACTTGGGATAGCAGACCTCCTCTCTCGCTGTGACCTTCTAAGTGGTTCATTATTGGTCACTGTTTGAGGAGGAGGTTCATGAGAAATCTGTTCATTCTGTTCTTCATTATGTGCCTCAGAAGTTTGTTGAGAATCAACATTTAAATCATTATTGTTCTCAACAAAAGGTGTACTCTCAGAATTTCCATCTGTTGTTACTTCATTCTGAGTTACTATGTTTTGTTGCACAACGGTCTCAATTTGATATGGTAGTGTTGTAATCTAAGATACATTATTCTCTTGGATATTCGGTATAATATTACTCCGAATTTCCTCAAGATTGATCTCCCTTTCCTGTGAGCTCCCCCAGACTTCATTATTTTCTAAAAATACTGCGTGCCTAGTTTCTACAAACTTAGTCAGGCGGTCTGGGCAATAAAATCGGTACCCCTTAGACCTTTTAGGGTATCCAATAAAATGGCAACTCACAGTCTTAGGATCTAATTTCTTTAGTTGTGGGTTGAATATTTTGGCCTCTGCAGCACAGCCCCATACACGTAAATATTTAAGTGACGGCTTTTTCCTAGTCCACAATTCATAAGGTGTTTTGGGAACCGACTTACTCGGAACTCTATTAAGTATATGTGGGCAGCTGTCTTAAGTGCTTCCATCCATAAATTCACAGGCAGAGTGGAATGACTGAGCATACTGCGTACCATATCCATAAGTGTACGGTTACGATGCTCTGCCACTTCATTCTGTTGTGGTTCTCCAAGCATGGAATATTGAGCAACTATTCCATGCTCTTGAAGATATTGTGAAAAAGGCCTAGGACTTTGTCCATAAGTGGTATGTCTCCCATAATATTCTCCTCCTCGATCTGATCTCACTACCTTTATCTTCGCATTATGCTGATTTTCTACTTCAGCTTTGAAGATTTTAAACTTATTGAGTGATTCAGATCTTTCCTTAATGGGGAAAATATATCCATAATGGGAGTAGTCATCCGTGAAGGTTATAAACGAGTCATAACCATCAATAGATGTTATCGAGAACGGTCCACATTTATCAGTATGAATTATTTGTAACGGACTCGTACTCCTAATAGCTCCTTTCTTAATTGTCTTAGTAAATTTACCCTTGATACAATCTAAGCAATGATCCGCATTTGAAAAGTCTAAGGGGTGAAGTATCTCTTCTTTAATGAGACGCTCCATTCACCCCCTAGAAATGTGGCCTAAACGACAGTGCCACAATTTTGAAGACATCTCATTTTCGTTACAGGCATTTACAACATTCATTACATTATCATCCAAAGAGAGTAAATAGAGCTTGTCTTTCACGATGGCAAGACTAATATCATTATTATTATACTTAATGATGCATTTGTTCTTAACAAAATTACACTCATAGCCAGTCTGAGTTAAAACCATTACAGATATAAGGTTCCTCTTGATAGAGGGAGCAAATAAAACATCGTAAAGTAATAGACTAAGCCCACTAGGAAGTCGAAGATGTAGTTCTCCAACAGCCCATACTTCAATCTAAGCTCCATCAGCCACTCTTAGGATTATGTCCCCTCTTTTTAGGGTCCTCACGGTACGAAATCTCTGTAACGAATTATCAACGTGCACGGTGGCACCTAAGCCAACCCACCATGTATCATGGATAAAATCAACATAAAATGATTTATCAACATTAGAAACAAAATCAACAAAACTATTACCATGCTTAATGAGCCAAGCCTTGAAGCCTAGACAGTCCCTCTGTGCATGGCCTTCCTCCTTGCAAAATATGCACAGGAATGGTGCAACTAGAGCTTGTGCCTTGCCCTTCTGGGTAGCCTGAGGGCCCTGATTCGCCTGAGTGGGAGCTTGATTTTGCTTTTTTTTTTCTTATTATTATTGTTCCTTTGGGAGTTGCTGCTCTCTCCTTTATAGAACTTCCTTTTCCCACCAGCACTACTAAGGAGGTTTAATTGTTCTTGCCTCTTATGCTTTTCAGCCTTTTGGTGCTCCTCCTCCTCAATGGAGTGAGAGATCAGCTCTGCTATGGTCCACTTATCCTTTTGAGTGTTATAATTAATCTTGAAAGGACTATAGTCAGGGGGGCAGTGAACTCATGATGAAGTGGACTAAGAAACCATCAGAGATAGCCATGTCCATGGACTTAAGGTCATAGGCCATGGCCGACATCTCCATGGTATGTTTTCTAATGCCACCTTTACCATTATAGTGGCTAATCATCATTTTGCATAATGATTGTACTAGCATAAGTCTTGAGAGAACTCTTAAAGTTCTCATCAATATTAGCTAAGTACGTCCGTACATCAGTGGAGTCCACAATAGCCCCAATAATGGCAGGGGAAATATTACTCTTAATATACATGAGAGACATCCTGTTAGATTTATCCCATGCCACTGATTTCTTCTCATATTGTTTCTTAAGTTCCATGTAATTTTCCTTAGTGTGGAGGGGTTCCACAAGGGCATCCTCCCTAATGGCATAATCATAATCCAACATGCCTAGGTTGATTAATACAGTACTCTTCCATTTGGCATACTTGGTCCCATCAAGGGGCTCAAGCTCTCTAAGCTGACCAAGAGCTAAAAATATTACAAGGAAATGCATAAATAAAGCATGTATGTAATTAATCTATGTTGGTACAATTATCACACACATAATGATTAAATAAATTTCTCAATTATATTACCGTTGGGCCAATATAAGCAAGAAAACTAATTTATCCATAAATCGACATGAATTTATAATCGACGTTGGTAGTAAACAAATTCACATCGTGAGAATAAACATCTAGCCAAATTTCTCGTTGGTTCCATTTAACTAGAAGAATTTAATAGAATTAACCTCATAATTTTCTCAGCAAAATTAATCATGAAATAACATTAAAATGGAATATATATAAATTGGAGACTATCTAATAATTTTATTCTAGAAAAATAATAATCATGAGATAACAGTGAAATAGACTACAAAAATTGAGAATTTGCCAGAGATAATTAACAAATTTTTCCCATAATTTTTTCAGCAATTTTTTAGCACAAAATATCATCCAATGTGCACTGGAATATTGAAAATAAATTAATAAAAACTGAAAAAATAAAATCAAGAATTTTGGCCCATAAGGCCTTTTGGCCTATTTCGGTGTGGAGCCGGCGCGCGCGGGGCCCAATCCGCGCGGCCCACTACTGTGCCGAGCGCATGGCCCGGGCTGGCCCATCAACGCGGTCGGTGCCATGGGCTAATCCGAGCCGTCCTATCTGATGGGCGGTCGGATTTAGTCCCGTAACTTTAAACGCGATGACCGTTCGATGCCTGATGAACGATCGAGATCTAATGGCCACAGCGACGACTTAATGGTGTTCGTTGGATTCTAATCGGATAGCCGAGATCAGATCGCATTGAGACAAAATCGCCGGTGGCCAACAATCCTAACCCTAATCCCCATTCTTCTTCCCCTTTCTCTCCCGATCCCGTGGCGAGGCGATGGCGCAACGGCGGTGGCAGCCCGGTGGAGCAGCGGCAAGGCGCCCGTGCGTGGCAAGGCCGCGCACTGCTCCACGGATGGACGACGACGGCGCTAAGCCTCAGCGGCGCGAGGACACCCGGAGCTCGAGCGGCGGACTGATGCTGCTCGAGTTCCGATTAGGTGCCATGGTGACCACGGCGAGCTGATGCCGGTGCGTCCCCGACGGCGACGAAGACCCACCCCAGTTAAGCCTAAAACCCAAGGGATTTCATTTGGGGTTCTAATTTAGGGATTAATTTCTTTGGGTTTCTGATTTTGGGAATTTAGGGTTCGGGTAATTGGGGATTTCAAATTAGGGTTCTAAGGATTGGGGAAATTTGGGCATTTTTGTGTACCCACCGCCTCTCCTCCTTCTTAATTTCTACCCAGGCCTTAAAACAACATAAAACTTAAACTTAAACTTCAAAAAGCCTAGGAGCATTGCGATTTGAACCCTAATCCGAACAAACTGAACTAAATTAGACTAAAATTTAGGGCTACAACATGAATCCGAACCAATTAAGCATCTAAATGGCTTCTGCTGGGATGATGATGGGATCAAAAGGCTAAGCTACAGCTTTGATACCAAATGTAGATTATTGCTATCTACTAAACTAAGAGCTTAGCCTATCTTGATCACCTAATTGCGGAATTTAGATTACTGACTGGCGTTTGAAGCCATGAAGATCGACTCGATTTCCTCGGCAATGTCTGGCGTGGACGTAGAGGATGAAGATCCTCGTACATCGCCGGCGTTCGTCGAGGTTGTAGAGGTCGTAGTGGTGCGGCTGAGGTGACGAAGTCCCTTTGGCTGCCACCTACACTGCCCGGGAACAGCCCTTCGTTTCCCTTCCAGCGCTCACTGAGGATCGGGTTAGGGTTTTAGAAATTGTCGGGTAGAAGATGAATGTGAGAGAGGCGTCCCTCCTCATGGCCGTACTCCCATTTTATTTTTAGCGCTGAGGGAATTGGGGGCAGCTCAAAAAAATGGAAAGTTTTGGCACTTCCGATCATCATGCGTTAGAGTTTCCTATTGGAAAGCGATCGCAATCACTGTGATCACGCACGATAAGAATAGAAAGAATCACGCGTGATCACCTTGGGTTTCCATGCCAAGAGATTATTTCCAACATTAGCACCTATGGGAAAACCAAAGCAACTTACAGGAAGATGAAGGGGTGCCTGATACAGGGAAGGATGTTTGGAGGGAACCGGTGGTAGGAGAATGACGGCGTTTTAGAGGCTTGCATCCTCGTGTGCCAGTCGTAGAGATCCCAACTTGTATCCTCGCGTGCCAGTCGCGAGGCGGAGACGAAGAGGCAACGACGGTTCCTGAGAGAACGGCGAGGCAACATCTGAGAGAACAGTGAGGTGGAACGAGGCGAGAGGGAAGCAAGGCAACACGATGGCGGTGGTGCTTGAGAGAGGAGGATTTTGGAGTTGTAGGGAGGGCTTGGCGGTGGTGGCGAGGCATAGATGGAGAGGTGGTCGTGGCACTTGAGACGATGGCAATCTTGCAACCGTCAATCGGTGAGGCGACACGACGGGTAGCAGCGGCTGCTAGGGTTTCAGGAGAGAGGGTATCCGAGGGGTTGCACGGAGGAGTTGGAGAGATGAAGGTGGTGAGGCGGAGGCGGAGGTGGTGAGCCGAAGACGAAGAACGGTGGTGACGCATGCTAGGGTTTCAAAAGAGAGGGGATCTGGGATTGTCGGTCATGTGTGGGTAGGGGGATCGGGGAACATGGGGTTAGTGGGAGTGCTGGGTCAGTGGGAAGGGGAGCGATCTAGCCTGTTGGATAGATTATACACACATAATACATGCCGTTGGATGTGTCACACGGTGATGGTCATGAGAAAAATGTAGTTGGTTCATTATAAGGTAGAAATTATCAAGGGGGTTGAACTATGGCTCGCTATAACCTTTTTTTAAAAAATACTTAGCATTACATGACTACGGGAAAAATGCAATTTTATCCTTTTGTTCTTTTTCAAACTACAGTGTTTCCGTAGATAGATAAGATATATCTGGAGCCTTCTACTCCATGTGTAGGGTCAAATCACAAGAACCAAGCCTACCAGAGGGGGTGAATAGTAGAAACACCAAAAACCAAAATCTTTCGCGGAATAAAAGAAATTCTCAAACCTAGATGGAGTACGCCGGTCGAACCGCTCCTATTGTGCCGGTTGAACTGTCGTATATACGCCGGTTATACTATTGCCATGCCGCCGGTCTGACCGCCATTCACACGCCGGTCTGATCGCTGCTCTTCTATCAGTTGGACTGTCGGGATACAGAAAAAACACACCAAAGACACTCTCCAAAGTAAATTAACTTTATTGCATCAAGTTGTATTTACAAAGTGCAAATACAGCACTCCTTTCTCAACTTTCATACACAAGATGCGGCTCTTGACAAAACCCTAATTTTCTCTTCTCAAAAAACTCATCAATCTAGAGCCTCGACCCCTCTACTATTTATACCCACGGGTGACTACTTAAAAGCCATGAATTCAACTAGATTTAGGACTCCTATTGCCTCAGGAAACCTTTCCTACAGATATACAAGTTATCCCTTTACAATTCAGACTCAAATTTTTCAATCTTGGACTTCTCTTTCCATACACACACAATTTCTCTTGTATGCCATATGAAATCTTCACCTCCATGTGTAATGATCTCTAGCCTTTAGTATCCCACGTGATCTCCCAATCTTTTGGATATCAACTTCTCCCAAGTCTACTCCTGATCTATCACCGGCAATACTCCCGAGGCCTCAAGACTCACCTACATACGTAAAAACAAAGAAACCATATTCGAGCACAAGTTCTTTCCTAACTTGACTCACATTAGCACACAAATAGTATATTATACGCATATGAACAGATTTAAAGTCATAAACATTGATTATTCTTCGTGAAACACAAAATCACTTCGAAACCGAAACCAATCAGGATTTAGCTGGTCTGACCGTTGAGACCTCCGGTTCGACCACCCGAACACCTGTGGTTTGACCAGATAACCTCCTCCGGTCCACAAAATCCGGTTTGACCGACATACAAAAATCGGTCCGACTGAACACCAGTCGAAAACACTGTTCAATAATCTCCACCAATTTGTTCATCACAAAATATAAAGTAAATCAAGACAATGATTTCACACCACGTGCATTTTCCAACTATGGAGTACTCTAAAATTTTTAAGGGCATTTTTAGTCATTACACGAAGGAACAGTTCACGGTCTTAGAAAGTGCGCATTAGTCATGGGTGCCAACTATAGAGGAACGGAGAGAGCATAATTTGTTAAGAGTTATGGCTGTACAAACTAGCGATACTGATAAATAAAAGTCATTTTGTCAACTCGCAAACAACAAAACTGATATTACAGTATTACGATGTGTCTTGTGTAAACTACTAGCATAGGTGACGTGGTTTTATTTTTAAAAAAATTACGGCACACCCAAACGGAAACTCGTCATATTAAGGCTATGTTTTGAAGAGTTTGTGGCAACTGTAGCTGCTGCTAAATCTCTAGCTTTTCAAATAGTCAAAATTTTTATATAAATTTCGAGAATATGTAGTTATGAAATCTATAAAATAAATTTTTCTAGATTTTTACTGGCTAGTTCTCATTGACTGGTTTTCATAGTCTGACTCTTCTGCATAGGACCTAAGGTTCAACTGGTGATATTTTAAATTTTTTTATGCGATCAGCCGATCAGGATGTGCTCCATCGGCTCATCATGTCCATCCTAATCAGGGCTCTCTGTTTCGTTGGCTGTGGGGTTGCCATCCTAGTGTTGACAAAAATATTAATAGAACAAAAAATGACTATTCAACCAATGATTAGGATCAATATGAACTTAGTTAATTTCATGGCATGTGGATACACAACATACATGTTCCCACTATATGACTAGAATTAATAGTGATTTTCTATTTGTATGTTGGCTGGTAGTTATTTTCTTAAGTGGAAGGGTCTTCATCACAGTCTAAGTGTTGTTTTGATGGTATCTGGGGATGAAGATCGTTTGTGCTTGTAGCTAGCTATGGCATGACATCTTTTGCCGTTCTTCTTTTTTTAATAATTATGCAGAGGCCGAGAGTGGACTTAGAGTAATTGCATCATCTTGATTTAATTGTCTAAGATTAATAAAGTTTTCTTTATCTAAAAAATAGAGAATTTAGGACATTTCCCTTCAAATAAAAGAATTTAGGACATTTCCATTAAAAAATGAATTTAGGACATATATAGTTGTTCCCCAAAACAAAACTTACTAGAACTTAGTAATATCAAAGTCTGCAAAAATTCAAATTACAATTTTTTGTTGAGTATGGGTGTTTTTGTCACAAAATAGTGTCGGAATTTCTAGACATAATAAATTTTGGTATAGCAAGACAAGCCGTAACAAAATTCTGTTTTCATTATCAAATTTCACTATGGCTGAAAATGCCAATGAACAAAGTAGACTGTTTGATCAATTGAAATTTAATTACTACATCCGTCCCAAAAAGATTGTCACCCTAGGATTTAAATTTTGTCCCAAAAGGATTGTCACTGTAGAATACTACTTGTCCTATTAATCACCTCTTATTTAAATTTCTTCTGATCTTATCCCCAACCACCGTCTCACTCTCAACCACGCATTATTTAATAAGGATCAATATAGTCATTTTTTCCCAAACCTTAATATCTGCTAACAACCTAAAATGATAACTATTTTGGGATGGACGTAGTATTGTATTATACACAAAAATTTAGTACTCCCTCCATCTCAAAATACTTCAACTTATGCCATTTTTTAAAGAAATTAATGTTGAGGTTAAGAAATGGTTATGATCCATTTTTTGAAGAAATTAATGTTGAGGTTAAGAAATGGTTGTGATTGGTTGAGGTAAGAAAGTAGGTGATGAAATTTAATGGGACAAAGTTGTGATTGGTTAAGATAGGGAGGTAGATAGAGAACTACTAGTATGGTAAGATAAATTTGAATCCTAAAAGTAGCAGTGTTTTGGGATGGAGTACGAATATAGAGCACTGCCACACAATATTACTATGGGCACTTCTGCAAACTAGGTCAGAGCCACCAACATGAGAACTATTAAAAACTTTCAATATGGAATTTTAGAACTTAGCAAAAACAAATTGGACATGTGAAAATTTAAAGAACATAAAAAAGTAAATTTCATTTTTTTTATTGAAGTTTGCTCGAAGTTTATTTTCACCCCAAACTATAAACAAGTTATTTTTCAACCTCAGCTTTCAAAACTGAACAAAATAACACCTAAACCATGTCTCACATTTTTTTTTGAAGCATAGAATGAACGCACACACTTAGCGCACACACGCACCATCGATGGTTTTGATCGATATAACAGTGGCTTTTCTTTAACATGAGCTTCACGTATTTAGGTTTTATGGTTGTGTATCTAACTAAGTGACATGTATATTAGCAAAATATGCATAATAAAAGTGTGAAATATGGAACTACCCCATTTCAAATAAAACCACTAACGAATAAGTTCTAGTACATTATTTGTCCGGTTTTAAAAGTTGATGAAAAAATGGACTTAGCAAAGTTCAGGCCAAGAATGGATTTTACCCTAAAAACAATCAAAGTTACAATATGAAAATCCAGCATATTTCAGAAGGTATAATATATATATATAATAGTTTTTGTGAAAAAATTAAGGTTTTAATTGGAGTATGAAATGATGAAATTTCATAAAAAAATAAATAAAAGAAAGAGAAAGCAATAGGCCGTGTGAAAACTTGAAAGCCCAAAACCCTTGCTCTGTTGCTCGGCTACCCTTCGCCACCGCCGTTCGTTCCCCAAATTCACACAGCCATGGTGCTCGGCCTCTACGCCTTCGCCGACATCGCCGCCGACGGCGCCCCTCGCCTCAACACCGCCGCCGGCGAGGAGCTTGTCCTCGTCGAGCGTGCCGCCACGGTCGCCCTCGGCCCCCGCGCGCCGGAGCCCCCTGGGACCCTGTTCATCACCACCAGGTTAGCACCTAGCGAGCGGGCTCTCTCCCTACCGCCTCCCCAACTAGTTGCCTCCATTACCTCTGACGCAGAGCGTGTGTTCGTGTTTGTGGTTTGAGCTAGGAGGGTGATTTGGATCAGTGAGGTAGAGAAGGGCAAGGGTTACGCTGTGGATTTCCTCGCCGTGTCGCTCCACGCTGTCTCTCGCGATCCGGAGGCGTACCCCTCCCCGTGCATCTACACGCAGGTAACTTCGCACTACGGTTTGAGACAGCTTGGATGAACGTTTGATTTTAGAATATTTATGGGGATTAGCTATCAGCTGTAGGATTTTATCAGTGATAGATTAGAGAAATATGTGCAGATTGCTGTAATCTGTATGAGGATACCTTCCCTGTACGTTACTAATTTGGTGTTTGAATTCACTAATAGACTAGTGAGTGACTTAGCTAACTAATAGACTAATAGTACTGGATCGGTCATCATGGTTGCTGAATACCTTTTTTAGCATAGCTCCTTTTGATGGTCATTTGTTATTTCAATTTTATTTCTTAAGTTTGGCTGTCTGTAATTCTGTATTGCTAGCTTTTGACTGGGGTTTGTGGTTCATGTGACTTTAGATGTATGACATTTATTATTTTCTTTTGTTAATAGCAGCTATTGGTTTCAAAAAATGAACTAGGTGAGTAGCTCTAGGAAAGAAAACTTTTGTACTATGATTTGGTATGTTAAAACTTTTGAGATTTGGTAATGCTTGGACTTTGAACTTTGGAGTGCTTCAAGTCCAACTAAGCTACTTGACTATGGCGTGGTCTGCTGGGCATGTTTTCAAACAATGTATGACTTATTTATTGCAGAACTTAGGAATAATCCTTCACGAGAACTTCCATTTATTCATATTGCTACTTATCTATCTATACTACTTTAAGAGGCTAGTGGTGGTGGTGAATCTACCACTATCACCACCACCAACTCCCTACTTTTTGTAGGAAGGAAAAAAAATGACTATAGGGTCAGAGGATCCACATATCAACCACTCCACCATCAACTTCCTACTTTTTGTGTGAAGGAAAAAGAATAGTGTAAAACCAGAGGGCTCACATGTCAGTAACATATAAATTAAGAGATAATATGTGCACAAGTTATGGTAATAACGGGTTAATTATAATGTTCTTTAATTAAAATCCTGTTGCAATGCGTGGGCAATATGCTAGTACTACTTTAAAAGGAGGTAGTGGTGGTGGCAGTGAATCTGCCATCCCACCTACTCCCATTGTAAATTTTGCAAACTACCCCTTAAACTTCTTAATATTTAGAAACAATCAAATCTAAATGGATACCCACATATAAAATCAAATTAAGGTGAATATTCCCTATAGAAAAACAATGCGTAACACATTTCATGGAAAATATATTTTTATTTATTTTAGACAATATTATAATATATTATCTTTTATCCGTAGCAAAGCACGGGCATTCAGCTAGTGTCATATATATTTTCTTTGGATTACATTCATTTCTGGTGTAGCATAGTTTGTTTTTGGCTTCTAAGTTAGTAATGCAGCTACAGGCTATGACCTTTCAACTAAGGTAGAATTTCTTTTTTTTTTTTAAGGACTAGGGTGGAATTTTTCTCCTTGGTTTAACTGGGTACTGACGGATGGTAGACTGCTATTGTTTATCTTGTTTGGCATTTATCTTTTTGATCTTATAGCCTTAGTAGATTTTAGTTTGTATGCAGCAAACACCAATGAAAGCCATTCTGCTACTAGCATAGTAGCAAATAGTTTAAGGATAAACGTTTAATAAGATGTTTCAGGGAATGTCTGCACACTTGTTTGAGGGAATGTCTGAACGTGATTTATCACGTGCAGCCTTTTTGTAATCTTGATAGAGTTGGCACATATGTTTCAACTCAGAGTGATCCAAGTCTGGATATGTCATATGTCATGCATGCTAGGGATGGGCGCAGGTTTCTCCATGTTTTTTGTTTCGAGCCCTTGCAGCTGCTAAATTTTGATTTCTGAAATGTGATGTTGATGTATTTAGTGAATTTGCCATTTCATAATGAGTAAATTGCACTTTGTACTAGGTAGAGTGTATCTTGTTTCACTTTGCACCAGGGTTAAGACATATTTTCAATTTGCACCGGGGCATATCAAAAATAAGTTTCACCTTGCACCAGGATACATCATCAAATCTATAGAAATTTCATTAAGTTTTATAAAATCTAAATGAAACTTTTGTGAATTGTGGTCTAAATTCAAAAAGTTCCATAAATTTTACTCGTATTTTGTAAGATTTTCCTTCAATTATATGACGCAATCTAGTGCAAAGTAAAACTTATTTTGATATTCCCATGTGCAAACTGAAAATATGTAATAAACCCGGTGTAAAGTGAAACTAGATACACTCTATCTGGTGCAAAGTACAATTTACTCTTTCATAATTGATACTTAGCCTAGTTTTGGTGTCTTGTTTTATTATCTGATTCTAATGTTTGCTACTCTTTGTTGTAATTTTCAAAGATTGAGACACAAGATGGCTCTGATGGGGAGTCTGATGAATCAGACTCCCAAGCAAATGGGGAAATAGAGCTATCAAAAGTCACTGAGATGCATATCATACCATCTGATCCTTGTCAGCGTATCCTTTTTACAGCAAATTGTCCAATTTCCCTGTATGAATTCTATCTCTGATGCTCGTATATTGAATTTTGATACATGCAGATTTACTTGCAAAGAACTTTAATTTCTATTGCTCTATTTTCATTAGCTCTTTGTTTTTATGATGTGACAGAAATGGTATTTTATTCTTATGTCTGTAATGACTAATAGTCATGGTTAGGTTTGTTTATCCTTGAAGAGTGGGTCTTGACTCTTGAGGGACATTTACTTTGAGAATATAATGTGTGCATTATGTTCCTTTACAAGTAAACATTTCTTGTCTTATGTTATTCAGTTACAAATGGCTCTCTGTTTGAATCAATAGCTAATTAATAATAAATTGCTTTGGATAATTAGGAATTTAGGATCACTGATGTAGAGTACACATGTCAATTTCTCCTTGGGTGTGCTTAAGAATGGTACTAAAGAAGGGTTGAAATTAAAATTTCAAGTGCTTTCTGCTAAGTGTCATGCATTAAACATTGAACTTTTCTCCTAGTATGTGATTAGGCTTTGAACACTTTTACCATGTTGCTCCTATGTAACTGAGTCATACTGCAGATCATTATGGTCATCATGGCAGATTTATCTTTTATTTCCAACCGTTTGAAATGCTACTTCTACTATTTCTTGAAATATATGTATCCTCTATTGTATATTCCCATTATATTTTGGATCCTTGACAGAAGTTTCAGTGGATGGACTCTTTGAAGCATTCTCACATTGCGCTGAATTGAATCCAGATCCTAATGCTGGTAAGTTGTATAGTTAATTAACTACTCACTCCATTTGAAAATATAAGACGTTTTAGGTTTCTACACGGTCTCCAATACTATACTTTGACCATTAGTTTCTTTCATAATATATCATTAACAACTAGAAAATTAACATCATATGAAAATATTTTCAAATACGAATCTAGTGATACTACATGCATGACACTAAACTGTCATGTGGGGCCATGTCCATAGCTGCCGCCGCGCCCTACAGTTGCTGCCGACGGCAAGGAGGAAGTATCAGGATAGGTTTTGCTAATTTATTAGAGTTTGTTTCCTTTACGTAAAGATTAGTTCCTAGTTTAAAGATTAGTTCCTATATTTAGGCTGGTTGTTTAGTCGTTGCCTCTCTCATATAAAGGACTTGGCCAAGGAATAAAATCAACAAGAAGAGAATTTCCAATCTAGTTTCTTCTGTTCCTCGCCACGGTGTCAGAACAGCGAGGCGCTGCTTGCCCTCGCTCTTCCGCCGGCCACGGCTACGCACTTTGTTCAGCGCCCTCTGATTGTCTAGTTCAAGGATGTGACATCTTGGTATCCGAGACCTCTTTCCTTGGCCGCTGTCGCCGCAGCCCACCTTCTCCTGCTATGGCTGACAATGCCGCCTCCACCGCCCACTCCGTTGAAGACATGCTGAAAGAAGTTCTGCTAGGCTAGCAGGAGCTGCGCGACTAGCTCGCCCGCACCAACCGTCGTGTCGACAACGCGATCGCTCATCAACAGCAAGCCCTCAACACCGCCTTGGGCCATGGGGAGACCGATACTGCCTCGGGTACGGCATTCACAGGCCGCGAGGAGCACGGCGGCGCCTCGTTCGCCAACGCCGGGATCCAGCCGCCTCCACCGCCCTCGCCACTACGCCTACCATCTCCATCTGCTCCTGGCGAGGGTCGCGCCCGTGGAGGAGCGGCGCACTTCCACAAACTCAATTTTCCTACCTTCGACGGCACCACTGATCCCCTCCCGTGGCTCAACCGCTGCGACCAATTTTTTCGGGGCCAGCGCACACCAGAGGAAGAGAAGGTCTGGCTCGCCTCGTACCACCTGCTCGCTGATGCACAACTTTGGTAGTGTCGTTACGAGTGGGATAATGGCGCTTCATCACGTTCATCAATACCTGCTTTGGGCCGCCCATGCGCCATAATCCTCTCAGTGAGCTCGCTAGCCTCACCCGCACCGGGTCGGTTGATTTCTACAGAGACTTCATGCGCCTCTTGTGTCGTGACGACTCCCTCACTAAACGCCAACAGATTCGCCTCTTCACGCATGCTCTACAAGACCCACTTCGCACCAACGTTGAGCTCTGGGATCCCGCATCCCTGGAGGAGGCCGTGGGGTTGGCGCGGGCCTACGAGCGTCGCGTCCTTTCCACCACTACCCCGCTGCGCGCCACCAGCCGCCCCAGCACCCGGGCAGCATCAACACCCATGAGAGCCACCGGCAACACCCTGGCTGTCGCGCGCCCGTCCTCCCGTAGCACCCTGTCACCCGCTGAGATGCAATCTCGCCGCGAGCAGGGCCTGTGCTTCAATTGTGATGAAAAGTTCCCCTCGGGCCACAACTGCGTGTGCAAGCGCCTGTTCGTGATGGAGATCCACGTTGATGGCGATGCCCCACCTCCCGAAGTGGCTGCCGACGACACTGACCCTGCAATCTCCCTGCTTACATTGACCAGCATCCCGAGCCGGCTCGGGCAAACGATGTCCCTAGACTTCACCATCGGCAATAGACACTTCGTGGCACTCCTTGACTCCGCCTCCACCCACAACTTCCTCACGGACACCGTCGCCACTTCCCTCGGCCTTCCCCTCGTGCCACGCCATGGCCTGCACGTCACGATGGTCAACGGTGACCGCGTCGCGGGCTCGGGGATCTGCTGCGCGGTACCGGTCCTCATCGGCGATGAATGCATCGAGCTGGATTGCATCGCTATGCCCCTGGGCGGCTACGACCTTGTGCTTGGCATGTAGTGGCTCGGCGCCCTCGGCCCCATCGTCTGGAACTTCACCGACTTGACCATGCAGTTTGTTTGTGACGGGCGTCGGATCACATGGCATGGCAGGGCCTTGCACTGCCCACCGCCTCGCACCCTTGCGGCCACCCACGATGATCTCATGCCAGCCCTGCTGGAGGACTTCGCTGACGTCCCCCAGGAGCCACGCGGCCTTCCACCTGTGCGATCCCAGCACCACCGCATCCATCTCAAGGCCGAAGTCGAAGCAGTCGTGGTGCGCTCGTACCGCTATGCGCAACTACAGAAGACCGAACTGGAACGCCAATGCCATGACATGCTTGAACAGGGACTCATCCGCCTTGGCGACTCAGCGTTCTCCGCTCCGGTCCTTATCAAGAAAATGGATGGGGCATGGCGCTTCTGCATTGACTACCGTGCCCTGAACGACGCTACAATCAAAGACAAATTCCCTATTCCTGTCATCGACAAGCTGCTCGATGAACTTCGTGGTGCCAAATTCTTCACCAAACTAGACCTTCATTTGGGCTATCATCAAGTCCACATGCACCCTGACGACATTGCCAAGATGGCCTTCTGAACCCACCAAGGTCTGTTCGAATTTCTTGTGATACCTTTTGGTCTCACCAATGTGCCAGCTACTTTTCAGGCATTAATGAATGAGGTGTTGCAACCGTTCCTTCGCCGCTTTGGCCTCATCTTCTTCGATGACATATTGATCTACAACCCGTTGTGGTCTGAGCACCTCAACCATGTGCACACGATCACGATGTTTTGGCAACACCGGCTCTTCATCAAGCAATCCAAGTGCTCTTTCGGCGAACCATCTGTGGCTACTTAAGGCCACATCATCACCGTTGCCGGCATCGCCATGGATGACAAGAAGGTTCGCGCCGTGGCGGATTGGCCTACCCCGCGTTCACCCCACGCCATCCGCGCGTTCCTTGGGCTTGCGGCCTACTACCGCAAATTCATTTGCGGGTTGCCGCCCCCCTTGACACGGCTACTCAAGAAAGGCCTTCGCGTGGTCGACCAAGGCTACGACTGCCTTCGACCAACTCAAGCATGCGCTCACCACGGCGCCTATTCTCCAGTTGCCCGACTTCATGACCTTGTTCATCGTCGAGTACGACGCCTCCAGCCATGGATTTGGCGCCATCCTTCACCAAGGGCAGGGCGCCCTCACCTTCTTCAGTAGACCGGTGACGGCATGGCACGCTCATCTTGCCGCATATGAACGCGAGCTGATTGGGCTGGTCCAAGCAGTACAACATTGGCGGCCGTACCTTTGGGAACGGCCCTTTGTGGTACAAACCAATCACTAGTCTTAACTTTTTACATGATCAGCGCCTGTCCACTATCCCGTAGCACAGATGGGTGAGCAAGCTCCTAGGCTATGACTTCACGGTCGAATACAAGACGGGGCGCTCAAATGTGGTGGCCGACTCTCTCAGCACGACACCGACACCGGGGCATGTAGCGCGGCGTTGTCCCTACCTCTTCGACATCTTCGACGCCATCCGCCAGGACATTGTCGCTGACACCGACCTACGTGCGTGGCACGACAAGATCGCCGCCGGCAAACAATAGGGCAAATGGGGCTTCGTGGACGGCCGCGTGTTCGTCTCCCTGACATCCCCGTCGCTGCCAGCAGTACTGGCGGCCGCTCATGATATTGGCCATGACGGTGTATAGAAGACGCTACATCCTCCGCACAGATTTCCACGTGCCCAATGCTCGGGCCATCATCCAGGACTTCGTCCATGCATGTGACATTTGCCAGCGGAACAAGGCGTAGCAACTCCACCTGGCCAGTCTGTTACAGCCCCTCGGCATACGCTCTATGGTGTGGGCTTTTCTATGGACTTCATTGAGGGTCTACCTCGCGTCCATGGCAAGACGGTTCTTTTGACTGTCGTCGACTGCTTCTCCAAGATGGCCCACTTCATCTCCCTGCGCCACCCGTACACCGCCCCCACGGTGGCCCAGGCATTCTTCAACGATGTGGTTCGTTTGCATGGCATCCCGTCGTCCATTGTCAGTGACTTGTGACCCAGTTTTCACCAGTAATTTCTGGGAGGAGCTCTTCCAACTCACTGGCACCAAGCTCCACTTGTCCTCGACCTATCACCCTTGGTCAGATGGGCAATCGAGTTTGGCAACAAAATTATAGTGATGTATCTCCATTGTTTGACCGGTGGCTGCCCACGCCATTGGCTTCGTTGGTTACCGTGGGCAGAATTCGTCTACAACATGTCCTATCAAGCTTCACTGAAGACGTCGCCCTTCCACGTGGTGTACAGCCGGGACCCACCGGGTTATCAGCGGCCGGACCACGGCTCCGCTAAGCTGCCGGCCGTGGAGTCCCTCTTATAGGACCGTGATGAGTTTCTTGCAGAGATCTGCGACTGCCTTGAGCAAGCCCAACAGCACTACAAGGGCAGCTACAACAACAAGCATTGTGATGTTGAATTCGCCGTCGGCCAATGGGTTTGGCTCCGCTTGCTGCATCGCCATGCCTCGGCGATTTCTTCCCAAGGTCGTGGCAAGCTTGGGCCGCTCTACTTTGGGCCATTTTAGATCACATAGCGCATTGGCACAATTGCATACAAGCTCCAACTGCCGCCTTCGACGCACATTCACGATGTGTTCCATGTGGGGCTGCTCAAGCCATTCCATGGTAAACCACCGTCATCCATTCTGACGCTACCTACTATGTTTCATGGTCGGGTGTGCCCGTCCCCTGCGTCTGTGCTGAAAGCTCATCGTGCTCGCGATCATCTGGAGTTGCTAGTGCAGTGGGAGAATACACAAGCAGCTGACACGTCCTGGATTGCTCACGAGGAGTTCATCCAACGTTTTCCCAATTATCAGCTCGAGGATGAGCTGTTTCTCAAGGCGGGGGAAGATGTCATGTGGGGCCGTGTCTATAGCCGCCACTGTCACCCTACAGTTGCTGCCGACAGCAAGGAGGAAGTATTAGGATAGGTTTTGCTAATTTATTAGAGTTTGTTTCCATACGTGAGTTTGTTTCCTTTACGTAAAGATTAGTTCCTAGTTTAAAGATTAGTTCCTATATTTAGGCTGGTTGTTTAGTTGTTGCCTCTCCTATATAAAGAACTTGGCCAAGGAATAAAATCAACAAGAAGAGAATTTCCAATCTAGTTTCTTCTGTAGCGAGGCGCTGCTTGCCCTCGCTCCTCTGTCGGCCACAGCTACGCACTTCGTTCAACACCCTCCAATCGTCTAGTTCAAGGGCATGACAAAACACATATATTTTTAGTATAATTATTAGTCAATTTTAAAATGTTGACTTTGCGGAAAACAAGGACGTCTTATATTTTCAAACGGAAGGAGTATTAAAGAATGCTCTTTTTTTTATGTATGTCTTTTTAATTGCCAGAGAGTGGTGAAGAAAATGGCTGGGCTTATGGAGATGAAGGTGATGAAGATATGGCTCATGGTAAGAATTAGCCCTGTACATTTCTGTTGCATGTTCTGCCAAATATTATGCAGAAGTTTTTATATATTTTCTTGCATTCAGGAAGCGATGCTGAGTGTGAGTTTTCAGATGTCAACCCGATAGGTCAAACCGACGATCATGATATTACTCATGCTGTAGTTGAGGTATGTTGTTGATTTGTTGTATTGTTAAGTTCTCCACTTCATATGACTATGTGAAACAAGTGCATGTGAAATTGTTAAGGCTTGGTTGTAAGTTTTGTTTTTCTTTTCACCGGACTAGCCACGTGTTGGAGGTTATTCACCTTCGCTCCTGTGAAATATCTTAAGACAGCACAAGTTGCACAACATGTATCTGCTTGTACATACCTGGAGGGTTGGCGAGATAACTTATTTACAATAACATTGTATAGGAATTGGTAGTAGTGTCATCTCAAGTCATTGTATTTAGAAACTATGACCACATGTAAATATCTTAGGGTGTGTTTGGTTGGGTGGATGGGGTTGGATGGGAGATGGCCACCAGGATTTTTGCAGTGTTTGGTTTGTGGGCAAGAGATGGATGGGGCGGCCACCCTGGGAATATTATCGAAAGAGGTTGGATGAATGGATTCGGCCAAATTGGCCGGATGGGCTCATCCACCTTCTCTAACATTGATCATTAGTCACTAATTAGTTATAATTAGCATGTATTCTTATTAATTAGTGATGAACATTTCAAGATTAGTGCTAGTTAAGGATAATTAGTATATTTTGTTGTTAATTAGTATTAGTTATGATAAGATTAGTGATAATTAACATATTTTGTTATTGATTAGTAATTTACTAATCTCATTCCATCCACCGTCATCCCTCCAACAAAACAAAAAATTGGCTCACCCTATCCACCTAACCAAACAACTAGCATGGAGCATTTATTATCCAATAAAACATGGATGACCATATTCCATTCAACTTCGCCTTTGAACCAAACGCACCCTTACTGCTTTTGTCACAAGATATGTGAAGGTATAGTTCGTTCATAAAATATACCGTGTGATTCATGGTGGCAGTTGATTATCCTTAAAAATTCTTATGGTTATCAAACTTTTACTCTCCAAACAGTTTGATATGTAAATTAAGATAAATCTCGTTTGTTCCTTCCCCTGTCAATCTCATGAGCTAACTCAAACATAAACCTCAATGTCTTTATGCAGCTTCAGATCAATGACCAACGTTTTGAGGATGCAGAGGAAGCAGAACATGAGACGCATGGAATTGGACACTAGTGCAGGTGCTCTGTTATTTTCTTCTTTCAAGGAACCAATATAACTGGCCTGTTGTACATCACCAATGATGCAGATTGTTTGCACTAAAGACTTAATTTTATTTTCTTCTGTTTTCCTTTCCTTTGAGACATCACAGATTCACTCCTTTGGACCACCTTGTAAACTTGCATCAATGGCAACGTATGCGAGAAAAAAGGTCTTCCCATAAGTGGAAAGCACGCTGGAGGTGTTTGTATGCGTTGTCTTTTGTAAAATACATGTATGATCATGTGATATCATATCCAAAGCTATTTGGACAATGCTCGCATTGAAAACCTGCATACTTTGTATGTGTTCAAGCCTATCTGAATTCTTTTATACATATTTAGTGGACCTAAGGTGTATGCTGATAGCTGCTGAATGTCGATTGCTTTGCTGTAAAATCCCTTAGCTTTTTATGTTGCTGTTTGTATTGTTATAGTAGACTTAGTTTTATGTTAGTACAACAGTACATTGGACGTGGTTTGTGCAGTACTGTACATTGAATCATGAACATAAAACTATTACAGGAAGTATATGACCCAAAAAGGATGGTTTTGCTGATTGTGGGTAGTGCTACTGTGATAAACTTTGCTGCTGTTGAGAGATAATTTGAGGCAACGGCACATAGATCTGCCTTCCGAGGGAGACTGCTTCAGCTAATTGTACTCTGTTAAGGATGAAAAAGGGTTTCTTTGGAACTTTGAAATTTTTTAAAACACTTGAATAAGAAAAGGCAGGAATTGAAGGGTTATTGGGAATTCTAGTACACATCGGAAGCACACAAATGTGTGCTTGGGGTGTTGATAACGCAAAGTGATTGATATGAACACTCCGTGGCTTTTTTGGAACATGTGATTTTCATAGGAATCTTATAGGATTGAAACCCTATAGGAATTATTAATTATTGGGAAAATTGGTTCCATGGCATTGAAAGTTCACAATTTTAGTTTTATAGACCCGAAAGAACCCGGTTTACTTTATTAGCACTAAAATTTTGTAGAACTGAAAGTTCCCTCTACTACTAATTTTAGCACTAAAGTCACTTCTGTTAACAGTTCCACTATTTTTGGCTGAATTGGGTAGTTGAAATCTCAGCTTTACCCTTGAGCCAATCCAAATAAGTCTTTTGAGTTCTTCACTCCCAAACAGATTTGATTTCTTCCACTCGACGAACTAGCTGTAGGATTCACCGATTGAGCTAACTAGAGCAGTTCACGAGCACATGCATGCCTCTACTGCTTGAGTCAGTGCCTGCCCTGCCCTGGGCTGCCCCGCGAGGTAGCGCATGCCTACGCTGCCGCCAGAGCTAGCAGCCAATTTCGCCCCCTCTACGCCACGAGGTCGTGCCTGCCTCACCGCTGCGGGAGTCTGCGCCTCCTTTGCTCTCCGTTCACTGATCATGTCTCCATGCTCGATTTCCTTGCGTCATGTTAGCACTCACAAGTCCATTAGTGTCTCCGCCGCCACTCGCCGGCAGCCCGGCACAGCAGTCCACAGCCACCTCCAGGCGATGTGTTCCTCCACGCGACGCCAATGGTCGTCGTCCTTGCATCCACTGTTCTCTCCGGGTGCTGGATCCAAGCTAGCTTCCTCCTGTTGCACTGATCTGCTACTTGGTTCATGAATTCATGGATACAGAAAGGGGACAAAATAGAGGATGAACGACAAGATGAGGGCAAAATGGTCAACGGTAACAGCAAGGGTTCTCAAAGTGACGGAAGTGCTAGAATCAGGAACGGAGGGAACTTTTGGTGCTAATAAAGTGTGGTTCTTTTGGTCCGACAAAGCTAAAATCCTGAACTTTGGGTGCTATGGAACTGATTTTGGCTATTATTTTCTATGAAGCCTTTTGGTTTAAAGGATTTCGGTGGAAAATTTCCATATGAATCTTTCCTATCCTCCACTTTTTTTTAGAGAATGTCAAACATAAGCTCACACATCATGGTTTTGATTTCCTTTGAGAAGTCCATGCACTATCTCTCTTCATCTCTCCTCAACTATTCTAATCATATTTTTCCTATAAAATTTTTGTAAGTTTCCTATGGAGTATCCAATCGATTCATTGGACTAATTCCTGTGTTTTTAGTTTAGGTAGGAACATGTATGCTGTGACATCCAATTCGTGCGTTCTAAAGGAGTCTGTTAACACCTAAATTTGGCACTATAGCAATTTCAAGTCAAATTTGAAATAGACTAGAGCTTTCCCATGAAGGCTGGTCTAACCGTCATTGTGTGGCCGGTCAGACCGGACAATAAACTGTGGTCTAACCATCCGTGTCCGGGAGGTCAGACATTTAGCCCCAAGTCCGATTCCAATTTAGGTATTTCTTGTGTTTCCTTACTTAAGGCCGGGGTTTTTATAGTCTTAATTAATCTCTAAGCCTAATAGAACGTGGAGAAGGCTCTATAGACGCAAAACCATCCTTTCTATATAGGGGGCCAAGGCCGATTGAAAAACCAACCTATCAACCAATTAATCGTCAAAATCAATCTACTACCTTTGTCCTCTATATTCTACATTTCCCTCCTTCTTGCTACCTGTATTCCACATCTATTCTCCTCCAATTCTTCAATTGCTCGTCGTCTCTCGTCTCTATGGCGTTTGAGGATGTCCTAGCTAGCCTGCCGAGGCTAGGACAAACCAGCGCGTGTTCATCTTAACGAGGTCCCTCTTGGGTGATTGTTCGGCGGCATTTACCCCCTATTGCGGCGCATCTTCGGGTACTGCTATGGGTAGCACACAAGGTTCTCACGTGTATGGTAAGACACATTTTTGCACCAATAGAGTCCTAAAATAATTTCTACGCCTTGGAGTTCTAAGGAGCCCTAAAATTTCTATGCATAGGAATTATGTGGAAATCCTTTGTTCTACAAGGGCATACAGGAAAAAAATTCATACAAATTTTTAGGTGATACTCCTAAGAACCCATTTGGAGTTACAAGAATTACATGAGTTTTAATAGGGGAAATGTAACTTCTGTTAGAGTGTTGAAAAATTGAGGAAATATTGATGTTTTGAACCCCAAAAATCCATACATTCCAAACAAGGAGTTACAGCATCTCCAAGAGAGACCCAAAGAGGTTCCAAAGTTAAATTTTAAGATTTAAGTTAAAAACATGTCCCCAACAGATACCCAAACCTATTCCCAAAAATTTCCTATACCTAATTCTAGCCCAAAAGTAAGCCAGATTTAAGGAATCTATTGGTGTCCCCAATCCCTGCTCGCGTGGGAAATTTTCACCGCTCATACGCTAAGAATTCTCCGCCCGTACCTTTTCTTCCTCCCAACGCCTTCCGCCTGTGCCTATTTTTTTACCCTGCCTATCGTAGTCGCTTGATCCACACACTGCCACAAGCCATCATCGATCTGTCTCCCCACCGACAGCGATTGATGACACGTTCGACTAGGGGATCGACAAAACCTTTTGTTTCTCCACAGGCTGACAACAAAGTCTTCTGCTGAGGACACTATAGTGGGCGACGTGTTCTCTAGCGCTAAGGAGCGGCAACTTTAATGAAGATCCTCTCGATCGGTGTTCGCACGAGGGACGGTATCGTCAAAAGAAAATGACCGCAAGCAAACGCTGGGCTCATCTATTCTACGTGGTCAACAAACTAATTTTTGGGATCTAATTTTTGGGTCATCTCTTGGAGATGGTAAATCTTTTTAAGCTCAAAAATTTTTAGAATGGTCCTAATCTAAGCTTGGAAACTAATTTTTAGATCTCTCTTGAAAATGCTCTTATAGGTATAAGCTCTTGGGTCTCTCTCAAAAAGTGAAGAAAAAGAGGAGACTAATGGGTACTGGGATAGCCCATTAACAGCCAATTAAGAGTTGGGCCGAGCCCATACCGTCTCGTCTATAAAATACCTTCCGGCACCCTCCGCCCCCTCCCAAACCCTAACGCCGCCCGCGCCGCCATTCTCGAGCACGAGCAACAGCAATCCACCGAGCGAGCGGAGAGCGCGAGGCGGAGCGCACCAACATGGCGGCGGCTGCGGTGTACGGCGCCGGCGGCGCGATGAAGGGCGGGAAGCTCGGCATGGAGGAGGCGCGGGATCTGCAGCTCAACCGCATCCGTATCACCCTCTCCTCCAAGAATGTCAAGAACCTCGAGAAGGGTGATTGGGCGTTTGTGGTTGCAGTTCGTTGTTATTCGGAGGATTAGGTCGGATTTTTGCCGAGAACGCGAAGCTGATTGGGCGTTTGTGGTTGCAGTTTGCGCCGATCTGGTGAAGGGCGCCAAGGACAAGCAGCTGCGCGTGAAGGGCCCCGTCAGGATCCCCACCAAGGTGCTTCACATCACCACCCGCAAGTCGCCGTGCGGAGAAGGTATTGATCAGATGCAACCACCTCTAATTGCTTTGCTTTGCTCCTAGATGGCTGTACCTTACAGTGGCTAGGCTGACCTGATGTACCGTATCTATTGATTGCATTGTTTCATGGGTGATGCTCATTCGTTTAGGTTGCTAGGAAATGGAATGATGGAGACAGATGCCAGTGTATAGATAAGTAAAGTAACTCCTTGCTTAAGCTAGATCCTGGGCTAAATTAGTGCTCCTGGTGACTAGTGTGGAGTGTGTATCCATTGGAATCATTTAGTCAAAACTATTTCAATTTTGAGCTAACTTCTTTGTTAATATTTGCCTCTGTCAGAGTACTTAACTAATTGTTATTGGTGCATGGCCATGTTCTAATTGTAGCTTTCTGCTATCTAGACATTTGCTCTTCAATCTGCAAATTTAGAGACAATCTTACTGGTGCCAAGCTCTACCAAAAACATGTTGCCACGAAAGTAGTACTGACGATTATGCTTTAGTTGTTGAGTAAGTAAATGGTAGAGCAATTTGTTGAGTAAAGAGTGAATAAATTTGGTTTACCTTTTTTTTATCAACCCAATCATTTCATGCATGGAGATGGGTGGGCAGCACAATAGCAGGCAATGCACACTATCAAACTATAAAATACTCGGACAACCCCTATATTATTCACTCCACTCAGAGAAACCTATGCCTTCGTAAAGATAGCCAAGCAAATGTCTGAATTTAAGGTTTAATAGGATTTTGTTTAAGCTGCATCCTTTTCCCCACAGTAAGAAAAAAACTCTTGGATTAGCAGGTTGAAAGAGCTGGGCTGTAAAGACGCTTGGATTGGTATTGTTTGATTAGCTCCATAGCAACTTGTGTAACGGAATGCAAGTGGGCCAACTTGTGAACTCAGTAGTAGGTTATTTAAGTGGGTAAACTGTGGGTTGGTCCACTTAAATGACCTATAAGTGGGTTTGTGGCTGGCCCACTTGCATCCTGATGGTTGAGTATGGTTGATAATATAGCAAATTCTACTTTTGAAGTTAGGGTTTGCTATGGACTAGTGGTATGGGATCAAGTGCCAGTGGCGCAAGAAGCAACTTGCTGGTCTAGTAGCTGGTTAGGTATCTTAGTTTGTTACTCCCTTTGGTCTAAAATATATGGTGTTTGACTCTTTTTATGGTCATTAGGAATTGGGATATGACAGACTAATTTTTATTGGAATAAGTTAGTAAAATCTAATAAGTTTATAAGATTATGAAAGTACGTGTCAAGAAAAATCTGCATATAGCATTTAGGTTTTTCAAGCACAAGTATTTTAAAATTTATTGGTAGATAAAGTTTCAAAAATTTGATGAAAAAAGTCAAATGCCATATTTGACTGGATGGAGTACAATTTTCAATTTGATTAGGATCTTTCTTCTATGTATCCTCAGTTTTCTAGTTACTATATATCCTTTTGGCTCCTAACCTACAAAAGTCGCATAGTATTGTATTAGGGGAGATATCCATCAATAAACAAGCTCTGCCTACCAATATAGCTTTATGAGGCTCAAGCCACAGTGGGAGAAGCCCGCATGGCACAAGAGGACTTGGTTGCAAAGAGCATGACTAACTTCACTAAAGAATTAAACTTTACACTCATTTGACTTGACTTGCGATTTATGTTCCATGGAATTTATTATTGTGTGAATTCATTGGATTGTGAATTGCACAATATACATGATGGGTGACTTGTTATTGATATCCTTTTTGTATGCGATGATTCTGTATCCGTGTACCTATGCTCATTTAATTGTGCATATTGTTTTGATGATTGCTAATTTTTACTTTCATGCTTTTCTTTCATAAATAATTTCAGGTCTGTTTATGCTTACAATAGATAATATAGATGTTCTTTGTTAGATGGGTCCAGAATATCTACGTTGGATGCTAGTTGCATAGCTAGGGAAATTTTCTTGCATCTCTTGGTGAAACTTCACATAGGTTGGGTCTTATGCTAATTCATGACTTTTGCTTTCTTTTCTAACCAGGAACAAACACATGGGATCGTTTTGAATTCCGCATCCACAAGCGGGTGATTGATCTCATCAGCTCCCCAGATGTTGTGAAGCAGATCACCTCCATCACCATCGAGCCTGGTGTTGAGGTTGAGGTGACGATCGCCGACGTGTAATGCTGCCAAATTAGCATTACCTTAAACCTACCTGCCTTGTTTCTGCTTAGAATCTCAGTTCCGATTGTCATGCGTGTAATGGACATCCAACTGGTTTAGTGTTTCTGGTCTTTATATATGTGTCGATGTTATGGATCTATTCATGCAAGAGGTATGTAACTCGCCAGTGTTGCTTCAACCACATCAAATTTGGTATTTGATAGAATCAAAATTTTGTTTGTTGTTCAGCGCCTTTGCCTGTCGCTTGGTGCATACTCTCATTGAATCCGGCGAGAGCTGTCTCTTTACCTACCGTTCTCTTCATCTCAAATATTCTTCTAGGTGAATATCTTTATCTTTATTAGTTAAAAAGAATGTAGTGGTGGCGGTGAATCTTACCGTAGCAGATATGTTTGATTCTATCCTTTCAATTGTTAGATCCACTCAACCACCCCTCCTCTTGACGTTGCTGCCACCCTCCTCCCTTCTCTCGGTGGGATGCCGCTGCCATTTGCCGTCACCCTTAATATCGTGAACACCATGTCTATCCTAAACCCTACAACTGCCATCTGCCGCCTTGATCCACTCCACCTCAAGCACCATCGCCGTCGATCCATCATCCCTAGATCGCCGTTGTGTAGCTACCTCAGGCCCAGATCGCCAGGACCGTCTGATCGTTGCCGTCGAATTTCCTCGTGCCGCATCGCCAGCGGGATACCCCTCCTCCACACGTGACCCTGGCCCTCCTCCCCACGCTGCAGCCCTTCCAAGCGTGCCCTAATTTCCATGGATCCGCCACTGCCAAGTCTCCTACGCACCGTCACCGCAACTCCTTTGATATCCTCTCCGCAAAGCCATCCTAGTATGCTCTTTCACTAATTTTAGTTTCTTTGTCCCTGATTTTCTTTAAACATCCTGGTATGCTCTTTCATTAATTTTAGTTTCTTTGTCCCTGATTTTCTCTAAACAGAGCGCCTGGGATTAATTGGAAATTTGAAAATTGGAATTAGTTGAATCAATCTAATCCAAATATGAAGACAATTAGGGAGTGTCTCAATTTTCTTTGTCAAGTTCAAGATTCATGACGGTGACAAAGTTGACAGCCATCACTTGCTAATAGGGTTTCAGAGAGTAGAAAGATAATAAAATTTACCCATGAAATATAGCATGCTGATAGCTTTTGGCCCATGCGCTTAACGATTTGGTTTTACTGCGAGCATGTTCGGCGAAAGATCACAAAAGTTCACACTTTACACTGAATTTCTGTTTATAACAATGGTGTACTCCACTACTCCTATGTTGGTCATCACATGGTATTACCAGCTGCAAACTGCATGCCCCAAGCATTATCTCTGATTCTGATACTCCTTGTGGGAAACAGTCAAATTAAAACCGAACAAGCTAGGAATTGAACTGGCTTAAATTTGTGAGAGTTGCTGCAGCTAAAGATTAGAGTTACAGTGAGCACAAATGTATAGACTGGAGTAGTACAAAAAAATACAGCTGCAAAATCTTTGGCTGTCCATAGGTCAGCAGTCCGCACAGGCAAGATTTTAACCAATCCTATGACAGTAGATAGTCCAAAACTTTGAAGAGAAGTGGGCTCTCTACCTGGGTAACAACATCTATGCATTCATCTTTCATTATTATGAGAGTTTTGTTGTATCTCCGTGTTTGCTATATTTGTTTGTATGAAAGTGCTGATCAGCAGAGGAAATGAAAGGCATGGCGCACAGCAAATTTTGTAAGTGAGCTTACTGTTGAGCTTGATGACTTGTGGGGTTATGATTGATTGATATTCTGGGAGGAGGAAATTAGTTGTATATCTAAAAAGGAGTAGATTTTGGATTGCAGCTCTGATGTTTTCATCTTTTCTCTCCCCTTTCATTTTGAAATGCCATTCCATGGACCGAGATGGGAGGAAGAACAGAAGGTTCAGACAGGAACAGCCTCTGATGCTTTCGTCCTTCAATTTCAATAAGATTACATGGATGGTTCAGTATAGATTTGTGGCTGATGATTTCATCTTTTCTCTCCCCTTTTATTTTGAAATGCCATTCCATGGACCAGGAGATGGGAGGAAGAAACCAAGGTTGAGATAGTAACAACCTTTTATCGTTTTGCATAGTGACAGTAACACACTTAAGCCTTTTCTCCTCCCTCATGCCCTCTTACCGGTCATTCTGACCTTATCCCATCTTCCCGTTTACATTAAGCTACTCAAGACCAGTTTCTAAAAAATCCGTTGATCGTCGCCATGCTCCACCTTGCATCAATGTCCCTCCATCGCGCCTCTATCCATGGATCTTTCGCAGGCTTTGATACCGCTTATATATCCAAGTACAACGGGTCGGTATTGATGGGGGTATATCGTGTCTCGGTGTCGTCACAGGAATTTGGATCTTCAATGGCGTTCTTACGCATCCTTTCAGTCGTTAGGAAGGGCACTAGGACTCAGATAACGGATGCAACTCTGCATAGGTCCTATCTATGGGACTGTATGGTTTAGCTTAAGCTTGTTCGCAATATGAGAGCACAGAGCGATGAGTGGTTTGCCGAGTACCTACTTCGCGTTAGGAATGGCACTGAGGAAGTGAACAACAAAGGACTCATACGCCTGCCGGAAGATATATGCGTGCCATATAAAGGCAAGGACTCTGACCTCAAAGGTCTAATCGATAGCGTGTTCCCCAACCTAGATCATAACCTCACAGACGCAAACTACATCACATTTAGGGCCATACTGTCCACTCGGAACGAGTTTGTTGATAGAATAAACATGAAAATGATTGGGTGGTTTTGTGGGGAGGTGATGGCATATCATAGCTTTGATCAAGCAGAGGATGACCCTCATAATTATTACCCCACTTGAATTCTTGAACTCTCTAACCCCCACTGGGCTACCTCCACACGTGCTTAAGTTGAAGATAAATTGCCCCGTCATACTACTGAGGAACATTGACCCAGCCAACGGACTTTGCAACGGGACAAGGCTGCTGGTCTGAGGGTTTGGAAGAAATGCTATTGACACGGAGATTGTGGTAGGGCAGCATGCTGGGAAGAGGGTGTTCCTTCCTCGGATACCGCTATGTCCTTCCGATGACAAGATGTTTCCATTTCGCTTTAAGAGGAAACAGTTCCAGTTAGACTGAGCTTTGGTTAACAACTGATGTAGAAAAAGGAAAAGGAAAGGTAATCAGGAGAAAAGCAGCTACACCTATTTTTAACATCTTACAAGACATTTTACAGTTATATATCAATTTTGATATAGTTAGATAAAGTTGTACATGCTACAAAACTTGGTGACATGTATTTTTAACAGCTCAGGTTTGCTTTTCCTCATGAAAGTTGATCCTACTACCATGGGTGGTAGGAGAGGAAAGGCATATGTATGATTTCCATTCTGATTGAAATAATTGAGTTTATCTCATAATCAAGGCCCTGTAGCAAAGGTCACTGTTTTGGATGAATAGGATGCAGTAAGGTTCTCCTCTGCATGGCAGGTTGGTATCTTGGAGGCAATACATTGCAGAAATTAAGATTTTGGTGCCTAATTCGATACTTTTTGCTGGTCTGGACCTTTCTTCATCTGTTCAATGATTGTATAGCTAAACAACTACAGCAACTTCATGTTCTGGAGTATCACTTTTTTATTAATAGAGAAGTAGGATTATTACTATTAGAATATAGATCTGGGCATATAAAAATGATATAATCAAGTTTGTCATAACAAAAGCATTAGTAATATTATGCTTCTGTAACTTTTTCTTCATTTATACAAAAAACTTGTCAAAGCATTAGTAAGTTGTTTCTGTAACCTTGGATTTGATGGAAGCCTAGCTGACAAGGATTGCTGTTCATCATTGCTGTTCTCAGGGACAGGAAGGAGCAGAGATGTTCAGAAAATGTAGGTTGAGAGATGAAGAATTCTTCAGAGAAGTTCCACTCATGTCAGACCTTTGTTTGCCTGAGAATGATAGTCGTCTGCTTCAATGAAGCTGCAACATCCACATTTGACATCACGATGTTGACACAATGCATCTTAGTGTCTACAGAGTTCAGGTTGGTCCAGTTCTTGTTCCTCTAAAACAACACAGTCTGTTTAATACTTGACAGGGTAATCAGAAAGAAATAAGAATCTTACGACTTGCCGCAGCCACTGACTCCCATGATCACGACAGCCAGCCCTGCAATCCCAGATGTTGAACAAGATGAATTATCAGCCAGCCAAGCACAGGTGGTTAATATCGATGCTGAAATTTTGATCCTGTTCTGTAAATTTCCCAATCCCATCCCAAGATGAATATGGCATTTTGCCTCATACAGTAAAGTTCTCTTTAATCTACTTGTCTTTAATCCACGTTACGCTCTTTTGACATTTTTTTGTCATTCATGTGATAAATGAAATTTATGTAATATAAAAAAAGTGTTGGAGATTAATTAGACAGAATATACAACATGCCTACAAATTGCTGATTGCAGCAATTAGTTGAAGAGGAAACTCCCTATTTGGTTGGGCCAAAAGTTGGGCCATAATTAGATCTATCCTGCTCGGCCGGACGTCCCAAAGCGATCCATCGGCCCAGCCAACTACATCTACTGGGATGATAAACAATTATCATCTATTTGCACTGTGAGTATCCTTCATTATTTACTACTTCTTGGTTATAGCTAATTTTTTCTGACAATCATTCTAAATATTTATATTTATAGGATGTAAATATACCGAGGGCTGAGTTTTTTCTTAACATAATAAAATTCCATGAAAATAAAGCTAAAGATGACAGAAATTTCTTGAGCACATCAAGAATTAGATAGCTCAAAAAGATTGTTACATTACTTATTACTTATTGGTTGTAATATAATGATAGTATCGTCTGCCATTTATAAAATCACTTATTAGGTGGTTCTTGCATTGGTATGATGGTGCCTCTAGATGTTTGTTTCTGAGAGCATACTTGAATTTGGGAATGGCTAGCTGGCGATCTATCATATTTGAAAGTTTTAGCTTTTTGAAACATAAAAGGCTGATGAATTTTAGTCTTCTTCATTAGTTAAAATTTTATTTTATTTTATCTCTATGTAATAAGATTATAAAATTTATTCCCATTACAACGCATAGGCACTCGACTAGTTCTTCTACATCTATCTTTGGTCATGAAATCCTCTTTACTGCAAGATGAACAAGGGGATGGAGTGTTGAGCACGAGATAACACCCATAATCCATGGGAGAATGGTTGTTTTTAACTGGGAACGATATAAATTGTAGTGCTATATGCATTTGTGGTATCTATATAAATTGTAGTCTCTTCATTGTTGTGTGACTTCAAGTAGTAGATTTAAAACAGTATTTAAAAAATTTATATATGGAAAGTTTTTATAAAAATAACACCGCCGGTTAATCCATTGGTCCACAGCGTGCTTCGGTTTTTGGATTTGGTCGGTTTTTGGTGGCTATGAACCGAATGAAACGTTAAACCGAACGACGTGATATACAGCCAAGCAGCTCAAGGCCCACAATATGCTGTCCCCAACCAAGGTCGGATCGGCAGCTCGCGTTCACCGAGCGGCTGGAGGCAGGCCATCGGCATCCGGCGGAGCGGCCAGGCCAGCCAGCGAGGGAGACCGGGCCGGCGGCGGAGCCGGAGCTCAGCGACGGACGCACGCCTCCGCTCCTCCCTCCTCTCCGTAGTATTTGTGTTCGCACTTTGGTTAGTCGCTAAACATTGATCTGATGTGGATTCAAATTCCAAAACCATTTTATGTGTGGTGTATGAAGTTCGATGCTAGGGCTCTGACTGTTACGAGCTTGTTTTAGGTTCATGTGTTGCCAAAACTTAAAGTGTAGACCATATACACTTGATCTTAATACCAGTGACAGTGAGCATTTGCCTTTGCTTGATAAGAGTGTGCCATTTTTTGTTTTAGTACCAACTTGACCTAAAAAATTGATAAAATATTTATGGACATAGTTTCTGACGGCCATTGGCGGAGCTAGCTTCCGAGCAGCTGTCCAGGTTGTTCCATGGCTGGTTGCTTGAAATCATTGTGAAAATAGCCGGAAGGTAGTAGTAGATGATGTCCCATTGACCAGAGTTCATAGTGTTCCTCCCTTCACCACTTCTACCATTTCAACTTCTTTGTGTGGTGGATCCGAGTGGAAAGCTGTAACGAGGACAACGGATACGTGGTGTGTTAACACAAAAAGAGGACACCAGAGAGAGCTGGTTTGTAGTGATGGATGCGAGGTCTCCCGAACTAGATATTGTCGCAGAGGTGCAGCTGCCGGGTCGTGTACCCTATGGCTTCCATGGCCTTTTTGTCACCCAGGCAGAACTTTTGTCACAGCAGCAATAATCATATATACCGTAGTTCAGTTGTAATTTATTTTATAAACACCAGCAGTGAAACATACAACTTGTACAGAACAATCATTGTCAAACGAAAAGGCATATAGCTTAACAAAATAAACAGATATGTTCCAATGTTGGTAGGTAGCCAATTCCTTTTGTCCTTGTGGATGGCCATTCATGTTAAAGGCAATAACCTTACATTCTTCAGCAAATCAATGTAAATCTCTAGAAAGAATGGTGCGTTGCGTTTTTTAGTGATTTCGTTGTTTAATTTCTTTGTTCCTGTTCCCTGCACACCCGTTGTTAATTGAAAAACTCAGTTCTCTAACTCCTGCCATACTGATACGTTCTTCCGCCTGATCAGTTGGTACAAGTTCGGCGTCCTTGTCTGCCGGCTGCCCAGATCCATCTTGAGCCCCAGAAATTTTCTGTTGTGCCGTCTATTACATTAAGTTTTGTAGAATCATCGTAGAGGCAATTATCTGCTTCATCACATGGAATGTCTGTCATCCATGCATTGAAACCAAAGACAGTGCAATCTCAGGGTATATGAGAACCTTGCAAGATCCATTGTGCATTTGTGCTGAGCTTCCCATATATTTCGTGTATCTGGGGCACCACGTTCAGTCGCAAGCGCCGGCAACAGGGTGACACGCCACAGTAACAAGGCGCCAGCAGCAGAAGCACGACGCCGCATTGTCGCCAAGTCTATCGTTCCAGTTTAGACGCTTGAGTTTAGTCGAGCCAGTTTAGTTTGTTGCATTATTCTTATCTTCAGAACTTATAGGCATTTTGTTATCGAATTGTTAGGAGTATCTCTACTTAAGGTATGGTGTTCATTGAGTGGAATAACAAGGAAGATTAATCTCAGTCTCTCTCTCTCTCTTTTCTTCTCGCCACAGCTCCGGGGAGGCGAAGGATGCGGCCTCGCCCTCCTGTCGAGCACGACTATGCCCTATGCAGCCTCGGTTCGCCACCAAGCCGTAACATTTCCTCTCCATATATAAGAACCCTCTTTGAGTGTTGTCGATTATCATGATTGCCCAGTTGTTTATCGAAAAGGGTTTTGGGGTGTTATATTGGTGTTGCAGTTACCACAGATTTAGTCAACGTGAACCATTTCCCAGGTTCTTGAGAACTCCAAAGAATAAGGCAATTCTCCCTCACATGATAAATATTTGATGTTTAGGACAAGATTCAGCTCAACGTTTAAAACTTTGACCATAATTTTATATTAGTATAATTTTATAAATATTAATAAGTTTATAATATTATGAAAATAATTTTTAAGGCAAATCTACACATCCCATTTTTTTATTTTTAAACTAAGCATTTGAATAATTATTGATGGTCAATGTTTTAAAATTTTAATCAAATCTTATCCTAATCCTCAAATATTTATGACTAGAGAGAGAATAATGCCTAAGACATCTCCCCCTATTCATGAAAACGAAAGGAAATAACAATGTTGGATGAAAAAAATCTATTTTACTAGCTCGAAACTTCATTTGTGCACTTTACCCCTCAGGGCCTGTCTAGGAGGGGTGATGCTAATTCACGTCCGCGAGTCATGGGCGAACACTTCCGACAGCAGCACAAGCACGACACGGTTTTCCGATTCTACTCGATCCTGTGAGCCATCTCATCTAGTTGGGGGCTTCTGGGAGCTACATGGCCACAAAACGGGTCGTCATGGGCCTTAGCTGTGAATAGACCAAGTTACGAATTTGCCATTTTGAAGTTTCCTGTGAAAAAATCTCTATCAATAATTTCTATTGCAAGTTGTAAAACATAAAACAAGAGGATTTTGGATTATTTTCAACGGAATTTTTAATGACTTTCAATTGACATTTTTGTATGACTTAAACTTGTCATGACATTCAATTGAGATTTTTGAAGACTTTCAATAGAGGATCTTTGAAGACTTTCAACTGAGATTTTTGAAGAAATTTCAACTGAATTTTTTATGGAATTGAATTGAATTATTTTATTACTTTCAATTGAAGTTTTTAAAGACTTTCAATTGAAAATTTGATAACTCACTATAGAGATTATTGATAGAGATTTTCAGTACGAATTTAAAATTTTTTTTGCTTGTAAAGTCATTCCATAGAAAAACATTCCATAAAACTAAAATTATTCTTTTGAAGAACTTTCATATCTATTCAAGATATTTTCAACAAAAATATCTACTCAAAATATAAGCCCATGATGGCCCAACATGTATGGATGGATGTCCTGCTGTGCTGGTCAGGCGCGTCGATCGGTTATCTGAGAAAAATCGTCAATCAGTAGTCCCAGAAAAAAAAAAAAAAATCAGAAACCGCGTTCCCTGCCAGTCCGAATTAATTGCCTATGACTGGCGCGCATAAACTAGCTTTTCCAGTTTGGGAGTATTGTTTTTTTTAGGTGTACAAGCAAATCACCTGTAAACGGTGACCCACACTACTGCAGAATCGGTTTTTATAGACGGACCCTCCTAGAGGTCGCAGGCGGAACAAGATGAGGTCTGCCTACGATAATTCCGATCCAGGGGGTTACTACGACCCGTCTGTGAAGATCGATTATCGCAGACGGGCTACTAAGCTGCCCATATGTGATAATGAATCTATTATCGTAGGCATGCCGCTTAGCGGCCCGCCTGCGATGTCCTCCCACATATATATCTGGCCAGCCTGACCTCTTCCTCCCCAACCCAACATACGGGGGGCAGGCCCGCCTAAGAAAAGGGGTATTTTCACATACCCCTTCTCTTAGGCGGGCCGGCCGCTTGCCTGCGAAAACCCGTTTAACCCGTATGCGAAAATCGCTTCTATAGTAGTGCCAAAAATACAAGTGAGAGAGGAAACCCCAGTAACCAAGCGCTGTTTGGGTAGAAAAACTGAACGTCTGGCCCAATGATTTGCACAAGGTTCATTTCTGAACCAAAAAAGAGTATGAATATAGTATTAGACATAGAAACATGATTGGAGCACCTATTTTGATCTAGAACAATTTGATGACCAATTAAGAAATTCAGATCAAGTCCACTGTTCTCAAATTTATGAATGTTAGAATAGGAGGAGTTGTAGTCGCACACAATAACACATGACATTGTAGTTCCGGCTAGAGATAGAATCAGATAGCAATTGTATATCGTGCGTACCACTTGACATTGTAGTGCATGTGGATCTAAATTTCTTATTACTTCCATGTTTGATGCAGTATGATGCTATTGTTACTGTATTGAAATCGTGATGTGGTACGATATTGATGTTGTTATCTGTAATTGATCTTGCTATTCATGTTATATTGACATAATGGTATGGTATGTTATTGCCTTTGTTGTCTATAATTGTAGCCGTGTTTCTTCCCACTATATTTACATATGCCTTGTTTGTGCATTGTTTATGGTTATTGCTTTAAATGAGTATTATCATAGTTATGTTTTTTCCCATCATACGCATATGCTTGTATGTGGTGTTTTGCCATGTGATTTGATGTTTGATGCATCGTTATGTTTGTTTTTAGTATCTATGTGCTAAGTGGTGTTGTTCTAGAGAGGTTTAAGGACCTAGTGTGATTAGTATGATCCCAAATGTTTAAGAGCCTCTAGAGTAAGTGTAGACTAGCCATGCAAATGGGTTGAGCGGAGGGCCCCCAAAATGCCTTTTTTTGCATTGCTGAGTGAGGTTGCCTATGTGTTAGGTCTATGATCCAACGATCCATATTTGAAGCTAATAATTGTGTGATGGATGGATTGGCCACCATGTTGTGCATCTCTCTGTATATAGAAAGGGTGGATTGTTGTCCTTCCCTTGTAGGTTGGAGTGGCGACTTCTAGCCTGAATTATAGGAAACCATGTCGCAGGGTACGGGTTTCCCTCAAACATCAGTTGTTATCATTTAAAGCAGAGGGTTGCCTATCCTAGATTATTACAGCTATTACCAGTTCCTGAGGGTGCTTGGTAGGTGTTATCTTTGGATTTCATTGAAGACCTTCCTGTTTCTTCTAAGTTCAGTTGCATCCTAATGGTGGTTGACAAAATTTCCAGGTATGGCTATTTCTTGCCATTATCATGGCGGCGGAATATGAAGAGTTGCTGGAAGCTGATCGCCAGGCATTTGAGGCTCAAATTGAAGATCCACGGCGAAAGATGGCTTCATGCTACTGGAAGACGAGGCAAGGCGTCATCAAGTGAGAGGAATTTACGTTGCTCGTCGATGAAAAATCTAAGGTAATAGCCAATTCTAGCAATACCCCTATTCTTGCATCTGAAACTGCTCAAATAGTAGATGGTGCTGTTGTTGCTAGCTTAAATAATCGGTTCACATCTTTTAGTACTACCTTTGAGAAAACCTTAGATGCTCGCATGAATAAGATGAAGAATCGGTTTAATAGCCAATTGTTATGTGGTGCATCTACTTCTTATAATAGTGATCCTATGTATGGTATTCCATCAGATTTTAGTGTACCAAAAATACCTATACAACAAGATTGCCGATGAAAAATACATATATTCCACTATATACTGCGGCACTATATGCCGGTCAGACTAGTATAACACCCCCGGTCTGACCGGAGGTAGCGGCCAGTCAGACCGGTGTCACATCACCGGTCCGACTGGGGGGGGGGGGGCAACACTAGTTAGACCGCAGCCGACGAATCTTTTTGGATCAGCTCTTACATCGGTTGTTCCTAGTAATTCTATCACCAGTACACGTTCAAAACCCAAAAATCTTGAAGACGAGATTGCCGAAGTTTTCAAAAATTACTTTAGCATAGACACTAGGAATAAAATGACTTTGGTTCAACAAAGCCAAGCCAAAGAAGATGAGTTCTCACCTAAGCCTGATCATCCCCATGAAAATATAGTTGATGAAGTCGTAGCTTTGGACGATAAAACAGTTGACATGTGTACATCCGAATGGGCTTGGACCTCTAAGTCTAAACCATTCGTTTACTCCGTTCTAAAGCTAGTTGATCAAAAGAATCGGTAGGACAAAATAAAATTCACGTTCGATGTAGCCAAATGTGATAGGATCTTTGACTATTTATTAGAAAATAAACAAATCAAATTGTCGCAAGGCTATGTTATACCGCCACCCGAGGAATTAAAGTAGCGAGTATTTTGTAAGTAGCACAATTCTTATTCTCATGCCACTAATGATTGCAATGTATTCCAAGGCAAATTCAATCGGCCATTGATGAAGGACAATTGGAGTTTGCGGGTATACAAGTAGATGAGCAATCTTTTCCTGTACACACAATTGAGTTGCAAGAGAAGAAGAACCCCGACGGCAAGGAGGAGATCACATTGAAGACTTCAAAGCTCGGGGGGCAAGACGACAAGCCGAAGGTTCCAAAAGATGACAAGTGACCAAGGAGATCGAGTTCGCCTGCCAAGGAAGGTGGAAAACAAGTGAGGATAGATCTTTGGCAATATTCTTCTTCTTCATGGTTTTACCCTTGGTATGGGCCACGGAACTTCAACGGTATGTGGATGATGCCTACTTATATGCAATGTTATTATCCATTATGGGCATTACCTCAGCGACCAAATTTGAATAATCAATCGTGCTAATCTCATAGCCGGTTGAGGCGAAAGAATCGGACACAAAAGAATCAACGCAAAAAAGTGGTGAAACAAGAGTGGAGGCCAAAGAAAAACACAACAATATCAGAACAAGAGGTGGCCTCTCCAAGTAAAATGATTTCATCGCCACTAAATATATAGCCTTATAGGTTTTCATGGCCGGTATTGATGAATATCGTCTTTAGTTGATCCCGTGCTTAGTGCTTTTTGGCTCACAAGTTTGCCAAAAAGGCAGGGGAGCATGTGTTGATACCCAAATTTAGCACTAGTTTGGATTTATAGCAAGTTCAAGCCAAATTTGAAAAAGACTGAAGCTTTCCCGTGGAAGTAGGTTTGACCATCATTGTGTGGCCGGTTAGACCGGACAAGGAACCGCGGTCTGACCGCAGGTGTCCAGGCAGTCTGACCTTCAGCCTTGAGTCCAATTCCAATTTAGGTATTTCTCATGTTTCCTTGCTTGAGGCCAGTATTTTGAGTCCTAGTTGATCTCTAAGTCTAATAGGACGTGGAGAAGGCCCTAATAGATGCAAGACCACCCCTCCTATAAATATAGGGGGCCAAGGCCGATTGAAGAACCAACCTATCAACAAATCAATCGTCAAAATCAATCTATTACCCTCTACATCTATATTTTACATCTCCCTCCTTGCTACCTATATTCCACGTCTATTCTCCTCTAATCCCCCAATTGCTCGTCATTTTTCATCTCTACGGCGTTTGAGGACGTCCTAGCTGGCCTGCCGAGTCTAGGACAAACCGGCGCGCGTTGATCCTGATAATGTCTCTCCCGGGTGATCGTTCGGTGGCATCTACCTCCTGTGACGGCACGTCCCTGGGTGCCGCTACGGGTTGCACACAAGGTGCTTACGTGTGTGGCATGACACGTTTTTGCACCAACACTCCCTTTGAAGTTCTATATGGCCATTCTCCTAGACAATTGGGAATTGCTGGAGTTGAAGCTTGTGCCATTCCTGATTTGGCTGAATGGTTACAACAGAGGAAACTTATGACTCAATTGTTACAACAACAATTGCAGAGGGCTTTGTAGGATCAATATGTCGACTAGAGGGGGGGGGGGGGGGGTGAATAGGCGATATAAAATTAATTGCCCCCTCAATTGACTAACCTAGGTTGATGGGTTTGATAGGGATCAAATTAAGCTACACTCCTAGGTTATGTTTTGCAATCCTATGGTGATAGTGGCTCAAGTAGTCTCTATGAATGTTGTCGGCGAAATGGGACAGGGGGTCCCACATGCCCTGGGGACGCGTGGGTCATTGGCCACGTCAGTTCCCCGGGGGTCATCTCTCCATCGGCCCCGGGCTCGTCCCCGGGGCGCTGTCCCCAGCGGCTACGCTCCCGGGCCCGAGCACCGATACCCCGGTCCCGGGTGCCGATCCCCTGGTCCCGGATGCCGATGCTCCGGGCCCGAGGCCGACCGACTCGACCTCAGGTGCCGATCGCCACGGCTCCAGGGGCCGATCCACCCAAAGAACTCGGTTGACCAGCTCCCCAACTACCTACATTAAAGACGAGGCGACAGGGCCTGTCGCCCCTGTCACCTGCCTTGCCACGCGTGGACGTCCCAGGACGGCCCCCCGTGAACACCCGACAATACCGTCAGAGCCTTTTGACTAAGAGGACCTCGGTTCTCTGCCCTATGGCAGCGGAGGGCGACGGCCTCTGTCACATCTCTGTACTCCAGCTGACATGGGAGGCGACAACCGAGACGACCAGACGCTCCGTCACATCCCCACATCCCGAAGACTAGGCCGCCCGCAGCCGACCTACTCCGGCGTGGGCGCAGCAGGTGGCAGCAGGCGGAGGCGTACAACAAGACAGCGCCTCCTCTCTCCCCATGAACTGGCACTGTGGACTCCCCTGATTCTATAAAGGAGGATCCAAGCCACCGGGACTGGAAGGCCAAACTGGACAGGAGCTTTCTCCGTCTTCTGGCTCTCTGGCTCGCACACTAGCTACTGTTCTTCTTCTCCGGCTCCGGCCGCGAGCTAGGTTCACCCTGTAACCTCATTCATCCACCTCATAGCCAAACACACACAGGAGTAGGGTATTACGCTCCGGCGGCCCGAACCTGTATAAATCCTCCTGTCTCCCTTGTGCGTCGATCCCTTCTTCCAACCATCCGCTGTTCATCGTCTTCCCTGCGCGATCGTCCCGGTTCGGACGGTCCGTTCCCGAAACGGACGGTCCGAACCTCTTTTCTCCCAGCTCGGGCCTCCAGACCCGAGCAACCATCGTCTCCAGACGCCGCGTCCACCTGAGAACTACTCCCCTGGCCGAATCTCAAAAGGGGGGTCTCCTGACTTCCCGCCGTCGAGGTTTCATCCTCCGACAAATGTAATTTGCAAGAATTTAAATGCAATAAATAAATGGACAAGAGACAAGAAATTTTTCACCCGAGGTTCAGAAACTTACCGGTTTCCTATTCCCCGTTGAGGCGAGCCCAATTTCACCACTCAAACCACCAAGCCTCCTAATCCCTTGTCAAGGGATGGGCAAGGTTGGGAGCTGGCCTTGAAGTAGTCTCCACAAGCCTCGATCACTAGAGGTAGCTCTTCCTTCACTCCGAAGGTGGTGAGCTCCGAACCACTCACAAATCACCCGGGCTTCCTCCACAATCTTCTTGAAGAAGTCACCGGAACTCCACCAAGCCATCTAGGAGGTGGCAACCTCCAAGAGTAACAAGTAGTAACACCGGCTTGGAGATGATCATGTGCCACACTAGCTAAAACAATGATGCAATGTACTTGGCTTGGTTACAACAATCCTCAATCACTCACAAATGAAGAGAGAATGCTCAAAGAGTGAGAGGAGACAAGCAAGAGCTCAAATAGAGTCAATGGAGTGCCAAGAGAGCCTTCTTGCTGCTGGTGGAGGGGTATTTATAGCCCCTCCCTTAAAAACTAGCCATTGGGGGCAAAATCCCCCAACTCAGGTCATTTTCGGTCCGACCACAGGCAAGGGGTCGGTCCGACCGGGGTCCACTTCAACGGTTCAAAAACTAGCCGTTGAGGTGCATTAAATGCACTCTTTTGCTCAAAAAGAAACACCACCCGGTCCGACTGCAGGTGAGGTGCCGGTTCGACCGCCACCATATCTCATTTGCCCTGGCGGTACTGGATGCTGCCGGTCCGACCAAGGACCGCCCGGTTAGACAGAAGTTTGCACGCTGCCCACATTGCCACGTAAACCTCTCACCTCTTGGGTCATATCCTCAAATCCGGTGTTCAAGCGAGTGAAATTCTCATTGAGGTCATTGATAGCTCCCATCACTGGATTGAAGTATTCCATTGGTTGCATTCCAAAATAGGTATATTGAGGAGAGAAGTACTGACCAAAAACCAGTGGAGGAGAAGGAGGTTGATCATCAAAGGATGGCTCTTGAGGTTGAGCGGAATGAGAAGACTGTCTGCTCTCAAAGAAAGGACGCCCTGAGGGAGCATTTGGTGGAAGCCGGGGTCTATACTCCTTGTGGCGAGAGGTTCTGTTTCCCATTCTTCCACACTTGGCTAGGATGAGCTTCATGATATATGTGCATAATAAATTCCTTGTCCAAGAGTGTTCTTTGACATATGCATCTCGCGAGGGATGAGGTCGGCGACGTCAAACCTTTTACCATTCATGATGGCATCGATCACATGCCAAGAAATCCCACGAATGGCATCATTGTTTCCACACCGAGGAACTAGAGAAGCTCTCACTATCCAGTTCACCACACTTGGAACAATCTTAAGTCCAGTAACACTTCCATAAGTGTGGTTAACATTAGTGTCATAGAACTGAGTTTGATCTTGAATTGATATGGGAGAGTAGTTGAGATCTGAGTGAAGTTTTGTACCCCCAAAGTGTCTCAGTTCCAACACTTCTTGCAACTCTCTCTTAGTTGCCACACATCCAAGCTCTCCACTCATCCACTTAATTTGAGTAAAGTCTCCATCTATCCAAATGGTTGAGTAGAACTGCCGGATGAGAGTAGAATCATAGTCTTGATGAATAGCCACTAGCTTATGTCTATCCCAACTTCTCGGAAAAGATTTTGAATTCCTTGGAATTCAGTGGTCTTGTTGATTTCACTCTACACGATATACTTGTGGTCTGCGAAAGCCTTAGTGGGAGTGTAAACCCTTTCGAAGACCTCCTTCTGATAGTTGGTGAAGAACCTTGGATCGTTGGAGTCACGAGGCCTCTTGAACTGATCATGATCACAGAGAAGTGAGTACTCCATGGGGTTGTTCAAACGGACTAAAAATCTGATGCTTGGATCCACTGTTTCAGGCACCATATTATATAATGAGGGAGGTGGAGCTGTTGGGTCACCTTGGGGAAAAATGGGTTGATCCTCATCATCATCATCATCCATTTCATAGTCCTCTTTTTCCTCGTTCATTACATAATCCTCATCCTCCCCTTCATCCTCAGAGGAAGTTTCGAGGTCCTGACGTCTCTTGGAACGTCTCTCCGCAATTTTCTTGCGAGGAGGAGTCATGACTGAGAAAGAATGAGTAAAACACGATCAGCAAGAGCAAGCATGCAAGAAAAGATTTGATGATAGTATAATTTTCCTTTTCTTTCTGTCCAGGGGCGGTCAGACTGCAGGAGCACGGCTGGTCCAACTGAAGGCATTAAGCCGATCGGACCACTGGCATCCAGCCGGTCGGACCGCCATTGGCAGAGAGAATTTTGCACAAGTCCAATCACCAAAGGTTTTCAAACATACTTAGATCAACTATTGTGGCAAAGGATTAGAGGTAAAAAAAGGAGGAACAAGGTAGCACTAGAATCAAGATGGCCCCCTAAACTCATATTCATCTAGAAAACCAACAATCTAACCTTAACCCTAGGAACATCAAAAGATGAAGGAAATTGAATTAGATGCTAGGGAGAGAGATTACCGGAAGGATGAGACTTGATTCGCACCAAGAACTACCCTCTAGAGATGCAAGTCGATGAAGCACACTCCCTCCACCTAGGGTTCCAATCCACGGTTCAAAAACCCAATCAAACACAAAACAAACCATGGGATAGGGAGAGTGAACGGAGGAGAATCACTTACGGCCCAACCGGAGAAGAAATTCTGGTCCAACCGATAGGAACTAGTGGAGAGGAGAGTTAGGGTTTGAGGGAAAGAGAGAGAGGAACTGGGTCGAGTTGGGGAAAGAAGTGAGAGAGGAGGAAGAAGGGTCGGGTAGGATATGTTAGGGACGACCCTAGGCCCCACCCCCTAGCTAGGTCGGACCGGTTCCCCTTAGCCGGTCGGACCGCAAGCATCAGGCCGGTCGGACCGCGCATATAGCGCCGGTCAGACCGCCTGTGCTCAATCTGCTTGCCACCAGCCCTTGGATAGGCAGATCCTCCCACACAAAAAGCACAACACAAGCTTTTGAAGATCTTGGGGAAAAACAAGATGACACAAAAGTGCCATTTGAATGTGTGAGCTCAAACATTGACAATTTCCATATTGTTGAAATTTACTATGGAATTTGCAACAATTCTCACTTAAGTGATAGAAGTGACCTATTATGGTTTATGATAGTTTTTGGTTGGATCTCGAAATCAAATAACTTTTGAAGGATTTGATTTTTGAGAGAAGTTTAAATACCAAAAAACATTTAAAATAGCCAAGTCTAACACTTTCGTTTTGGAAGCATTTTCAAAATTTCTATTGAACTCATTTTTGAGGTTTAGGGCAATTTGACAAAAACAAGATTCTAGTTTTTTTCAAAAGAGGCTAAAAACCATTTTCCTTTTAGAAATCATTTTTTAAGGTTAAGCTTGGAAGACATATAAGATACCTTGTAAAACATTTTCAAAGTGTGAGATTTTAATAAACAAAGATTTTCATAAACTTTTGACTTTGGTCAAACTAGGCCTTTTGAACACTCTTCTAGCACTTTTATTAATTTGTTCACACTCTAAGGATTGTATTACACAAATGAGATGTGCAACACTCCCCCTTAATGTGATACTCCCCATTTTCACAAAAGGAACAACCAATCAAGAGAGACAAAATACACAAAGGCAAAAAGAACCACGAAAGACAAACATGATGCAAGTGATCAAGCGACATTTGAGATATCTATGACATTTAACTCATTCCTCAAGTTGCAAAAGCGGGTTTCATCAAGAGGCTTGGTAAATATGTCGGCTAGTTGGTCTTCGGTTTTTATGTAGCTTATGATTATGTCACCCTTAGCGACATGATCTCTTAGGAAATGGTGGCGAATATCAATATGCTTGGTTCTTGAGTGTTGGACGGGATTATTTGCTATTTTGATGGCACTATCATTATCACATAGGAGAGGAGTTTTTGTGAAGTCTATGCCATAGTCCAACATGGTTTGTCTCATCCAAAAGAGTTGAGCACAACAACTACCCGCCGAAACATATTCCGCCTCGGCGGTAAAGAGGGCTACGGAATTTTGTTTCTTGGATGACCATGACACAAGGGATCTACCAAGCATTTGGCAACTACCGGATGTGCTCTTTCTATCCACTTTCAACCGGCATAATCTGAGTCGGAATAGCCAACAAGCTTGAATTTAGCACCTTTTGGGTACCACAAGCCAATAGTAGAGGAATACTTTAAATATCTTAGAATCCTTTTCACGGCCACTAAATGGCATTCTCTAGGAGCCGCTTGAAAACGTGCACACATGCAAACACTAAACATAATATCTGGCCTAAATATGGTGAGGTAAAGCAAACTACCTATCATAGAACGATAAAGCTTTAAGTCTACCGGTTTACCTCCCTCATCAAGATCAAGGTGGCCATTTGTTGCCATGGAAGTCTTTATGGGCTTTGTATCCTCCAAACCAAATCTTTTAAGTAGATCCTTGATGTACTTGTTTTGGCTCACGAAGGTCCCATCCTTGAGTTGCTTGATTTGGAGTCCAAGGAAGAAACTCAATTCTCCAGTCATGGACATCTCAAATTCTTTAGACATCATGTCACCAAACCCCTTACAAAACAACTCATTAGTAGAACCGAAAATAATATCATCCACATAGATTTGACACACAAAGAAATCATCACCAATGATTTTAGTGAAAAGAGTAGTGTCAACTTTTCCAATTTTAAAACCTTTTGAAAGAAGAAAATCTCTCAATCTTTCATACCAAGCTCTAGGAGCTTGTTTCAAGCCATAGAGAGCTTTTGAGAGTTTATAAACATGGTTAGGATTTTTAGGATCTTCAAAACCGGGAGGTTGTTCAACAAAGACAAGTTCGGCAATTTCTCCATTTAGAAAAGCACTTTTCACTTCTATTTGAAAGAGTTTTATGTCAAAACATGATGCAAATGTAAGTAGGATGTGAATGGCTTCAAGTCTTGCCACGGGGGGAAATGTTTCACCAAAATCCAAACCTTCGACTTGGGTGAAGCCTTGTGCCACCAATCTTGCTTTGTTTCTAACCACCAACCCGCTCTCGTCTTGTTGTCTAAAAACCCACTTTATCCCTATGACATTGTGGTTCTTAGGTCTTTTAACCAAAGTCCACACCTTGTTTCTTGCAAAGTTGTTGAGCTCTTTATGCATTGCATTTACCCAATCCAGATCTTGAAGGGCTTCATCTACATATTTTGGCTCAAGACAAGAAACAAACGAGTAATGTTCACAAATAGAAGCGACACGAGATCTAGTTTGAACACCCTTACGAATATCACGCAAGATTTGATCAATGGGGTGATCCTTGGAGAGGGCGTTGTTGACTCTTGGTGGCATAGATGGTTCATCTCTATTTTTGTCCTCCACACCACTTTGAGCTTGAGTTGGCGTAGCGGAAGTAGATGGTTCATCTTGAGTGGAGGATGGAGGCTTCTCATCATTTTCAACCGGCTTGATGTCACCAATTGACATATTCTTCATAGCTCTCATCAAGCCTTCATTACCTACATCATCCAAATTCTCGTGCCCCTCTTGGGAGCCATTTGTTTCATCAAATTGAACATCAGCGGTTTCTTCCACTATACCTTTGTTCTTGTTGTAGATACGATATGCCTTGCTATGAGAGGCATAACCTAGAAGAAAACCTTCATCACATCGACTTTCAAATTTAGTTAGTCGCACACCCTTTCGATAAATATAACACTTGCACCCAAAAACTCGAAAGTAACTAACATTAGACTTCCTCCCTACAAGTAGTTCATAGGAAGTCTTTTTCAAGAGACGATGCAAATAAAGCCGATTTGTGGTATGGCGAGTGGTATTTATTGCCTCCGCCCAAAAAGAGTCGGAGACACCGTACTCATCATTCATCAAGCATAGTTCTTGCCATTTCAATCAATGTACGATTTTTCCTTTCTACTACATCATTTTGTTGAGGTGAGTAGGTGGCGGAAAACTCATGTTTGATTCCAAGATCATCACAATAATCTTCGATATTTGTGTTCTTGAACTCAGAACCATTGTCACTCCTAATTTCCACAATTGAGAAGTTAAATTCATTTTGAGCCCATTTGGCAAACTGCTTGAAAATCTCGGAGGTTTTAGCCTTGTCATGCAAGAAGAAAACCCAAGTAAATCTCAAAAAATCATCGACAATAGACAATGACTATTGCCTCCAATGCTTTTGTAAGTAGTAGGGCCGAACAAATCCATATGCAAAAGCGCCAAAGGTCTAGAAGTGGACATGATACTCTTTGAAGGATGAGAACAAGTAACTTGCTTGCCGGCTTGACAAGCACTACAAAGTTTATCTTTCTCAAACTTCACATCTTTCAAGCCCACAACTAGATCGCGTTTTGAAAGTTTGCTTAGTTGATTCATACCAACATGAGCTAGCCTCCTATGCCAAAGCCAACCCAAGGAGGTATTTGCAACCAAACAAGTTTTCAAATTTGCATCACTAGAAGAGAAATCAACCAAATAAAGATTTGCAAACCAAAAGCCTTTGAAGACACAAGAATTATCTTCAAGACTAGTCACAATAACTTCTTTCGGATTAAATATGCAAGAGAGACTAAGATCACAAATTTGAGCAACCGAAAGCAAATTGAAATTCAATGATTTAACAAGCGATACATTTGAAATTAAAAGGTCATTGGAGATGGCTATTTTACCTACCCTAATTACCTTTTCTTTGCTATTATCACCAAAAGTGACTCTCTCTTGTTCTTTGTTGCCCACTTCAAATGTGGTGAACATCTTCCTATCACCAGTCATGTGTTGGGTGCACCCACTATCTAGCACCCAATGATTTTCACCGGTGTGATAGTTCACCTACAAAAGAAGATCAAACATGCTTAGGTATCCAAACTTGTTTGGGTCCTTGAAGGTTAGAGATCAAGGCTTTGGGCACCCAAATGGCATTCTTTTTATTACTTAGTATAGCAGTGTCAATATACTTAGCATATATAGAACCATTATGAGCTTTCCTATGCATGTAGTGAGAATCAAATACACAAGTCTTGGAAGGCTTACCACCGGGCACTTACTTGCCACATGCCCAACTTCCCGGCACTTTTGACAATATTTGCCATTGCTCTTAACAAACTTGGTGGAACGGTATGTGAGCTTTTTACCCTTCTTTGGAACAAATCCAAATCTTCCTTTGTTGAGGACATACTGTTGCTCACTCAAGATTTTATCAAGAGTGTTCTTACCCTTGAAGCACCTTTCCAAACTCTTATTGAGCTTGGTCACTTGCTCCTTTAGCTCATTGTTCTTCATAATTAGCAAAGCATCACACATGGAGGAACAAGAGCTAGAGCTAGGCATATCCATAGTATCATCACAAGAAGTAGATATGTTAGAAGTAGATATGACATGATCATGTGAACATAAATCATCATCAACAATTAAATCACATGTTATGCCAACATCTATTTGAGCTTCATATCTTGTAGTGGAAAGGAGAGCATCATGAGCTACCTTAAGTTCCTCATGAGAAGTGATTAATTTCTCATGAGAAATCTTTAGCTCCTCATGCAAGTCTACTAAAGAGGCATGTTCCTTCTTTAGGGCCTTAAACTTGATAAACTCCTTTTCACTATAAACATGGAGCTCTCTAAATATAGTAACAAGCTTATCATAAGAAGGATCATTATCATTATTCTTATTCTCATCACTAGAAATTACTTTGGTGGAGCCTTTTGCCATAAGGCAAAAGGGAGAGAAGAGTGATGGAGCCTCCTTGATTGCAACTCCGGCCATACTCTATTTTTTGGTAGCCTTCTCTTCATCACTATCATCGGAAAAGGAAGATTGAGCTTCGAAGCTCTCATCATTTGAGTTCCATTCCCCAAAGAAAGCTGCAATCTTCTTTCCCTTCTTCTTGAGCCTTTTGAAGAGCTTTTCTTTCCCACTCTTCTTACTTGATGACTTGTCTTCTTCTTTCTCCTTGTTGGGACAATTTGAGGCAAAGTGTCCTTTCTCCAAACAATCAAAGCACCTCAAATTTCCCAAACTTCTCTTGTGTGAGCCTCTTCTACCTCTTCTTCTATATGAGCTGAAGTCATTTCCTTTTCCTTTTCTTCTTCCCAACAACTCATTGAATCTCTTTGCTAGAAGAGCAATCTCATCATCCAAGTCATCACTCTTGTCTTTATCTATCCTTAACTTGTCCTTGTCTTCAACTTTGGTCTTGAGGACAATTGTCTTCTTGCTTGATGGAGAAGCTTCTTCTAACTCTTGCTTCTTAGCCTTGTACATGTTATTTGTGTTGATCTTTCCCAAAAGAGCGACGGGAGTCATCCTTGACATGTCCGAGTTGATGAGGAGAGTGACAAGAGTCTCATACTTGGCAGGTAGAGCTCTAAGCATCTTTTGGGCTATTTCTAGATCGGTGTAGGATCCTCCAAGCCCCTTGATCTCATTTACAATCACGTTGAGCCTTCCATACATATCATTGACACTCTCATCGGGTAGCATGGCAAAGGTCTCATACTTGACTTTGAGAAAGTGAAGCTTAGCATTCTTGTACTCACTAGTCCCCTCATGATTTCTCTCAATTTGTTCCAAATCTCATATGTCATCTCAAGATTGCTCACTCTATCAAATTCCTCTTGACTTTATGCATTGAATAGGGCATTCATGGCTTGAGCATTGAGTTGAGCATTGCGTAGTTCAAGTTGAGTTGGTTCTCCATCATGAGCGGCCATCACACCACTTCATTCACAATTTTCCAAATCCCAAAGCTCATGGCTTTGAGGGTAAGTAGACAATTTAATTTTCCAAGTGGAATAATTTGTACATTGAATAGAGGGACTTTGCCGACATTTCTAACCTCTTCCGACATCTTTTCTTTCTAGGCGGTTAAGCCCAATCAAGAGAGACCAAGCTCTGATACCACTTGTAGGATTAAGATGTCGACTAGAGGGGGGGGGGGTGAATAGGCGATATAAAATTAATTGCCCCCTTCAATTGACTAACCTAGGTTGATGGGTTTGATAGGGATCAAACTAAGCTACACTCCTAGATTATGTCTTGCAATCCTATGGTGATAGTGGCTCAAGTAGTCTCTATGAATGTAATTTGCAAGAATTTAAATGCAATAAATAAATGGACAAGAGACAAGAAATTTTCATCCGAGGTTCGAAAACTTGCCGTTTCTACTCCCCGTTGAGGCGAGCCAACTTCACCGCTTAAACCACCAAGCCTCCTAATCCCTTGTCAATGGATGGGCAAGGTCGGGAGCCGGCCTCGAAGTAGTCTCCACAAGCCTCAATCACTAGAGGTAGCTCTTCCTTCACTCCGAAGGTGGTGAGCTCCAAACCACTCACAAATCACTCGGGCTTCCTCCACAATCCTCTTGGAGAAGTCACCGGAACTCCACCAAGCCGTCTAGGAGGCGGCAACCTCCAAGAGTAACAAGTAGCAACACCAGCTTGGAGATGATCAAGTGCCACACTAGCTAAAACAATGATGCAATACACTTGGCTTGGCTACAACAATCCTCAATCACTCACAAATGAGTTAGAGAGAATGCTCAAAGAGTGAGAGGAGACAAGCAAGAGCTCAAATAGAGTCAATGAAGTGCCAAGAGAGCTTTCTTGCTACTGGTGGAGGGGTATTTATAGCCCCTCCCTCAAAAACTAGCCGTTGGGGGTGAAATCCCCCAACTCAGATCATTTTCGGTCCGACCGCAGGCAAGGGGTCGGTGGGGCCTGACTGGGTCCACTTCAATGGTTCAAAACTAGCCGTTGAGGTGCATGAAAATGCACTCTTTTGCTCAGAAAGAAACACCACTCGGTCCGACCGCAGGTGAGGTGCCGGTCCAATTGGTGCCCGCCACCATTATCTCACCGTTTGCCTGGCGGTACATAATGGATGCTCCTTACCTCCGCCGGTCCGACCGGGTTGGGGGCAGGCGGTCCAACCACCACCCCATCAGAACTAATTGGGTGGTACTGACCAGGCTGGTCTGACCCGGTAGGACCGCCCGGTTAGACCGCCAGGCAACAGAGGGCAAGGGATGAAAGGATAAACCAAGTATGCATGTACTAGTGCGGTAATTGATCATTTCTTTGCCAATATTACCACCCCTCTTGATAGTACGGTAAAGCTAAAAAGAAAACTTAGCTTACATTCGATCGTTCGACACCTCGATCGTTTAAGCAAATCGCTAGATTATTCATCTTTGCTCCATAGCTTTGCACCGTCAATTTTAATCGGTGGTCATCTTCCTTGGCATGTGAATCTAACTTTTCTTGCATATACTTAACCACAAGAGTTAGTCCACAATTAGCGCTTGTCATTGATTACCAAAATTAACAATGGGGCCTAGATGCTTCAGGCTCAACAGGTTATAAGAATCAGGTTGAAAAGACACGCACTTTTAGACAATTCAATCCTGGTGATTGGGTGTTCTTGAAATCACAGCCTTATGTTCAGTCATCTGTTGTCAGGAGAGCAAATCACAAACTGTCTTTCAAATACTATGGGCCTTTTCAAGTATAGAACAGAGTGGGGTCAGTGGCTTATCATTTGCTTCTTCCAGTTGGCAGTTCTGTGCATCCGGTGTTCCATGTCTCTTAGTTACGTGCAGCTTAAGGATTCACCAAGGAGGCTTCCACTGAATTGCCAAACATTGCTACTACTACTATTGCCAAGGTATTGGATCAACATGTCAGGTTCAAGGGCGATCAGGTAATTCCTCAGGTGTTGGTACAAAGGACTGACTACCCCAACTCTGCTGCACTTGGGAAGACCGGGAAGAAATGCAAGCTTGTTTTCCAGAGTCCCTGGCTTGGGGTCAAGCTAGTTCTTATATGGAGGGGGGTTTGCCAGGAACATGATAGAGGATTCAACTAATGGTTCCCAAGCTGGGTCGCCATTCTAGTTCTGGGCCAAGACGAGGCATGCGCGAGTGGAAGGCGACTTTAGATTCTATGGACCGGATTGGGCTGTATAAATATCTCATTCCTTAGGCCTATAAATATGGGTGCACGTTGTATTCTAGAAGTATGTTTGAACTACTGGAATACTGTGGCGAACTCTATCTTCTCCTCTCACCAAATTCCTCTCTTCGTTCTCTGTTCTTCTTTCTGTTGCAACATCTACTTGTCTATCTGCGTGGCCCTAACATAATGGAGCAGATCGAAGCCGTTAATGGCGGCGTCAGCATGGACGTGACCAAGCTGGTGGTAGAGAAGCAGAGAGAGGTCGGCCTGGTTATGGAGCCGCTAGATCTACGGATTGAAGTGAAGGCGGCGCAGGTAGAAGGCTTAGGGAAGAGGCGTCGTAGATCAAAAATGGAGGGTCGCAGATCCATCCTTGGGATATCAAGGGCTGCCACAGCCAAGTTATCGGGGCGATGGTGACTGCGGCGTCGACCATGGTGGCAATGTATATCGACAGTGGTGATGCATATCGAGTTAAGGTGGTGACAACGCACTTTCAGGCGACGCGAAGATGGCAGCCGCCTTGGGGAGCAGAGGAAGCAGAGGAGGAGGTGTTGAGCAGACAAGACAGAGGAGGAGAAATTTTATCATATGCCATTCAATTTACACGCCTCACTATTTTGCCATTTAATTCGCACATCTTTCATTATTTGTGAATAGCTCTATTTCATAACACTTTCTCCCATTTTTCGCATTTTCCTTATTTTCTACATATTTTTATTTTTTTCTTCTTAGATGAGTGGATGGTTTTGCCCCTATATGCACGGGAAAATAGGTGGGATTGGCAGGCGGACATGTTATTGGCGTGGTGGTGATGGTGGCATGGACCGTGTGGCAACAACGTAGACCGATAGACGCAGTTGAAGCGCAATGTGGAGATGGTTGCCGCATTGGGGACCAGAGGAGGTGGTGTAGAGCAGACAAGGTAGTGGAGGAGGTGGGGAACGGAGATGGTGGTTGTTAGTGATATGCTCTAGAGGCAATCGTAGAGATGATTATATCACATACTATGTTTATAAATTTATAAATAAAGTGTTCCTTGAGATAGATAATTTATTATTGATCAATGAGTTTGTGACTTATTCATGAGACTCTTTATGTGATATGTTACTATTTATGAATGATCCCTAATTATATATCATATATGGAACGGATATGATTTTAAGATCAACACATATATTGATTGATAATCATGTCTCATGGATTATGGTATGGAGATACTAAATCAATAATGTGGACACATGTTAGAAAATATGTTGTTGGATAGACCCAACTTGAGACACTACAAGAGCTATATATGATGTGCCATCAATTGGTCTCAAGTAGTGTTGGTGTAGAACTCCTATACCTGAGATTGTCATGGTTCCTAACATGTGTAGTGACTTATTTTAGGGCTGCCAAATGCTACTTCGTAACTGGGTAGTTATAAAAGTAGCCTATGGATTTGCTACGAAACATATGGGGGATGTGAATAATCAAAATGAGATTTGCCCCTCCCAGTTAATGGGAGACATATCTTTGGGCTCCTCGATGTAATGGACTACTGAAGTGCATAGCCATACCGAGTGATTGCGGAGTTAATCATGAGTTGGGTAATCCGTCACATGGTTGAATGAACGATTGGGCTATTAAAACGATGATACACATTTTGCCCTGAGCTTAATCGATATTGTGTGGCAAAGAAGTTCGTACATATATACACTACAGGTTTAGCCGATATAATCTTTATGTGCACCCGGCGGGTCAATATGCCTTGCTAGAGATCGCTGTTGACACGTGGACCGAAAAATTATTTTCAGATTGTAACCGAGTGCACATAAACCTTCGGGATCGCATACTTAACGGGTTAAAACGAAGTGTTTAGATAGAGATCCGAACATCGCTCAGTTCGGATATGGATCCGAATAGAGTCCCTAATGGGCCTGCGAGGCCCAGTTAGATGCTTTATATATGTAGGGATGAGACGCAGTGGAAAGTGACTCTCTCCCGTGACAAAACCCTAGCCGCACCTCTCTCCACGAGTAAAACCCTAGCTGCGCGGGCGCTAGCACTTCTGCGCACGGCGTTTCAACCCTGGACGTGTGGACAACTGTAGAGACGCTGCTGCGTTGCGGCGTTGGTTGGCGTGGAACGTGAGAAGGTGATCGCACGAGAAGAAGACGCTCGCGCAAGGAGGTGACGATCGGGTTGCTTAGATCGACTAATTACTCTACGTCGGTTCGTGCTTCGTTGGATCTGGCTACTCCGACTTTGTTTCCGCGGCTCTGCGCGTCGAGTGGTAACGATTTATGATTTTTTACTCGTATGGTTTTCTGATTTATGCGATAGAAAATTTTATTTTTGTATTATCGTAGCCTACCAATAACCTAACAGTGATGGTGATGGCGAGGGAAGCACGTGATATGTCTCGCTGAGAACTGAGAGTTATGGCTGGTGTTGAGGCCGAGCAGGTCGGGCCTGACGTTTGCCAGAAAATGCCAGACTTACTTTTCATCGGATTGGGTCAGAACATGTGTAAATTCAGTGTGCTATGGCCTATCAAGCATGAATTTGGGCCCATCGACGGAACATGTTATGGGCATATAATTTACACCGGTCCTGGGCTGAATCTGGCTTACAAGCAGGCCCTTGAACTATTTTTTTTTCTCATAAGTTTACCTCAAGAACAGATTAAAACGACACACTTTACTCTATATTGTTGGTTTATTTTTTCTTTATCTATCTATATGTAAATCAGATGGTAAGTTGAAAATTTTATAGAGCCATAGATAATGGTATAACCTATATAACGAAATATTTCAAAACTGTATACCAAGGTTTGCACCTCATGCAAATAGTGATTAAAAATTCCAAAAAGGTTGTGGAGACACAAGATGTAATGTTATCAACAATCATCCCACAAAATTTTTACTTCAAAATTTCTTCAAAAAATTCAACTGAAAATAGATCTTTTATAGAGGGAAAAAACGATAAATATCATTGGGGGCTAAGTGAGTCAGTTTTAGTTAGTCAAGGGAAAAATTGAAATAAAATAGTTTAGGCTGTTGAATACACCGAAGAAATAGTTTAAATGAGTAAAACGACTTTTTTTTCTCCCGTTATGATTAGGAAAATAAAGCAGGCATTGGTTGGAGTGATGACCCATTAGTTGGCAACAACTATTCTGTTCCTTGGAATTACTTGACTGGAGATGTACGGGTTGTCTGATGTCGTATTATGTGATTGGATATTTGGATAGTGATTCACATGCTGGAATCATGAAATAGATAGAAGCAAATGCTGCACTGTTAAGGCTGCTACCTGTCGTATATCAAATGGAAACCAAACTCTCGAGTGATCACTATCCTCCAACTGATCTCTGAGCAATTACTGCACTGATTAGTTGTTCTGGTCTCATATGACTTTCTTCACACCATGTATTAATTAGTTCAACGAGCCACAGTGTAAGGTATGGTCTCCATCCACGTGACACAGTACAAGGAGCCACGTAGCACGGTTCAAAGCCACGATCTGTTCTTTTCATGAATGAAATGAAATGGGAGGGCGACAGGGTCTTGAGCTTCCAAACGGTATTATTTTCAAAAAAAATTAGATATGAATTTCTAACAAACTATTTTAAATCTATTTTTTTATAATAGATAATTTATTTATTTGTACCGTCGAATAGAATCAAAGCACTCATTGAGCCGTTTAGCTGTGATCAACTCAAAAGAACAGGAGAAGGTTGACTAGTGTTTTATGGTGATAACATTTATTAGTAAATATTGGTTGGCATTACCTACTTCCTTCTCAGACGATAATGAGTAAACGTCGCTGGTGATACTATCCATATAATATTGTTGCTACATTGCAATCTTTCCCGCATACTATATTCGTATCCATATCAAGTCCATTCATTACAGGCACCCATTCTTCCTATCCAATCCATTCATTACAGCCACGCATTCTCGCCATGATTAGTCACGGCTATTCGTGAGACATGGTGAGACAGGTCATGGAATTTCTACTCAAAATTTCAGCACGGTTGTCTGTATTAAATCTCCATCCACTAATTAGCCAGAGTACATAAATAATATAATTAATAAGCAGAATATACAACCTTATATATTAAATAATAAGTGAAATTATTACAGAGATGAATAGAGCCTCTCAAATTGAAATAAAGTCTAGCAGCGGAAAAAAAAATTAAACATCTAGTGTAGGCGGCTTCACTCTACAAGATTATTGACTTGGCACCAGTTTAATTCTCCATATCACCTTTATTACTGTAAGACTCTTCCTCTGATAGCATTGATTATCCACAAGTCACACAGCAAATATGCAAAATGCATAGGGTATACCAAAGGTTGGCATATGTTGGCCCCTTTTTATAATAGGATACCTTCGTGTATAACTATACCAATTTCTTAGATCAAGTAGTTGGTACACGAGTACATTGCTGAGATTATCAAGTGCTCATACAACGGAAGTCTTGCACGAATGTTATTACATCATATGCCATGAAGGCAAAATAGAGGTCTGGATTACAACCAAAAGCAGAAATAGATAAGACAGTGGATACAAGGCAGTGACAACACTATTGCCATAGCCAACGATCGGAACTAACAACTACTGGGCGCCAGCATCCCCATTGTCCTCTAGGCTGCTGCTGTTTCACTGAGTCCCTCTGTCTGTATCGGCCCATCCTCTGAGCCAACTAAGGGAGATATAGTTCTGGTGTTCAGATAGACTCCGCTGGCAAGCAAGGCTCAGAAGGAAGTAGGGTAGGGTGGTGCAAGGAAGCAGAGAAAGTTAAAGTGGTGCTCAGGCTCAACTCTAGTGGAGGGTGGTGGTATGGCTGCGGTGGCGGGAAGTAGCTGCCTACATTTGGATCTCTAACTGCCTGACCTGCTACTAGGGGCTCACGAGCTGGGATCTAAGTGTGTCTCTCTCAGCCCCCGTGTCACGTACTAGTCTCGGAGCTGTCCAAACTGCTGCTGGTGAACCTCAAGCTGCGGTCTCAGCGTCTGAATCTCTGTCCCACAAGCCTGATGCTCCTCCATAAACTGCTGGTGTGTGTGAGTCATGTTGATCAGGTCAACATCCAAGTCCCCTAGGTGCACCAGCTGCTCCCCAATCTCCACCAAGGCCTGGACGTAGCCATCGTCTGTTGTCTCTACCCATTGATCCAAGTAGGATATGGGCTGTAGCAACACAGCGTGCGGCGGCTCTCACAGAAAGTGTCCTCCCCACGGTAAGAGTAGTGAGCAAACGGAGATCTAGAGAGCTCCTATCGGTGCAAGTTGTGAAGGCAAAGGAATGCCTCATGAGCTGTGTCCTGAACTACCAACCCACAAGTGTCCTAACACTGCCGAGTCTGGAAGGTGTGTCCCTCTCCTCCAAGGTTACGGGGGTGTATCTATATCTCTACCTCCCACTCAGATCGGTCTCCAAACTCAAACTCCTAACCTCGGTAGGTTAGTGTACTCTAATACCGTAGGCAGGACATCAGCCTGAGGAGCTACTCGGGGTAGCTGGTCGTGGTGTCATAGGTCACGATGCTCCAATCTAGAGTCTGTCCAAAACCTGCCAGCTAGAAGGTTTTTAAAAGAAAGTCAGTAAAGACTGTTGGAGAAATGGGAACCAGGGCTCCCATCACTGGCGGCTCAGGATGGTCTGGTGCCATGTCATCACGTTGTTAATGGCTGCGCATGCAACACATGGCCACTACAAAACCATACTTGGGATCCCCCAGGTCCAACAAGCATGGTCCCGAGCTTGCGCCCCCATGGGGTGAGCTCGGGGAGCCTCCCGAGCTCATGGTCTCAGTAGGTCGAGCTTGGGGTGCCACCTAACCCTGCACCCGAGCTTGGCTCCTCTCAAACAGCCTGAGGAGTTCGTGGAGGCAGAAGCCTTAATGGCGACATGACGGAGTATGCCGCATCGCTTCGGTCGTCCCACGCCTCTCCTATTAAGGGCGACGGGACATATATGTACTAGGCGTGCGGTGTGGGGGACAGGATGGCTCTGTAGCCCACACCGAATGCCATCATCACCCTTTTTCTGACAAGGTGCATGGGCTGGTAGGTGGCGTGGTTGACTATCGCGCCACCTGCTCCGCCTTATTGCGTCTCTCTTGCTTCACGGAGAGGCAAATGGTCGGGCCCTACTACCAACGGGGTGAGTTCAAGATTCCTTCGCAAGCTCTTGACGGACAGGCCCGGATGCGTGGCGAATGACCATTGCTCCTCTCCTCACTTACTCCGAGGAGGGCCCACTAGATGACACAAGATGTTACCAAGCATACCAAAATCTCTAACTCCCACTGTGCAGCCATTATGGTATTCCCCCAAGAATTATAAGGGGAGAGCCAAGGCCAGGGGGGCAGCCCGGAATCGGACCTAGAAAACCAAACTCTTACAGTCTAAGTCTTGTAAGCTTTTCGGAGGAGACAATCTCCAAAGAACCAAGAACACAACAGAAGTAGGGTATTACACCTCCGGATGGCCTGAACTTATATAATCCCTTTTGTCCCATTTACTCCAATAGCTACCTATGCTGGATCGAACACATTCAATCCTCTAAAGGAACTCACAAAGGGGGTCCCTCCAGATCCCTGCGATTGGTGTACTCACACCAACAGCTGGCGCGCCAGGTAGGGGGGTTGTTGTGTTTTGATTTGTTTTCTGGTTGTTTTTCCTGCCTTGGAGTAGGATGGCCTGTGGACATCGCCAACGCAAATTCAACTCTAAGGGCGGAGGGGATGAACTAGCAGTTGCCGAGCAACACCCGGCTCCACCTCCATAGCACCCGCCGGCCCAGCAGGATCAGCCTCGGCCGGTGCCACACCATTGCCCTCACGCGGGGCGGCTGAACTTGGTGCCCTCGCGTGCTGAGGGAGTTGGCAAAGGCCCTGATGGCGCCCTCGCCACCTCCAATATCCGATGGGAACGCATGCGCTGCATGTCGGCCCGTCGCCGGCTGGACTTTGGCACAGCCAGCCCGGGGAGCGCCCTGTTAGCGGCACAGGCGCTCCTTCGTCATCCACCTCTCTAAACTACTGGGGGAACTCCGGAAAGCCGCTGGCTGAAGGAGATCGCTAACCTGGTGGGCATAGCGCAGCGCTAGATGCCGCTTTCTAGCTCTCGGCTAGGGAGGAGGAGCCGGACCTGCATGTTCACCTCAAGCACCTGCGCAAGTTCTATCCTTAACAAGCCATGTAAGTAAAGTGTTGTGCTCGGGCCAACCTGGGCAAACTCTCATTCTACCTAGGTTGGCCGGGGGCTACCACTTTGTATATTACATTAATACAAGCTTGCGCATTCTGTTGCCATGGCTACATTTTTTCAATTTTTTGGGGTTTTCTCCCCACTTATCCGCTCGCGAGGACGTCCTATCACGTGAGACTACTCTCACTCGCTTCCCAAATGCAAACGGGTGGCAACTGGTGCATGTTTCTTGGGTAACCATGTTAGTTCGTCCCTACGTGCTGGGCATGGTGCTTCGCCTGGTGGACCGCACCCCAAGCTTCACCGAAATTTCGAGGTCCTGACCTCGGCAACGGGCAGTGGTATTTGCCCTGGCCAGCTCCACCCTAAGCATCACGAAGGCCTAGGCGACTCGAGCTACTCGGTCACTCGCACACATTGCTAAAGTTTGTGTAACCCAAGAGGCGGTGGGTAAAGTAATGAGTGCTTGCCAGTAGCGTGCCTACAGACAACCCTCGCGGGTGGATGACTACTTTTGTTCACATGCAGGACGACGCGGCCTTTTCCGCCCATACAGGGTCGGTGTCAAGGTAAAGCCTTAAGCATCCGTGGCCACCTTAGGGCCTTGGGGCGCGTCACGCTGTGCGCTCGGGGGCCGGTCCCCCGAGTAGGCGCGATATTGGCCTAGGGGCTAAAGGAACAGCTACGACATTAGCGATTGCTCGCGCACAGGCGGGCTCGGGGAGAAAGTTCTCTTTTTATAAGATTAATTTTATATAATATTATATTTAGGATTGTGCAATAGTGAAATTGTTGGAACTTAATAATATTAACTCCTCTAAACCCCGTAGGATCAGTGGAAGATTAGGAGTGCCACATCACCATTTTTCGTTTGGCTCCTTGTGCTTTCACTATAACGTGTATCGTCGCTGTTAGCAGTTGATGCGAGGTTCGGTCCCGATCTTTCGATGGAGAAGGTAATCACGATTGGTGGGAGAAACCGATGTTCACGGCCCGACTACAACTATCCACGATGTTGCGCCTTAGCGACCGATACACCGATTCCAGAAGGTGAACGTGATGTTGTGGAGCACGATCAACCGGCCACGAGGGCTCTCGTCCTGCAAGCAATCGTAGAACAAGTAAGAGCGAGTTGAACAAGCACTGAATTGCTAAATCAAATATGAAGTTTCAATCTGAAAATACAAGAGGTGGGGTTCCAATAACAAGAAGACGGGCGATCTAGTCGACACGCGCGCTTCAAGCGAAGTAGCAGAGGCTAAAACTTCAATCTATCAAAACCCAATCTGTTGTGGCGGCTCTAGAGACATATAAATAGATGGGAGGATGACCAAGGGTGTGTTGGGGTCATTCTCCAACCCTAGGACGCGCCCATAATGGGCTCAACTTGATACATGGCCCACAGGCCAAAATAAGGTGGCGCAGCACCGTAGACAGAAAAAGGTCTCGGTGGTATTTTGATGTTTCTGGACGATTCTGATAAGATATGGATATGAGGCCAGATCCATTGGAAAATAGACTTTATAAGCTTTCCATGAAGTACTTGAACGTCCAAAACGGAGTCTGTATGAAGTCGTGGCGGCCGTTAGAAGTTGGTGCTGTCCTGCAGTCCGAATCCAACCGGCGCGACTCCCTCTCCTGGATGGTATTCTCCTTGTTCTCCTTGGTTTCTAAGCAACACAAGAGTACACGGGTTTCCATGGTCTAAAGAAACCGAACATGAACTTAAGAGTGAACTTACTTGATGTTTTAATTGACGTGCACGGGCGCGAGTCATAGGACCTTGTGTAGGTGTAGATGTAGGTGAGGATGTATTTATGGTGTTGATGTCCTCATCATCCCCCCGTTCTTGCATTTGAGTCATCCTCGACTCTAGTTTATCTTCTTCTCCCAAATATGGTGTCAAATCTGCAACATTAAATGTGGGACTAACCCCAAAATCTGCAGGCAGATCAAGCTTATATGCATTTTCATTAATCTTGGACAACACTTTAAAAGGTCCATCAGCTCTAGGCATCAACTTAGACTTTCTTAGCTCTGGAAATCTATCCCTTCTTAAATGTAACCAAACGAAATCTCCAGATTCAAAAGATAATTGTTTTCTACCTTTGTCACCAGCAATCTTATATTTAGCATTCATGCGCTCTATGTTTGCTTTAGTTGTTTTATGCAGTTTTAGCATTAAATCAGCACGTTGCTTAGCATCAAAATTCATCTTTTCAGAAGTTGGCAAAGGCATTAAATCAATAGGAGCACGTGGGATAAAACCATAAACAATCTCAAAAGGACACATCTTTGTGGTAGAATGCAAAGAACGATTATAAGCAAACTCAATATGAGGTAAACATTCTTCCCACATTTTAATATTCTGTTTCAAAACAGCCCTTAACATAGTGGATAAAGTTCGATTCACAACTTCAGTTTGACCGTCAGTTTGAGGATGACAAGTAGTAGAAAATAAAAGCTTAGTCCCCAACTTATGCCATAACGTTCTCCAAAAATGACTAAGAAATTTAGTATCACGATCAGAAACAATGGTACTAGGCACACCATGCAAACGAACAATCTCTCTAAAGAACAAATCAGCAATATGAGTAGCATCATCAGATTTGTGACATGGAATAAAATGGGCCATTTTAGAAAATCTATCCACAACAACAAAAATGCTATCATGCCCCCTCCTAGTCCTAGGCAAACCCAACACAAAATCCATAGAAATATCTTCCCAAGGAACACTAGGAACAGGTAAAGGCATATACAAACCATGTGGATTTAATCGTGACTTAGCCTTTTGACATGTAGTGCAGCGAAAACAAACCTCTCCACATCTCGTCTCATCTTTGGCCAAAAGAAATGAGCTGCAAGAATATCCTCCGTCTTCTTTACTCCAAAATGCCCCATCAGCCCTCCTCCATGTGCCTTCCTGTAACAGCAACAGACGAACAGAGCTAGCTGGAATGCATAGCTATTAGCTCTAAATACAAATCCATCACTGAGGACGAATTTGTTCCATGACTTTCCATCTTTTACAATGTTGCAACACATCTTTAAAATCAGCATCATGCACATATTGATCTTTAATTGTTCTAATCTAAAGATTTTATAATCAAGTTGTGTCAACAAAGCATACCGTCTAGACAAAGCATCAGCAATGACATTCTCTTTCCCCATTTTTTGTGTTTGATAACATAAGGAAAAGACTCAATGAATTCAAACCCACTTGGCATGCCCCCTACGATTCAATTTGGCTTGACTACGAATATGTTCAATGATTCATGATCAGAATTATAACAAACTCTTTGGGCCACAAGTAATTGCCATGTTTCTAAGCTACGCACAAGAGCATACAATTCTTTATCATAAGTAGAATAATTCAGCAAAGGCCCACTTCAATTTCTCACTAAAATATGCAACAGGTTTTCCTTCTTGTAGCAAAACACCACCCAAACCAATTCCCACTAGAATCACATTCAAGCTCAAAAGTCTTATTAAAAATCAGGAAGTTGAAGTAGGGGGTGCATTTGTCAAAACTTACTTTTCAGCATATTGAAGGCGTTCTTCTGTGCCTCCGCCCAAGTAAAAGGTAACTCCCTTCTTTGTAAGCTCATTTAATGGCGCAGCAATGGCGCTGAAATCCTTCACAAAGCGACGATAAAATCCAGCAGCCCTAAGAAACTCCGCACCTGCGTAACAGACTTTGGAATAGGGCCATCCCTTGTATTGCTTCAACCTTGGGATTGATCAAACTTCAATTCCCCTGCGGTGTGACAACATAACCAAGAAAAGAAACTCGATCGGGCAAAAGGTTGCACTTCTCAAGGTTACCAAATAAACGTGCCATCATGGAGAGTATTTAAAAACAACACGTAAATGATTAAGATGATCATTCATCAAGACTTGCCCTGTAAATCAATATATCATCAAAATATACCACCACAAATTTCCAATAAAAGAACGCAAAACCTCATTCATTAACCGCATAAAAGTGCTACGTGCATTAGTTAAACCAAAAGGCATGACGAAACCACTCATATAAACCAAACTTAGTTTTGAAAGCAGTTTTTCCATTCATCTCCAATTTCATGCGAATCTGGTGGTAACCACTACGCAAATCAACTTTTGAAAACAGTTACAGCACCACTCAATTCATCAAGCATATCATCTAATCGTGGAATAGGGGTGACGATATCGAATGGTGATGTTGTTAATAGCTCTACAATCAACACACATGCGCTAGGTTCCATTTTTTCTTAGGCACTAAGATAACCGGCACATCACAAGGACTAAGAGACTCACGCACATAACTTTGTCGAGTAACTCCTGCACTTGGCGTTGAATCTCCTTAGTTTTCCTCCGGATTAGTTCTGTATGGCGCACGATTGGGCAAGGAGAGCACCAGGAATGAGATCAATCTTGATGCTCAATCCCTCGAACAGGTGGCAGCCCTGGGAGGAATCTCACTTGGAAAAACATCGAATACTCCTGCAAAATTAGCAAACAGTAGAGGGCAAAGAATGCTGCATATCGGAAAGTGAACTCAAAGCATCTTTACATACCAATGCATAGACATCAGAAGTAGAAGCAATTACATCATAATATCAGCTTTTTAGTAGCAAGCAACATTTTCCTTTCAAACGTATTTCATTGTTTAGCAACGGTTTGGTATTTTCATGATTCTCACTTTATTTTTTGATTGCTTTAGCTACATCATCACGCACAATCGCTTCAGGAGACATAGGGTGCAACACAATTTTCTTTATCATGGGTGTAAAAATGAATATTGATTTGACTACCATGATGCATAGAATCTCTATCAAATTGCCATGGTCTACCTAACAGAATATGAAAACAAGCTTGCATAGGCACAACATCACACTCAACAACATCATGATATCCAATAGCAAAATTAGAAATGTGCACCAACCTGGTTACCTTTTGCCCTTAAACCGCTATTGTTGAGCCATTGTATGTGGTACGGGTGAGGGTGTGGGTTTGGTGCTAAGGGCCAGCTTCTCCACCATATCGATACTGGCTAAGTTGTTGCAGCTGCCTCCATCAATAATCATGCGGCATGAATGATCCTTGATGACACACTTGGTTTGAAACAATATGTGCCCCCACTGGTTTGCTCCACTTTCTCCATCTGTGCACTAAGCACAACGTGCACAATAAGGCTTGCATAGTGATCCACCTCATCAGCACCAATATGCCACTTCAGAAGGATCTTCATTACCTGCATAGTCAGCTTGCAAGCACAACATTTGTATCTTCATCGATATCACTAGCGGAAGAATACTCACCATCCTCTTTAATTACCAAAGCACGCTTGCTTGGACAGTCACGCTGCACATGTCCATACCCTTACATCGATGACACTGCAAATATCCCTAGTTTTCTCCCTGTAGAGGCAACAGACGCGGTACTCTCGGCAGGGGCTGAACCAACCTTTGTCGACGTGGGTGTGCGACTCACTGAAGTAGTTGGGAGTAGTGCGTGGCTTGGTGTTGGATTGGATACCGATGGTGCGGGACGGCTCGAGGAGAAGACGGTGGTGGAGGACGCCGATTCGAGGTAGGGGTCGTGGATGGCTGCCATGAATTAGCTTTTCCTGCAAGAAACATTAGTCCTGGAATTCGCGCGTCGTCCCTGCACTTCACGTTCAGCTTTACAAGCAAGATGAAACAACGGGTTATGTTATTGTACTCTTTTATATTCAAGAATATCCCGAATTTTTCCCGATTTGCCCCCCTAAAAAACCTAGCCATCCCTGCCTCCTCAAAATCCTCCTCTATCTCACAACGCAAACATACCCATTTGCAACTCCTGATAATATTCCTTCTACACTTTTTAGCTCCCTGTCTCAATTGCTTGCCAACTTAATTAAACAGATCTTCGGGCATAGTAAGAAGGAACGAATTCTAGCCCCGCCATGACCCGTTTCAAAGCATTCCAAGTTTGGTGGTATGTTATCAGGATTTCTTACTAAATTCTATCCACCAGACAGAAGCAAAATCAGTGAACTCACTAAGTAGCCAGCCCTAACTCTTTTATCCCATGCGGGGGAAAAACTCCATGACAAACAAACTTTTGATTAACAGCTATTTCCCAAGTAATGTAGGCATCAGGGTGTTATAAGCACCATCAAATGGAGGTTATCTTAATTAATCTTACTAAAAGATCAATTATTATACGTTCAGCCATACCTTGGCGGTTGCGACGCAAACTGTCGACGAAGACAGCCTTCTGTGGTCATCGTGTTCTGTATCCCGCAGAATACTCATCAAAATTGTCATCATCGTGGGTTGCGGGTTCAAAATTGTTGGTCATCCAAACGCCTCATTATGGCCAGCAAGATTGGCGTTTAGTGTGGCGACCGACGTCTCCAATGTAGCAAGATTATTGTTGGTGTGAATCTGTGTGGGCCTCCCAATGCTCCTAGCTTTTCTCATTAGTCACCTGCAAATCATGCATCAATTCCTTCAGTACTTAGAACCTCACCTTTCGTTCAAAAATGTTGTATGATACCCCTGGTGCAAGGACTGAATGGCTCGTCATCACCGGAACCTGACATGGTTAGAACACAACAAGAAAACGAAAAAAAACAAGTGAAAAAGAAAAATAGAGACTCCCGAAACACTACTAGGATGTGGCTTTACTGCAAGGCTCTCACTCTCAGCCTGTTCACACAAACTCTTACCCAATTCTTACCTTGCTCAACAGGAGGGGTGAGACGGCTACCAACAATCGGCGACACTGGAAAAAGTGTATCGGTGCCGTAGCAACAACACCTGTCAAGCTGTAGACGGGTATGTAGAGCATGTAGGATGGTTGAAAGTGTTGCAACAAGGAAAAAATACTAGTACCATTTGTTAGTTTATAGGTTAAGCTGAGTAATCGTTCAAAACCGGGTACCGTGCTGGTCCTAGGCCTAACAACCGGGCTAGAGACGCGAGCCTGGACACAAATGAATGTCACGAATAAGGACACCGTCAAGACGAACAAGAAACTCTCCTCTTTTTTTTTGCTCTGTTTTTTTTTTTTTTTTGCAAGAGAGAACCCTCAAAACTTTAACTCGACTCAGAGGAACAAGCAATCCAAACACTTTCACCCCACACAATTTTTTTTTTTTGACCAGGGTATAAAGGGTAATTAAAAGATACTCTCTCTCTCTCTCTGAGTAGGCAAACCTCCAAACAATGGAGTTGTTCACGTTGTGTAGCTTATTAACAGACCAGAGGAGTACTATCCGAGTTGTTGCTGTTACTGTATCACAAGGATTTAGGAACTCGGATCCAACACTCTTCGACAAAACGTGACTCGGTTACAAGTGATACTTCGGTGACAAAACGTGACTAGAAAAAAACTCGAAACTCTAAGGAAATTAAACACTAAGACCCCAGCAACTCGACACGTAGGCGATGTATCCAAAGACTCAACAAACCCCTAACTAAGCAAGTAAGTAGTAAAACAAGCCACAAAAGGTTATGGGACTATGGAAACTAATCTACTATTTTTTTTGGCTTTTCTGACTGTAGGTAAAATAACAGATGCGGATCTGAAATCTCTCACCGAACAACCTTGAGCTCTGATACCACTTGATGCGAGTTTGGGGTCACCGAATCTTTTCGATGGAGAAAGGTAAAAATCACGATTGGGTGGGAGAACGACGTTTCACAAACGGCCCGACTTTACCAAACTATCCACGATGTTTGCGCCTTAGCGAAACCGATACACCGATTCCAGAAGGTGAACGCGATGTTGTGGAGCGCGATCAACCGGCCACGAGGGCTTTCTCGTCCTGCAAGCAATCGTAGAACAAGCAAGAGCGAGGTTTAAACAAGCACTGAAATTGCTTAAATCAAATATGAAGTTTCAATCTGAAAATACAAGAGGTGGGGGGGTTCCAATAACAAAAGACGGGCGAATCTAGTCGACACGCGCGCTTCAAAGCGAAGTAGCCAGAGGCTAAAACTTCAATCTATCAAAACCCAATCTGTTGTGGGCGCTTCTAGAGACATATAAATAGATGGGAGGACGACCAAGAGTGTGTTGGGGCCATTCTCCAACCCTAGACGCGCCCATTAATGGCTCAACTTGATACACGGCCCACAGCCAAAATAACGTTGGCGCAGCACCGTAGACAGAAAAAGTTTTTTTCCTCGGTGGTCATTTTGCCCCGTTTCGACGATTCTGAAAAGATATGATGTGAGGCCAGATCCATTGGAAAATAGACTTTATAAGCTTCCATGAAGTACTTGAAACGTCCAAAACGAGTCTGTATGAAGTCTGGCGGCCGTTAGAAGTTGGCTGCTGTCCTGCAGTTCGAATCCAACCGGCGCGACTCCCTCTCCTGGATGTATTCTCCTTTTCTCCTTGGTTTCTAAGCAACACAAGAGTACACGGGTTTCCATGGTCTAAAGAAACCGAACATAACTTAAGATGAACTTACTTGACCTTGTTTAATTGACGTGCACGGCGCGAGTCATATGACCTTGTGTAGGTGTAGATGTAGGTGAGGATGTACTATGGTGTTGTGTAGGCTGAAAACGGTCGGAAATGATCGGAAAAAACCCCTAAATCATTTCCATTCCATATTTTTACTCGAAATCGGAAATCGAAAACGGTAATGTCGAAATGGAAACGCTTCGGAAAATTCGGGAAGCTCGGAAATTGAGTTGCTCGTCGGAAATTCATCGATATCGGTCGGACATCCAAATTCGGATCGGAAATAAACTTTACCCCATCATACAAAGCAAGGCTCAATATTATCCAACATGATAACATACGAGATGACAATAACTTGTCCAAACCAATTATACCACCACAAATAACCACCCTTGTGCCTCACTGCGTGGAGAACGCCAGGCAGGCAGGCCAGAGCGCACGGGGAGCAGCAGAGAGGCCAAGCGCCTAGTGGGCGGCGGACGGGTCGGAGAGAGCAGATGGGAGCGGGTAAGCCGGGCCTGGTGGGGCGGCAGAGCGAGGGAGAGGAGCAGACGGGAGCGGAGCGCC
>RYFJ01003078.1:0-139974 GCA_003991445.1 Oryza meyeriana var. granulata | reverse complement strand
AAAGTATCCTTTATTGAAGTTCTTGTGAGAGTCAAAACTCCAGGTTCGTCGAACCTCCGGCGTTCGGCTGGAACCTCCGACTTAGCCGCTCCCCTTCCCGGCCAGCCACAAAAAAAAAAAAGAGAGCGGTGGAACCTCCTACCATTTTGGTTGGAGGTTCCTACCAGAATTTTACCGCTACATTTGGAGAAATTTTCAGGAACGCCTATTCACCCCCACCCTTCTAGGGTCAACAACGGGCTTCACCTACGACTCAAAGAAAGGAATTTCAAACAGAATTCAAAATAAACTCTAAGTCGCTTCGCCATTTTGCGTCATGTTTTTGTGGGAGTCTCCATGCACCACACCAAGCAACCTGGGACTAATTTGTGCACAATTCTCGATAAATTCATTAGCCCTTAACCGCTTATCATTAATCCACCAAAAAACCACTAGGGTTAATGCACTTTCAATCTCTCCCTTTTTGGTGATTGATGACAACACGGTTAAAACTTACAACAGATATAAATATATAATTTTGAGCTTGAATGAAATGCAGATGAATTTTGGCTCCCCCTAGAAGTATGCCATATATTAGTGAGAGTGCAGGTATATATGCATTATTGAGTATTTGAGAAACATGGAAAGTTCTCATTCATCTATTTTCCATCCGTGGGGGCGAAGGTGACATGATAAATAGTACGATAAAATGCATATGACATGGCAAACACACAAAACATGAGAAATAAACATCACATTACATTGCATGGCCTCACAAGAATAGTTTAAATACTGAAATTAAATTAGAACCATAATTAAACATTCATTACATCTCAGAATATGGTCAATATATGTCCAAAGGCCGAAAAAAAGTCTAGAAACCCTAAAGACAGAAGGGGGGTCGGAACCTCCGGCCTCAAGTCGGAGGTCCGGCCACACTGCAGAGCAGCCAACAAAAGTGAGAGGAGCCACTTCATTCTGAATTTCTCCCCCTTTGGCATCAAGGCCACCAAAAAGAGAGGAAAAAAGCAGGGGAAGAAAGGACTCAAATCATCGTCGGAGATGATCTCAGTGTCACCGGCCGCTGTTCTGCTGCAGTGCCGGGTCTTCATCATCAGGGCAATAACCTCGGTACTACCCCTTGCGCTCATCTATCCCTCTCAATAATGGCGAGGAATGCTCGTAGACTAGCTGAAAAATGGTGGAAGGGTGGAACATTCCGCACAGAGGTAGCTGAACTTGCTGAGAAGCTGCGACAGGGCTCATCATCCTCATCACCATTCTCCTCACTGCAGTCCCCATCCTCCTGTCATCCTTCTCCCATATCATCATCAGATAGGATCCGCCTCTGTGTCTTCATCAAAGCAGCCTCAGACTCAGACTCTCCCAAATTGTCTTGTGGAAGGGCCTACGCCACTGGCGATGTGCTTGCGGCAGTCTCATAGGCGGCAAAAGGATCCTCAGGACCTCATCCAAAGATCATCAGAGACTGTCGTTGCCGGCATCCCTCAACATTCTCCTTCACCAGCGCTCATCTCTTGATCTTCACAACATTCTTAGTACATATGTTGAAGATGGCCTTGAGTGCCTTCTTGATGGGCGACTCGAAAGACTGAGAAGAAGAGCCGGACTGAGAGGTAGCTGAAGGAAACTTCACTTCAGGCGGCGCTGGTGGACCATAAGCCTTGTGCTTCACCTCCTTCTCAAACACTAGTCCAGACACTTCCTCTATCATCTTCATAATATATGGATCATAGGCGCATCCTCTTTTGGGCTCCACCACAATGTTGAAGATCTCAAACTAAATGTACTTCATCACACTGACAGGTGGCTGATTTCTCCTCAGCCTTGCAAGCAAAGTATAGTGGCGAGCGGGAAGAGCTGGCATCGCAGCCTTAGGCATATAGTTACCCTGATCATGTTCAGAAGAATCTTGTCAGGAAGGAAGAAGAAGCCCCTTGGTAGTCCCATGCAGTTTCTGGGCGCCCCTATGGCATAGAGAAAACAAGGTCCTCGGAATATGGTAAGCGCTCTCTTCTCACTGTGTAGATTTGGCCGGTTGAGATCATCAGGTCCAACCCCCAAAATGGCTGCGAACTGAGAGATAAGTAACCGTGTACTCCACACCCTGAGTCCGCCATCTCATCTAAAGCTCATGTTGGACTCTCCTCAAGAATACGTCGCAAAAAACTGACCGAATTCACTTCCTTACTCCAGTCATGACTGAAGGCGCATGATACCTCCAATGCCTCCTTGTCCAGGCAAAACTTGATCACATCCTTGAAGATCCGTCCCTTCTGGCGCTGCATGTACTCCTAGTCTATATACTTCATCTCCATGACCGGCTTGGGTCGACTCATGAAGACTGAGTTGTACCAGTCCACCTGCACGGCAGTGACAAAGCGAGGGTCTGACAACTCCTAAGGAAGGGTATCTGGGTTCAGCTTCCTATCTCTACCGCCCCTTGCCACATCATGCAGATAATCAAAATGCTACCTACCAATGTGGCCAAAAGGAGTAGTGCAGACAGCCCTGTGCTTGATCCCATGGATTGGGTCATCGAAAGTCCCATGGCCAGAGCGTGCGAGTTCCACCACTGCGAGATCCACCACTCGAGATTCCACAACGCCTTGGTGGCGGTGGAGCATCTGAATCCCGAATAACCAAGGCAGAGCTACGAATCTGTCTTGTAGATGGAGGCTGTGTTAGACGACCCGCTTCCTCTGCCTGCCCTCCTGCTGGCTGCTAGCACGACCAGTCCTTTCCCTTGTCAGCCCAGGTCTAGGAGCAACTCTTGATCACTTTGGGTAGCAGATGTGGAGACATCTCTGTCTGCCTTTTACGCTTCTCCGAGCCATTGACCTGAAATACAACCATCGGAATCAAAGAAAGTACTGAGGTCAAGATATATTGGAAGAGCCAAGGTTACATAGGCTAGCAGAAATAAGCCGGTCGGAAGTTTGACCCTAGGGGCCGGAGCCTCCGGCCAGGCCGAACAGAGTGCCGTCGAAACCTCCGGCATGAGGACCGGAACCATCCGACCGATCACAAGGCTGCGACTGATCTTCAAAAACTAAGCCCAAAGCATTTTATCCAAAACTATAGATCGATGTTCTACGGTGTGCAGGAAGGTTTTCCACCAGGGAAAACTAGTCCTAGGTTCACATATTGAGAGATCGCCCGGTCAAAAATATGAAAACCTAAGAAAGAGAAATCGAAAACCAATACCTTGAGATGAAGGAAGCCGTAAAAAATATCGACGGGACGGAGTCTCTGACCACCAAAAGAGGAAGGAAACGTGAATCCCCAAAGATTTTGATGGTGGAGTTGAAAATCGCCCAAGATGCTGGGAATGAGAGAAGTTAGGGCTAGGAGGGATGAAATGAGGAGAGAGAAGAACTCCCAGCCGCCCAAAGGAGGTAAAAACCGATGGTGGGCAGGAACCTCCGGTTTTAAGACCCGGAGCTTTTGGCCAGACTTTTGGTCAGGAATATTGGGTCGGAGCCTCCAGCCTAGAGGCCGGAACCTCCGACTAGACTTTACTGAAAAGCTGGAAACAAGGTATTTTTGGCCCAAAAGAGGTGGACATGATTTCCCGTTGACCCATATGTGACCAGCAGCAATTAATGAACACATAACAATGGTCACAAATGAAGATCAACAACGAAAAGAACCAAATTTTCGCAATGAAAAACTAGCACACAAGGATTTTCGCAATATTTTGAGAAAATGAGTTGGGGAATGTTAGAGCTTCGTTTTTTGTGTTAAGACCATTTTCTACACAAGAAGAGGCCTTAAAAACATAGAAGCTCACTTTGATTGACATCCTTTTGACCCATTCTTAACTATTGATTAGTCATGCAATATTTCGAGAATCTATGATATTAAGCTCACTCCTAAGCAATCAAAACCTCTTTTCATCTAAGGGCTTGGTGAAGATATCGGCAAGTTGGGTGTTCGGTCTCACATGGGTAATGGCGTGATTCTCTTTGGTTCGTAGTCTCTTAAGAAGTGGGCGTATATCAATATGTTTGGTTCTTTTAAGTGTTGACGGGATTATTGGTTATTTGATGGCACTCTCATTATCACAAATGAGTGGGATTTTAGTCATTTTGTAGCCATAGTCTTGAAGAGTTTATTTCATCCAAAGGAGTTGAGCACAACACGAGCCGGTGGCTATGTACTCCACCTCGGCGGTGGATAGAGCAATGGAGTTTTGCTCTTGGAGGCCTAAGAAACTAGAGACCGTCCTAGTAATTGACAAGTCCCCGTTGTGCACTTCTGGTCAACCTTACACCCGGCATAATCGGAGTCAGAATATCTAATTAGGTCAAAATCACAACCCTTAGGGTACCAAAGACAAAAATTAGGAGTGTGCACCAAATATCTTAGAATTCTCTTAACGGCAATAAGATGACATTCTTTAGGCGCCGCTTGAAAGCGAGCGCACATGCACACACTAAGCATAATATCCGGTCTAGATGCATAAAGGTAAAGAAGAATCCAATCATGGAGCGATATACCTTTTGATCCACCAGTTTACCCGTTGTCGTCGAGGTCGAGATGTCTATTTGTTGGTATTAGAGTCTTGATGGTCTTGGCTCCCTCCATCTTGAATTTCTTGAGAATATCCTTGAGATACTTTGATTGCGAGATGAAGGTTCTATTCTTTTGTTGCTTGACTTAAAGCCCGAGGAAGAAAGTGAGCTCCCATTCGACATCTTAAACCTCCTAGTCCATGATCTTGCTAAATCTTCACTAAAAGAGGGATTAGTAGAGCCAAAGATTATGTCATCGACATAAATTTGGCACACAAATAAATCATTCTTGAATTTCTTAGTGAAGAGAGTCCGGTAGTATGCGGTTTTGCTATTTCAAAGCCATTTTTAGTAGAAAGTCGCGAAGATATTCATATCAAGCTCTAGGGGCTTGCTTGAGCCCGTAGAGTGCCTTATGAAACTTGTAGACATAATTTGAATGTTTGGGATTTTTAAACCCGGACGGTTGCTCCATATACACCAACTCAGAGATTGGTCCATTGAGAAACGCACTCTTGACGTCCATTTGATAAAGCTTGAAATCATGGTTAGCGGCATAAGCTAATAAAAATTCGAATCGGACTCAAGACGAGCAACTGGCGCAAATGTTTCACGAAGTCGAGGCCCTCGATTGAGTGAAACCCTTGCCAGCTACTAATCGTGTTTTGTTGCGAGAACCACTCCATTTTCGTCTTGCTTGTTACGGAAGACCCAACTTGTGCCGATGGCGTTTTGCTTGGGTCTCTCCACTAATGACCACACTTAATTGCGGGTGAAGTTGTTCAACTCTTCTTGCATGGCCATCACCTAATCCGGATCACCAAGTGCGTCCTCCACCCTAATTGGCTCCAAAAATAAGACAAAGAAGTAATTCTCACAAAAGTTAGCGACCCGAGAGCGAGTGGTTACCCCTCTTTGGAGATCACCAAGAATGTTGTCGATAGGATGATCTATTTGCACGGTGTGGTGAATTCTTGGATGGTGCACCGAGAGAACTTGAGCTCGCGCAGTGTCTCTTGGCTCACTAGTGCCCTCGGCATCGATCCCATCCACTTGTGCTAGATCGTTCTCTTAATGAACTCTTGTGCTTGGAGGCGTCGCTTGAGTGGAAGGAGCTTGTTCGGTGCCTCTTTGCTCCTTTGACTCTTCTAGCGGCCTCACCTCTCCAATTGCCTTTTTCTCTATATCGTGTCCCGTGACTCCTTCTCCTAGCATCTCAAGCTCAACTTGCTCCACTTGAGAGCCGTTAGTTTCATCAAATATTACATCTCTCGTGGTTTCAACAATTCCGGAGACTTTGTTGAAAACACGATAGGCGTGAGCATTTGACTCATATCCGAGTAGAAATCCTTCATCCACTTTTGGAGCAAACTTAGATGAGCGAGGTCTCTTACTCAAAATAAAATATTTGCAACCAAAACACGAAAGTAGGAGACATTGGGTTTGTTACCGATGAGGAGTTCATATGTCGTCTTTTTGAGAAGTTTGTGGAGGTAGAGGCGATTTAGCGCGTGACACGCGGTGTTCACTGCCTCCGCCCAAAAGATGTCCGGGGTCTTGTGTTCATCTAGCATAGTCCTTGCCATCTCGACAAGAGACCGGTTCTTCCTTCTCCACCACTCCATTTTGAGGTGGATCATATGAAGCAGAGAACTCGTGCTTGATCCCCTCATCATCAAGGAATTTCTCCACTTGATTATTCTTGAACTCCCCCCGTTGTCGCTCCTAACTTTCTTGATCTTGAGCTCGAACTCGTTTTGGGCTCGCTTTGCGAATTTCTTAAAAATTCCTTGGGTTTCACTCTTATCTTGCAAAAAGAACACCCAAATGAAGCGAAAAAAATCAACAATTATGAGCCCATATTTATTACGTCCGATGCTTAGGTAGGCCACGGGACCGAAAAGATCCATGTGAAGTAGTTCCAATGGACTTGAGGTAGTCATGATGTTTTCCACGGGGTGTGGGTTCCCAACTTGCTTTTCGCTTGGCAAGCGCTACACATACGGTCTTTCTCAAATGTGACGTTAGATAGCCCGAGGATGTGTTCCCCCTTTAGAAGATTTGATAAGTTCCTCATCCCCACATGGGTTAGCCTTCGATGCTAAAGCCACCCCATTGAGGATTTTGCAATCAAGCAAGCCTCCGGGTTCACTTTAGCTAGGTCAAAGTCCACTAAATAAAGATCTCCCTTCAACCTTTCCTTGAATGCGATGGAATTATCATCTCTTCTAAAAACAGTAACATTCTCATCGGTAAACAAGCAATTATAGCCCAATTTGCACAATTGAGACACCGATAATAAGTTGTACCTTAAGGACTTGACGAGAATAACATTAGAGAGAGAGATTATTGGAGATGGCAATTTTGCCTAGACCTATTACCTTGCCCTTACTATTATCCCCAAAGACAATACTATCGTGATCTCCTCCATTCTCGTCAAGAGTTGCAAACATACTCCTTTCTCCCGTCATGTGGTTGGTGCATCCGCTGTCAACAACCTAACTCGATCCACCAGAGGAGTATCCCTACAAAAGAAATTAAGCTTGGGATTTAGATACCCAAACTTGTCTAAGTTTGGGTCCTTTAACATCAGTCACAAGCGCCTTCGACACCCACACACAAGCCCTGAACTCCTCATAGTAATCACCAACGAAATGAGCAATAACTTTACGACGGTGATCCTTGGTAATCTCATACGATTTATAGTACAGTTTTTCTGGTCGGAGCCTTCTCCATTTGGGTCGGAGCCTCCTACCAGTCCTCTCGGTCTGTCTGGGTTGGCTGGTCGGAACCTCCTGGTATTTTGGTCAGAGCTTCCTCACCAGACCTCTCGGTTTGCCTCAAGAGAGCAGGCGCGGAACCTCGACCGGCGCTTGTCGGCCTGGCCAAGAGGCTTGGTCGGAACCTCCATCCTCTATGGTCGGAGCTTCCGGCCCCCTGACTGACCGAGAGCCTTTTTACCTCCACGGCTTGCGATGAACATCCTTCTTTTACGAACTTCATGCGTTGCTTCCCATTAACCATGGTCCTTCTGGATGGTCTACTTTTATGGGGAGAGAAGGCAAGACCATAGCCGTTCTTGTTGAAGTGGGTAGTGAGGGTTTTGTAGAGGCATCCTTGGATTGGAATGTTTTTAAACATCCAAACTTCACCAAGGTACCCAACCACTCATTCTCCTTTTTGAACGCCTCCAAAGCTTAAAGGTTAGTAGCATATGCATCCAAATCATAATTATAGCATTTTGCACATCCGTTGCTTATGGAGGCATTGGAGATCTTGGTGGCCTCATTGGAGGTGGAGGCGCCAAAGAGTGTCAAATTGCATTTTAAGAGCCTTGTGATTTTGGTCCAATTTTACAAAGTTCTCTTGAAGTGTTTCATTCACACTCTTTAGATTAGCCATTGAGTTATTGACCAAAGAGAGCTCTTTGTCAATTCCTCAATCCTCTCCTTCTCCTTAGTCAAGTTCTCCTTTAGGGCAAGGTTTCTCTCCTTCTCAAGGATGAGTAAGTCCTCTTGCCTTTCGAGGGACTTTTCTTTACCCTCCAATGCCTTCATAAGCTTTGCCAATTGTAACATGGCCGGCTTGCTAAAACCTTTGAGCATCTCATCCATATCATCCTCACTTTCATCATCACTAAGATCATCATCATCAATTTGAGGAGATTTAGATAGAGAGGTTACCTTTTGCCCTTGTGCCATGAGGCAAGTGAGCTCATAGTGGTCGTCGTCGCTTAAGTTGTTGAAGAGACGCTCCTCGAACCCCGACGATGTTTTGATAGTAATTGTGGCAATCCCTCCGTCATCGCCTTCTTCCTTGTCGTCGTCCTCATTATTGGAGAACCATTCCTCTGCAATGTGAGCACGCCCGGTCTTCTTCTTTACCACTTTGAACTTGTCACCCTTGTTCTTGAGCTTGAGGCAATCGGCGATGAAATGGCCGTACTCCTTGCATTCGTAGCACGCCCGCTTAGATTGCCTCCATCCTATCATCCTCCTTCTTATCCTTGCCGAAACCGCCTCGACGAAGGAAGTGCTTGAACTTCCTCACCATAAGAGCGAAGTCTTCTTCTTCACTCTCGGACTCGCTTGAGACTTGCTCCTTCTTGGCCTTCAAAGCAATTTTCTTGTTCTTGGCGATAGCAGCGTTCTTGGTAAGTTGCTTGACTTCCTTGGCTTTCTCTTCTAGTAGCTCATGTAAAATGATCTTCGATAGAACATCACTTGGGGTGAGTCTCTTAAAGTTCTTCATCTCCCGGATGAGGGTCACCAAGGTGGGATTCCTTGAGGCGATCGCGCGGAGAAACCTCTTGACCACCACATGATCGGTCATGTCTTCACTACCAAGACCACGGATTTTGTTGACAATGATCATCATGTGTCTCGTTGTCTTCCATCATGAACCGCCCCAAATTTGCCCTCAAGGCAACTCAATCTTGGACTCTCGCACGCCGGGGACCTTCATGCGCAATTGAAGCGTATCCTAAATCTCCTTGGCCTCCTCAAGTTGGTCCACCTTGTTGAATTCCTCGGAATTCAAGGAGTTGTGGATGACGCTTGCGGCTTGAGCATTGCAGTGAATGAGAGCCTCTTGAGCCGGTGTAGGTTCCTCTCCTTCCTCCGGAGCATCCGTCACACCTGTGCACACAAAGTTCTAAACACTTGGATGCAACGAGTTTAAATACAATTTTATCTTGTGCTTCCACGCGCTATAGAAGGTCCCATCAAAATGGGGAGCGCGTCCGGAAGACACGGAGATGAATTGCTGAGGAGGGATAAATTTGTTGTAATCAAGATCAAAAGTAGCTCTCTTTCTTCCACCCGACTTGCTTGTCGAGCCATCTCTATCTTCTTTAACCCCGGTAGAATCACTACCTTCTCGGTCCATATCCTCGGATCAACTCCAAGCAATTAAGCCTCTTAGGAGTTTAGAGTCCGAGGCAGACATGGCAGCTATGGCAGCGGCAAACTCGGACGACGGCGGGCTCCGAGTCGATCTCGCGTTTGGGCTCAAAACCTAGCCGGTTCGCTCCGGATTTTGAGGGGATTGGCGGCGGGGATAGAGGGGAGGGTTTCCCCTCAACGATTTGAGGAGACCGCGCAAAGGACGGCCGGATTTGGCGTGGGACGGCAATGCTGGCTCGGGCTCGAACTCAGCCGGAGGAAGACGAAGACCCCGACAGGTGGGGTCCACCTGTCAGCAGGGAAAAGAATGAGAGAGGGTGAGCAGGCCGAGCTGGGCTACGGGCGGGGAAAGGAGAGAGGAGGCGAGAGGTGGGCCAAATTCGGCCCACGGCCCCGGGGAAGATTTTAAAAACCTTTTTTCATTTATTAATTCACTGATTTGGTTTTCTATTTATTAAAAATACTTCCATAGCTCAAATAATTCCCAGAAAAATCCAAGGACTACAAGAATTAAAGAAGTATTTAATAAAATTTCCTCTGGCCCATTTTTACATTGAAATTTATTAGGGGTTTTTATTAATCACTTCTTTAAGCTTTTAAATAATTTTGAAAAAATTATACTTTCACAGGTATTATTTATTAAATTATTTTTAGGGTGTGACAGGATAGGAGTCCAAGATTAGAAAGTTTGAGTCCTAGTAGGATTTAGAGTTAAGTCCTAGTAGGACTAGGAATTCTACTTCTACTTTGTGTAGGAGGTTTTAGGTATAAATAGATAAGGAGTTGAGGCTCTAGTTGTATCAACCTTTGGAGGAGAAAAGCTAGGGTTTAGTTTTAAGAGAGAGGAGTGCTTTGTATGCACTTTGTAAACACATCTTGATGTAATAAAATTGATTAAATTAAATAGTTTGTCAAGTTGTGTCTCTTTGGTTCGCAAGCGATCGGACGGGTGACAGGAGGATGATCAGACCGTGATTGAAAGGTTAGTCCATCAAGTTTTGGGGTTCTTTTATTTCCGCTAAAAGATTTAGTTGTTTGGTTTTCTTATCATTCACCCTGCTCTGGTAGGCTTAGTTCTTGTGTTCGATCCTACTATATTGATACACAAATGAGGTCATTTTCGGTCATTTTGGGTTGTTTCTGGTCGAGATATAAAGGAGCACTAGAACCACCATGGAGATGAGGCCAAATCATATATTTGATTCCACTATATCGAAGCCCTCGTCGAGTCAATAGAAATGGACATATAGTTCATCCGATTTGGAGTCCGAACAAAGGAGAGACGAGTTCTGGAAGACGGGCTACTCTTGCTGGGTGGCCGGTGGACCCAATTATAGGATTGGTAGGCCCTAAGTTATCTTGGAGGGCCTCTAGACCCTTGGAGGGGTTGGCTGACCCCTAAGGTGGGCCGGCTGACCACTAAGAGGCCGGCTAGCCCCATCGAATGGCCTGTCCAGGGCACAAAACTCTCCACCAACTTCAACCGCTCCAACCGACCTTGCAACCACCATTTGGAGAAGATCGTGGCCGTAGGGGGGACCGACCGACCTATTTGAGGGCTCTAGCCGAGACATGTGTACCGGCCGATACACAGTGTTGGTTTGGTCAACCTACTAGCCTGGCCAGTACACCGACTTTGCACCCTCACCTCCAGCACTATAAATCAGGGTCACTTGCTCATTTGAAAACACAATAAGATGAGGATAAGAAGGAATGAAGCATCACACTGCCAAAATAGTAGTGTAGGGTAAAGAGTGAGTGAGAGAAGTTTCGAGGAGGAACTGGGGATGTCGGCTCGTCTTCCGACTTCTTCCTCGGAGATGAGTCTATGACGGGAGTGATCGTCTTCATCTTCTCGGTCGGGTAACATGTGGACGTCTTTTATTTCGTGAGTTATTTATTTCGTTCATAATGCTTATGTCATGCTTCTAGGTTCCTAGCCATGCATAACTTATGTTTTATACTTTGTTTGCGTGAATGCCTTGCTCGGTGGCCTCGAGCGAGGTATATAATTTTGTGTGAGGGTGTGGTGTTCGGGCATAGTGTTATCTAGGAAGGTTAGCTAAGGGAATGGACGGCCGTAGGCGAACGGGTAGTGACAGCCCCGTCGTCCTTTGTAGTCGGCCACGTTAAACTTAGTGTGTTGGCATGTAATGGCGAGACCGCGGCTCGATCCTTGTGGGAAGAGTGATCGCTCTCGTGCCCGTAGCAAGCAAGACTAATGTTAGGACGTGAAAGGTAGGTGGGATCGAAGGAGTCGCATGAAGCCTAGACCGAAAGACACTCTCAACCTAATTTTACCCTCTTACCTCATTTCTGAAAACTTCAACTGAACGATCGATTAGGAATAAGTACACATCCCATTCCTCATGGATTCACCCTAGAATACTCCCAGGTGAAAGCTACAGCGGTATCCTTGTGCTTGCAGATTAATTTTTGTTGGGCATAAGAACCGCCAACAAGTTTTATGGCACCGTTGCTGGGAGAGCAGCAACTATATTTATCCAAACCCGATTTGTTTGCAAAAATTTTTTTCCTCCTCTATTTTCATGGAAACAAAAACCCTTTCGAGTGAGTGGCTCTCAGGATGATATCCTAGAGACACCAAAATGTTCAAAATCTGTTCTCGCACCTTCTTACGAGCTCCGTCCTGAGCTCATTCTTTTGGTTCAACAATATCTATTTTTGGGAACTAAAGACGAAAACACGTATACCCATATTTGAGATTACGAGCAGATTTGCTCAAATGTCTTGATTATCGGTTTGCCAGAGGAAGCTGTTAAATAGAAGCTCTTCCTGTTTTCCCTACATGGGGAGGCAAAGAAGTGGTATTACCACAACACTTCCTTGGGAAAAGGAGATTGGGAAACTTTCGAGGGACATTTTTACCGGGTTTATTTTCCTCTCCACAAGATCCTTGATTATGGAAGGAAGTTTAACCTTCAAGCAAAAGGAACGAGAATCTCTGGCTAAAGCTTGGGAAAGGTTTCTCTCATCCACTCTCCCGGAGTTTAGGATGATGCAGCATTTCTTCGGAGGTCTAACCTCTTAGAGTGCTAATTTCATGAATATGGCATCCGGTGGAGCCTTTATCCACAAGACCGTCGACGAAGCAATGGAAATGCTAGGGAGGATCACTGACAACTCACCACCCTAACCACCTCCCAAAACACCCTCAGCTCCACCAAGAGATAGTCGTTCCTCCTCCCAGACAATACCACACAAGTCTTTAGCTTCCCCAATTTTACTGAACCCATTGATCCAATCCTTATGGACCCCATGGTTTTCGAAGAAGACACCCTACCTCTCCTTTATGACCCCATTGAAGATTATAGCTTACCTGAGGATCACAATGCTCGATCATTGCCCATTCTAAGAAGGAGTGTACCACAGCCGGTGAAGTCCATACCTCGTGATCTTGAAGATGAATTTTGGAGCACAAAGTGAGGTGTGGATTCTGCCGAGGATGTATATGTGCTCCCAGATTGCCATCAACAACCGAAAATTGAAAGTGTCTACTCTATGGAAGTTCTTGGGACACCAAATTCGACGCTGAAACATGGAGGTTCCGATAACGAATTTGAAAGCTTCATCCTCGAAGTGCAGAAATTTCCATGCTATCCGGAGGAACTTCCAGGTACGACTAATATTCGTGCCAATATTCATGAGAGCTCGAACCATTCTATGCCATTGTGATGTGACAACTTTAAAAGGATGGTGGTAGATGCTTTTGTTTATCATAAATATTGCAAGTTTCGTTGTTCTGGCACAAGTTCTTGCAGCTAGAAAGTATCAACAAAGAAATCAAGTGATGGACGAAGCTCCATCCCCATGTCGGCCAAAAGACAAAAGGCTCGAGGTCGTGCTTTTGACCAAAAACAAGCACTTCCGGAAGGTAAGCCGATATTCTTGTTTATTTTCAATTTCGCATTTGAATTTATTTTTATATTTTATTTCATCTTTCCAATCAAATCAAGAGGCATTCGCAATCATGCAATGGAATGAAATAAATGAAGTAGTTTTTGTTGCGGCCGGCAGGCCACATAAACCTGTCGGCCAGTGCCCCCTGTGTTTCTAACGTTTGTCACATGTTTACAGGTTGCTCTTGCCGAAGCTCGACCGACCATGCCAAAGCCCCGGTTGGCTTTTACCGTGGCTCATCTGGTCTTGCCAGAACTTGTCCATCTTTGCCAAAGCCCTGTCGGTCTTACCATGGCTTGACTGGCTTCGTTATGGCCATCCGATGTCACAACTCACCTGCTGCAGTCAACCGAGACATCTTCTACGACAACACGGTGACATAACGAAGAACAAATTTTATCCCCTTATCTCCTAAGAGCGAATCATATGAAGAACCCGGCCGATTCCTACTGAACCAACATCACACCAAGGCAAATTTCTCTTCCGGATTCGATAGCAGCGAAGCCGGCACAGCCCTCCCTCCCGAAATCGCCGACAGCGAACCCTCCAAACGCCGCCGCACCCAGCGCGGAGGCCACACCACATCCCCGGACTTCCCACCGCGCCGCCTGGCATTAGAGAAGGGAAAGGGATCGCACGCACCTTGCCGGCGGCGGCGGCGGCTGCTGCACGCGCTAGACTCCTCTCCTCTCCCCTCCCGGTCACCGAAGCCCACGACAATCCGCTCCTCCTCTTGCCCAATTAATTTGGTCAACAGCGACGACCACCGGGAACATGATGACGGTTGAGCCCGAAGTAAGAAGAGGATTTTGGATTTTTTTTGAATTGATTTTTTATTTTTGAGATGAAAGTTTCAGATCTTCAACTGGAAGTTTTGTGATTTTGAGATGAAAGTTTCAGACTTGAATTGAAAGATTTGTAATTTGAGATGAAAGTTTCATATTTTTGAATTGAAAGTTTGTTGCACAAATTGAAAGTTTTGGAAGACCTCAGAGTCCGACTTCTCATGCGCGGTGAAGCCGAATCGATTGGGTCGCGTTGCGGTCGCGACCTGTCGCGCGCGCAACTTAGCCTCCTGGTGCGCACGCACACACTAGCCATTTTGACCTATTAGTGCCCGGCATAGGACTTCAAAGTTCAAACCTCCGCAACTGCTGCCCGTTCTCGTGTTGAGTTTTATCGAGCTTTGATTGCTTACTAAGTTAAGTATTTCAAGTTCCGACCTATTTTTTCTCCATTTTTCGTACCCTCTTGGCTTCTAGCCTTCCACGTTTGTCTATGCTGAGTCTACTTCGGACTCATGCATCCACCCGACAGACGTCTTCTTTAAAGGTTTTGCCGTGCCTTGGCTGTGCCAAGTCCATTCCGTGCTCATGCTTCCACCAGCCGGATACAACCATTTCTAAAACCTTTTTCCATGTCCTGGATATGCCAATTCATTCCGGGCTCACACGCCTACTAGCCAGACAATTTCCTTTGAAAGTCCTTTTCCGTTTGGAAATGCCGTGTTCACTCTGAATGCTCGTACATCCACCCGCCGAAAAAAAGAAAGAAAGAAAATAAGAAAAAAAAGAAAGAGAGACAGCCAATTTTTGGATTCCCTTTGGTCTGGACTGTCGGACTACCCTCAAGGAGCAATAAAGGCCGTCTCTTCCTTTTGCCTGGTCATCGATCTTGGAGACATCCTCTGTGCCTCGGATTGCCCTTATTGGCCGCATTATCCCCTTCTTTCATGTGAGTCCATCCCTCTTCTCGCAACATGCTTTTCCTATGGTTGGAATGCAAAGTATTTGATTTTTGGTATGAATCTTTGTTCAACTTTACAATATACATGGGACAGGTGAGCCACTATTTATCCCTACCTGAGCCCCACATAAGCCTTGGATTTTAGGAAAAAGATGGCCGCAAGGCTCTGGAAAAATTCCACTTACTCTTGAGTGACCAAGAGTACCATTTGAGAGATACCGTGAGAAATTTTATTAAGAGTAAATTGTACTCACAGTACAACAACTTGGCATGTGAGTGCGATTTAGTACAAGAACATGAGAAGTGAGTGTCCAAATACAATAACTTGACAGGTGGGTGCATTCAAGTACAAGAACTTAACAATTTAGTATTTTGGTGTATCAACTTGGTTGGATATGTGTTGTTTTGGTTAATGAGTGCTATATGAGTATTTTTCATGACGTCAATATGTCACCACATAGCAATTCTGTGGATATTACCTTATAATCACGCATTTAATCTATAAGAATTACGTTAGCTCATTCAATTTGCATCACTGGTTTGGATTTTTTTTCTTCACCTTCTCAAATTTCAACCAAAAAACAAAATTTTCTACATAGTAAACTTTAATTGATTTTTAGTTACTCGAAATGATAAAAATGAAGTATGGTTATACAAAACTACGCAAGTATATTGACAAAATAAGTACTTAGAAATTGAATATGTATAAAAAAATGTTCGAAATAATCAAGTTATTGCCTAATACGCTCACTTCTTAAGTGTACCAAAATCGCACCCACCTTCCAAGTTGTTACACCCTTACGCTCACTTATTAAGTTCTTGTACTAGATTACACCCACCTGCCAAGTTGTTACACTAGCACGCTCACTTCTCAAGTTCTTGTACTAAATTACACCCACATGTCAAATTGATGTACCATGAATGCAATTTACTCTTTTATTAATCCGGCAGCATAGTCCAAAAACTCCGAGTATAACCTGTACAGGGAAAAGACTAAAGCTTCCTCGTCGATGCCGTTCCATTTCTCAACCACCAAGGACGAGGGAAGTTAGCCACCAAAAATCCCCACAGGCATGAGGTTTGAATTTCGAAGTATTGGCTTTGCTTGGGATGAGCAAAGTTCTACCTCAGAGATGAGTCTCCAATGAGAGTGATCGTCTTCGTCTTCTCTGTTGGGTAAGATATGAACTTCCATTAGTTCCTGAGTTATTTATTTCGTTCATAATGCTTATGACATGCTTGTATGTTCCTAGTCATGCATAACTTAAGTTTTATACTTCGTTTGTGTGAATGCCTTGCTCAGTGGCCTTAACCAAAGTATATTATTCTGTGTGCGGACATGGTGTTCGGGCATAGTGTTATCTAGGAAGGTTAGCTAAGGGAACGGATGGCTGTAGGCAAACGGGTGGTGATAGCCCCACTCGTCATTTGTAGTCGATCACGTTAAACTTAGTGCATTGGCACGTAATGGCGAGACCACTACTCGACCCTTGTGGGAAGAGTGATCGCTCCCATGCCTGAAGCAAGCAAGACTAAATGTTAGGATGTGAAAGGTAGGTGGGATCGAAGGGATCGCATGAAGCCTAGACCGAAAGACATTCTCAACCTGATTTTACCCTCTTACCTCATTTCCAAAAACTTCAACTGAACGATCAATTAGGAATAAGTACTCTTCTTGTTCCTCGTGGATTTGATACCCTGGAATACTCCTAGGTGAAAGCTACAGCGGTATTCGTGTTCTTGCAGATTAATTTCTATTGGGCATAAGCACCGCCAACAATGACAAAGCTTAGTGAATTCCCAAATGATGACAGGCGGTGGCTGGAAACGGGGAATGACAGCGGTGCTTGGATTCTCGACGGATCTAGGGCTAGGAGTCTCGATGAGATCGGGCTATGGGTGTTAGAGAGAGGGGAGAGTGGCAATGCTTTTAAAGGGAAAAGAAGGGAGAGACTGGGTTGGACACAACGACTTAAGACGGCAGAAGGCTTAGGTTCACCGGAGAAAAGGAAAGCTCAAGTCCAAGCTCGATACGAAGGGTGTTTTCTCCTAAATTTGCGGCAAATGAGAAAGGAAAAAAGGGAGAACAAAAGCCCTCAACTAATTTGGGAAGAGGATGCCGGATTTGGAAAGGAGGCGGCGGCGTAGCAGAGTCGGACTCTTAACACGAGGATGGATGCAATTTTGACAGGTGGAACCCACCTATCAGCAGAGACGAGGAGGAGAGCGATGCGGCAGTGTTGGTGCGCATGGGAAAGAGGCTGGTTGAGGAGAGAACTGGGCCGTCTTTTAGCCTAGTGGCCTGAGAGGATTTAAAAAACCTTTTTCCTTTTAATTGAATTACTAAAATAATGTTTCATTTATTAAAAATACTTCTCTTGCTTCAAAAATTCCAAGAAAAATCCAAGAGACTCAGGATAATGTGAAGTATTGAATAAAATTTTATCTAGCCCACTTCTATGTCCATAAATTTTATTCTAGTCTTGCTTTGGGGTTTTAAAATTTTGTAAAAAATGCATTATTAAATGATGGGACTGTCTAGGTGACAAACGGCTGAAACATTTTGTAGTTTCAGCCGAATTCCTAGCCACACGATCTTCTGAAAAAACTCCCACGCGAGCCTCCCGCGTGCGTGCGATTGTGGAGATGGCTTCTTGGGTCGAGTGTGGGCTTTGCCCCTTTTGTTCTCTCAAAAAATAAAGCCCATCAAATTTTGTGGGTCGGGTGTGGGATTTGCTCATTCTGTACTGTCAAAAAAATAAAGCCCATCAATTAACAGAAAAGGAAAGCCCATCATGCATGCAGCCTACAAAAAATTCTCCCATCATGTGTTCTCCATGTACAATCAATGAAAAAGACCATTCAAAAATCAACAACGAGATACACACAGACACATCACCAGGGAAAAAGAAAGATACACAAAAAGCAGAACTTGGCAGCCAAGAAAGACACAAAGAGAAAACAGATCGGAAAAAATCGCCAGGGAAAAAGATAGATCGGGAGAGTGTTCTACAGCAAGAGGGAAGACCTCCATGGATGCAGGTTTCAAGATAACCCAAGAGGATCTCCATGAATCAGTGGTGATGTTTGGTAAGAAAAAGATGAAAGTGCTATACTCCATCCTTCTTTGGTTGCTTCAATTCCATAACTGTCTGGTTGTTCTTGATTATGCAAAATCTGAGCGTCAAGATCCCCTAGCAGCAAATCTGAGCTTCAAAAATTCTCTAGGATACTCAGGTATTAGCTTCTCCACCTTTAATTTGACAACATACTGATACTCCAGGTACTCACTTTATCACAAAACATCTTTGAACTGACTTTGCTTGGCTACTTGATAGATTTAGCCTGGCAGTTCTTTCTGAAATGAGAAAACCAGTTTATCAGTGGCAGAGTTTTTGCAATGAAAACATCTATTAATAGTTGACAATCTCAGCCTTCCATTTATAAGCTAGTTTCAAAACAAAGCAAATGTGTGAATGATTATCTCATATGCATTATATATACATCTTTTGCAAATTAAGTTGAGATCAATCATACATTTTGCTTTGCTAATCGGCTAATCCATTATCAATGGCTTCAGAATCTCCATATTGAATGTATGTGTTGTGTGTGGTGTGTGTGTGTGTGTGTGTGTGTGTCATTGCATAGACCTATGTGCATTGAATTTTTACGGTATCACTTCAAGCCATAGAAACATAAGTAGCCCCTGCAAAACAAATTCAAATGATCACATGATCACAAATTCATCAGAAAAAAGCCTCTGCAATACAATGGGCATAACACAAAGCCAACCTATCAGATCAATTACATGCTAATATCTGACGTTGAAAAAACCAACCTAAGTAGCCCCCCCTAATTTGTGAGCCCAGGCTCTAAACCTTTATCTTCATTGCCACAGAAGATAAATAACTACTTTAGTCTAATTCATGAAGTAACTACTTTGTGAAAGCAGTGAGTCCAGTAACTACTATAGAATCTAATTTATGAAGTAACTACTTTAGTCTAATTCATGAAGGAATCTACCACACACAGAAAAAACATAGACTAACATACTACTTGCTGAGCCCAGTAGACAAACCTGACTTTAGAGACATTCATGTCCTCTGTCCCATGGGAGAATCAGTGGCAATGGAGTCTTTCTGAAGCAGCGAGAAAAAAGACCTCAACCTGGAAAGAAAATCAAAACATGAATTCTGACATGCAACAAAAGGCAGACCAATTGCGCCTAATCAGTTGCACCGCCTGCCTACAATAAAAAAGGCATTGGCCATACCCCTTTGGATAAACTGCACAAATTGGACGAGGCGGCAATGCCCAAAGTTAGAGGCAGCTTCTTTCCCCAGGTAAGTGGCTTCACCACCATGTGAGAAACCTGCAAAGAAACATTTATTTATACATGAACAAGGAAACAAAAATGGCAATGATAAAAAAGTGACCATGAAACTAGCCATAACAGAGCAAGTGGTTCTAAATTACCAAACAATCAGTACAATACTTCAGCTCATTCCTAGCAAAACTACAGACAAAATATCCAATTCACAATTTTAAATATTATAAGACATTCTAAAATTAACCCCCCCCCCACCCCTCAACTACAAAAAGCCAATATCCAATTCACAGATCTCATCCAAACAATATTAATTCTAACTCAGCATTGGAAACTTGAAAAATACAACATAACATTTGAGAAATCTGTTACCAGCCTTAGAAAAAATAAACCAGTTCACATTTGACAGTTAAAAGGCATTTTCATGAAGAAAAGAATTGATAGTTCTGTTATTCACCTGGGTCTGGATCTCGCTAAAAGATAGCTTCACCTTTCTTTCTGTTTGCACAAGTGATTGTCTACAGACAGAAAATCTGAGTGATGAATGGCTAATCAAGCTCCCTCTATATGCACGAAATTTAAATGTAAAAATAGGAAGTAGAGGAAAAAAAGAATAGGAAGAAGAAAAGGAAGAGGAAAACAAAACTAATCAGTATGGACACTGTACATTGACACGAAACTAAGCCGTGTCAATTGCTAATTGTCAGTAGCTAATCGTTGAATTGCTTGACCACAAGCTGAGTTAAATACCTAGTTTTCAGAACTGTGTATACCGTGTTTAGTAGCCTGTCATAAAAGTACTTATAATTTCCACACATTACAGAAATAACAAACAACTATTTGCCCCAAAAAGACTGTCATCAAGCTGAAAGGAAGTACACAAATATAATTAAAAAAAGGAATAGAATTGTAACTACATGCCTGCATCTGCACAAAGCAAAAAAAATGTGGTTTCCTACAAAAATCAGAGAATAAATGCCAGAAATACATAGAAGTATCTAAACATGACTACATGATTGAAATCTGATTACAAAATTACTAACCCCCCATGTATATCTAGTAGAAGACATAACTCTAGTTTCCCTGAACTTCTAGGCATTTATGAACATGTGAACCTCAAAAGTTAGACAAAATGCTCCCTAAATTCCCTCCTAAAATTCCTCCTAGTTGCAATCTCAGCAATAATAATCCCTCCTAGAAACTACTAACGACTCTAAAAAAAAAGAACATGTCGCCTGAACTGAACTTGCATCATGTAAGCATTGAAAAAGCTCTAAAAAGGCTCATCTATAAAACAGATAAAACAGATCCAGGCACATCCTGAAGTGAACTTGCATTACCAACCCACACACACACACAATGATAAGTTCTAAATGAACCACAAATCAAGTTCACAAAACTACACAAAACTCCTCCCATTACCCTGATCTGCTTATGTATATGTAGTTCTAATTAGAGCCTTAATAACTCTGATTTCATTATCTGATTTAAAGTCCTGACAAACTAAGTTACACTTCATAGCAAGGAAAAAAGGGGCGAAATCCTCACCACATTGATATGCTTTGTTCCCTTTAATTTGACAACCGTACTGAATTCATGAGGTTCTGAATACTGTCACTGTATGTCTGTCAATTTAAATTTGTTGAATTTTGATAACAAAATTGGTGCTAACAAAACTAACATATATAGGCTGATATTTGATAACAAAACTAGGCTGCATTTCTGTAACAAAGCTTAGGCACTTCGAAAATTTAATACTGCTAGCTAAAATTTTGACAAAACTAGGTATACAAGTAAATTAAGAATTAGAAGTACCTAGCCAAAATACTGCTAGCTAAAATTTTAACAAAACTGAGTATGTGACCAAACTAAGAAATTGACTTCTAGTACCTAACCTAATACCTATTACCTGAAATTTCCAGTAGAAGACATAACTTTGGTTTTCTCTGAACTTTCTGGGTATTTATGAACTTGTGAACTACTTTTGTGACAAAACAACAAATTAGCATAACTGTCAAAAATTTAACTGAACTAATCAAAATTGGTGCTAACAAAACTAACATATACAGGCTGATATTTGATAACAAATCTAGGATGCATTTATGTAACAAAGCTTAGGCACTTTGAAAACTTAATACTGCTAGCTGAAATTTTGACAAAACTAGGTATACAAGTAAATTAAGAATTAGAAGTACCTAGCCAAAATACTGCTAGCTAAAATTTTAACAAAACTGAGTATGTGACCAAACTAAGAAATTGACTTCTAGTACCTAACGTAATACCTATTACCTGAAATTTCTAGTAGAAGACATAACTTTGGTTTTCTCTGAACTTTCTGGGTAGTTATGAACTTGTGAACTACTTTTGTACGATTATGACGTTTCTCGTTTTGCGTGCGGCTTATAAGCCACACACAAAAGCACAACCGAACAAGGCCTAAACTGGCTCATCTCTAGCCAAAGGATCTGGAACTGCGGCGCTTCGCCTCGACTGGTTCAGCAAATGATTGTTTGGCTAGGCAGTTGCCAATCCAGGGGAAAGTGCCGGATGCAATGGCGAACTGTTGCAATGGGCTTGAGCATGGGGACACCGGTAGAGACATGTTTGTTCTCATTGCAGTTGGGCTGCTGCACGGTCATGTTGGGAAAAAATGACAATGTAATGGACAACCTAGAAAATGCTTGGATTGTTGTATACCTCTTGTATCACAAATTTAGTTTCCAAATGTACATCAATATTTACAGATAATAGCTAGGTACTGCATGCCAACATCATGATAAAATAATTGGAAAAATGATGACTAAAAGGTCAACTATCCTGTGTTTTATGAATCAATGAATTCATCGACTAACAGAAAAATATGACACACAATATGGATCTGCATGTGCACAAAAAAAATTCAGACCGAGGTTTTTGGTCACATGTTGATGTACACACAGATACATCACACACAATATTGAATCCGACTGCAGAATAGTAAGCTCGCTCACCATGTGGATTGACGAAAACACCTTTCTCTTGCTGGTTCAAGATATCGTGAGCTTCAATCCGAGATCCGGCAGAGATGATGCATCGCCGTCCCCCGCGAAGAGCTCAGTGCAACCCTCGATGACGACCGCCGGAGCCGCCGCGATTACCTCCCCGACCACCCTTTGAAGAGCCATCCTAACCTCGGCAACAGAACACATCGAGGGGGCTTTGCGGAGGGCTCCGCGTCTGCCGGAGGAGGTGCCGAAATCACAGGCTCCGTCCGCCGGAGCCAGAGAGGACGAGGGCATCGCGGCCGCGCTGCTCCGTCGCCACCGTCGAAACGAAGACACGCGCAATGCTCTGTTGGATCCGGGCTGTACGGGATTTAAAACAGGTTCAGCCCGGAATGTCTTGAGCAGGCCCAGTCTGACTAGCACAGTTCTTGATGAAATCCGATGGCCACAAAATTCGGCTGAAAAAGAGAAAATTTTTAGCAGGCAGATAAATAGCAAATCCCTTAAATGATTTATTAATTTAGGTGAAACTCAAGGTTTGACCCTAGGGGCGACCCGGAGTCCCGGACGCGACTAGGGGTGGCAATTTCCCCGTAGAGGCCGGGTCCCCGGCGGGGACCCGCCCCTACGGTGGCGGGGCGGATGGCATTTTAGACCCGCGGGTAGTTGGGGTCGGGGCCCCGGTTAAAAGCGGGTGCAGGTTCGGGGCAGGATCTGAACCCGCGGGTCATTTGCAGGGCCCCAAAGTAACAGTAAACCCATTAGCCTGGACTATATAAACTCACTCCTCCTCACCTCAACCCTAATCCCCAACCGCAACCGGCCAACCCAATCCTCACAGCGGCAGGCAACGGGCGGCACCGATTCCCCATCGCCTCCTCCCTCTTCGCAGTGGCAGGCGGCGGCGGCGCGGTTCCCCATCGCCTCCTCCAGCGGGCGCGCCGATTCCCCCATCGCCTCCTCCCTCTTCGCAGCGGCAGGCGGCGAGCAGCGCCGATTCCCCATCGCCTCCTCCCGCGGGCGGCGCCGATTCCCCATCGCCTCCTCCCTCTTCGCAAGCGGCAAGCGATGGGCGGCGCCGGTTCCCCATCGCCTCCTCCCTCTTCGCAGCGGCAGGCGGCAGGCGATACTTTCAGGCTAAATTCACCAACCAGTTGCAATACTTTCTTGTCTGTAAATTTGTATCAAACTGTTGCTGATTTTATTTGCCCCATCTCAGATCATACTGAATGGCTTCCCAGTCATACTTGCAATACTAAATTTGTTTCTTCCCAGTCATGCTGTTAATTTCTCAGATCATACTGAATGGCTAAGTTCGGGGCCCCGATCGGGGGTCGAGGCCTCGGCCCCGCCGGGGCCGGGTGGAGAAATCGGGGGGCAGGGGTGGGGGCGGGGTCGTTCCTATCCAACCCGCCCCCGACCCGACCGTTGCCACCCCTAGACGCGACTGAACCACCACCGCTGCCACCCACCTCCCTCCTCTCCCCTACCACATCGCCACCCGAGTAGCCCGCCAGCAAGCCAAAAGGTAGCAAGGACGGCAGTGGCCGGTCTCCCTTCTCCCCTTGAAGGCTCCACAACGGCTGGGCTACCGAGGTGGCCAGGGAGGCGGAGGCAGTGCCGCGTAGATCTTGGCTCCCCTCGGCGAGATCCGGCAAGGAGGCCGGTGGACGGCGGGGCGGAGAAGGACCAAGCTTGGGGGCAATGGTGGAAGGTGGTGGCAGTGGGGTAAAGGGCATGGAGGAGGCTGCTCTGGCTGCCAAAGCTAGCGTCCCATGGCCAGATCTGACGATGAGGGCAAGGCGACGCCGTGGTTGCATGAGGTGGGGCGGTGGGTGCGGCCATGTAGGCGAGGCGGTGTCGTGTGACTTGGTGTGGAGGCGAAGCAACGGGGTACGGCGGGGTGCTTCTACGACCTCCCTCGACTTCGACAACCGTGATAGATGGGCAGCTGGATCTAGGGCACGTCCCTCAACTAGCGCACGACAGAGCAGATAGGAGGAGGAGGGGGCTGGTGAAGGTAGAGGCAAGCCGGTCATAGTTGCGTGGGTCAGATCCACTTCAGGGAAGGACGGGTGTGTGTGGCCCCTAGGACGATCTGGACTATGGTGGTTTGTACGGTGCCGGTCTGCGATGTCAGCGACGGTGGACCAGAACCACACGCATGGAGGCGGGTGTACTCAGCATGACGGCGATCTGGCCACGATAATGACAATGGCCGAAAGGATCTTGATGTTGCCCAGACAAATATGAATAGACAGTCATGAAAAACACTTGCAGTGGAGGTTTCGGTCGGTCTTCTTTATTTGATAGAGAACGTCAAATGGAACTTTTGGTCCTTAAGATTGGAACTTCTAGTCTATTGGTTGACTTCCACAAAGAATATGCAATCAGGAGCAACCAACACAACTCTGAGGTGCAACGAAGAGGGTTAGCAAGCAGTTATACGAGGTATTACAGCTAGAGCAGTAAAGACGATGAAAACCACAAAGGCAGCAAGAGAGAAACAAATGAGATACGGATTGTTCACCGAAACTTGGATCTCAGTGATTCTATGTCTCCGTTGAGGGCCCCCAAGGAACCGGATCTCTCTCGATTCCAAGCCTCACCAAGCGACCACAAAGATTGACCTTGTTTTCCGCTCAAGTTACCCCTTTCGATTTTGAAGGCGGAGTAAAACCTTCACAAACCTTCTTTGGCTGTCCACAACGATTGGACATTCGCGGGCGACACTTAGCCGACTAGGAGGATGACTTCCGAGAGTAACAAGCTCGAAGACAAAGCCCCAGCATCAATCCTCAAGTGCTCAACCAATACCCAGCCTCATAATCTCTCCAAATCTCCAATCCCCACTCATGGCAACAATCCAATCACTAAATCCAAGGAGTAGAGACGGAGAGGAAACCCTATAAAGACTATGGAGGTAGGTCTGAAAGATATGGCAATCAACCACTCAAAGTGAGGGTGGGTGGAGTTAAATACTTGCACCTACCCGCGACTAGCAGTTACTCATAGATTTAAATATTGGGACTTCAAGTTGGGGGAAGGGAGGGGGGCACCTGAAGTTCCAGTAACACAGTTGAAACCAGACAAATAAAGGGATCAAAAATTCAGGTAACTCCGATTGGAACTAAAGATCAACCCTCTCTGTCAGCACCAGGCCTTTGCACAAACCCTCTTAATAGTGTGTATTTCCTAAGACTCAAATTCAAAATCAAAAGGAAATAAAATCTTCATGAGTCCTTTAGCCAATAACTTTAGTTTTGTAGGGGTCACCACGCATCACTTTGATTCTCCAAATGGACTAATACCTACACTTTTCCTCAATAGAATCATTAGTTTCTTAATTGTCTTGTCATCTATCATCCAAAACCCACTAGTAGTTTAGATGCACTTTCAATGGCATGGGCGGCATCGACCATCAAGGTCGATGGCGTTCAGACCCACTCTAGGTGTAACGCCCGAAAATTCACCCCAAATTAAAAATCATGTTCTAAATGGAATTCTAGAACTAAGTAAAAGCTTAAAAGAAAATAAAACATTAAAATACATCCAAGAAATATTTTAATGTGGCTTGGGTTTTTTTTGTTGAATTCTCCATGCTCTAAAATGGGCAAACAATTTTTACTGGAATTTTCAGATCAAAATAACTAATTTTAAATTAACAAAAATAGTTTTTACAATTTTTATAAAAGAAAACCTAAAATAGACCTCTCCTCCTCTTGGGCCTCATCCCGCGGCCCATTTCCTCTCCCTCTCCAAGGCCCAGTCATACCCGCACCTGCGCCCACTTAGCCGCAGATAGGTGGGGTCAGGACCCCACCTATCAGTCCCTGACCTCCGGCCGGCTCTCTCTCCTGGCCGAGAAACCCTAGCACCGCGCCTCCCCGATTCTCATCTTCCTAGGCATGGCAATGGGGCCCCGATCCCCAATCCCCGACGGGGAAAACATCCATTAGGGTATACAAACGGGATAAAATTAGTCCCCACGGGGTTATTAACGGGGGGAAAGCCCCCCCGTCGGGTGGAACGGGGGTGGGGACGTTCCCCAGCCCCCCGTCCCCGTGTACCCATGGGGCCCCGAATACAAGGGTGTATATATACAAAAAATCCAGTTCACACTTGTAACCCTAGATCGAGATCCGTCCGATCCGTGGCCGAGCGGCAGCTACCAGGGACGGTGGGTCCGTGGCGTGGGTGCGAGCGGCAGCCACCAGCCGCCAGCTACGACCGCCACCGCCGCTAGCATCGCCGCCCCCTGTCCAGGCCAGCTCGCCAGGACCAGCACCGCCGCTGGCCGCTCCACGTCCGGGCCGCCATCGCCGCTCCCCGTCCAGGCGCCACCGCCGCTCTGGCTCCAGGCGACAACGGCGCCGCACGGTCGCAAGCATCACGCTCACGCCGGTCGTCGCCCCCTTTCCCTCTCCCCCGATGCCCGGTCCCGCTTCCCCCTCCCACCGGTGAAATCAAGCTGCGCGGCGCCGCCCCGTCGCCGTCATCGACTCAGTCGCGCCGCTATCGACTCCAAGCAGCGCGGCCATCAACTCCAAGTCTCCAAGTTGCGCTGCCATCGCTAACTCAAGGCCCCCCTCGATCCCCTTCTCCAGGCTGCCGCTAATTCAAGGCCGCCGGCGCGCCGCTGTCTCCTTCTCCAGGCCGTCGCCGCCATCGACACCAGGCCGCCGTCTCCGACTCTAGGCCTCCGTCTCTTTCTCTAGGCTGCCGCCACCACCGGCTCTAGGCGGCCGTCTCCTTCTCTAGGCTGCCGCCGCCGCCGGCTCCAGGCGGCCGTCAACCCCTTCTACAGGTCGCCGCTGACCCAAGGCCGCCGTCGTCGCTATGGACGTGTCGACTCCTTCTGTCCTTACCGGCTCTGCCATCAATGACGGCCGGTGATGTCCTAACTTCTAATCCTATCTTCGTCCTCCAATTTCCTGTACCTTAATCTCCTCTTGCAACCTTCGTCCTAGTTCCTACTGACTCCTTCGTCCCGACCGTCCCTCCTCAAAGGGACACTGAGCCTGAGCATCCGCCAGTGCATGCGACTCCAACAGAGACGACGAGCAAGGCTACTGCTGTCAGCCCCAAGCTTGTGGTACTGCCTCCGCTCGAAAAGGAGAAAGCTCCGCCCAAAGAATCGGCACTGACCGTCATCGATGTCGACCAAAAGCAGCACCCTACTCGACCGGCCAAGGCCAAGGTCAAGCCTATAGATCCAAAGCCCCCACGTTTGAAAAAGGCCACTACTTTGGCACCAACCAGCAAACCTGACCAGAACATTCTTCAGACTTTTGGGTTAGTAGTTAGTACGATACTTCTATTCATGAGTCATAACATCTTGTAAATTGTAATATTTTGTTGCAAAAGTATGATCTATGATATTATGAGTCTATGAGTAAGATACTTCTATACTTCAGACTTTTGGGTTAGTAGTTAGTACGATACTTCTATACTGTGTACATGCTTGCTTGAGATATATGTCTCTTTTAGCTTTAAACAATGTGATAGTTATGTGGATGCTTTCTTTTTAAAGCTTAACAAACTCTTGTTCCTGTGCTGAACTATAGGTTCGGAAAAATGTCTACCACAGGCAGCACAAGCAACAAACCAACTCCAATTTCTCAAGGCTCACAACCAACGTCTGAGTCACTTCCACAACCTCCTAAATTTGTTTGTGACTCAGAACCAATAGAAATAGATGATGTGGAGGAGATGGAGGTAGAAGAAGAGGAAGAAGATGGTTGTGAAGCTCGATCAAAGAGAAAGCTCACTTCGGTTGTTTGGAAGGAGTTCACGAGAGTGAAATACAACGGAAGAGTTAAGGCAAAATGCATGTACTATGCCAAGAAGCTTGGGGGAGAAACAAAGAATGAACAAAGCATCTTCATGATCATTTGAAGATATGCACACTTAGAAGGATCAAGCTTTCAGGAAATAAGTCATTGGCACAAGGATCATTGAGGTTTGGTGCCAAGGGATTCAGGACAATTCATTGGAGAACTACACCTTTGAATCAAACATCGCTCATAAAACACTTCTTGATATGATAGTGCTTCGATGAATATCCTTTATGCATGGTTGATCATGCCGGCTTTAGGAGATTTGTGATTGCACTCCAGCTATTGTTCAAGATGGGCACAAGGAAACACTATCAGGTATTGTGTAGCAATGGCTGTCATATTAAGCATCAGTTGGTTATCATATTAAATTGCAATTTTCTGTTGCTATTTCAGGAAGGAAATTATGTCTCGATATGAGCAGGAAAAGAAGAAAGCCATTGATTACATGGCTGGAATCAAGTCTAGGGTGGCTATCACAACGGACATGTGGACCTCTGACAACCAAAAGAGAGGTTACATGGCAATCATAGCTCATTTTATTGATGAATCTTGGACACTTCGAAACATAATCATGAGGCTAAACTCGTCCAATATCAAACTTATTCTGATTGCAAATCTTGTGTGTTAGTTTTGCTATGCATCTGATTAACATATTTTATGTTCATGACACAGGTTCATTTATGTGCCAAGTCCTTACACTGCTGATGTTATTTAGTGAGGAGCTCTACGATGGCCTTAGTTGAATGGAATCTCGATGAGAAGGTATCCACTGTGACTCTGATAACTGCACCACAAATGATTGCTGCCGGATTAGCTTTGCTTGTGAGAAAGATTAGAAATCTAAGCTAAATTAATGATGGAAAAGTGAAATACACATGCGTTGTTGTGCTCATATCCTAATTTAATTGTTAAGGATGGATTAGATCATTTGAAAAAAAAGCCAATTGAGAACATTCGTGATAGTGTTAGCATATTGGACAGCCACACCAAAAAGGGTAGAGAAGTTTGAGGAGATGGCTAAGTTTGTCAAAGTTACTATCACCAACAAGTTAGCACTGATTGCAAAACTAGATGGAATTCAACTTTTAAAATGCTTAGTGTTGCATTGCCCTATCAATCTGTTTTCATAGAGCTACTCGTGTGGATAAACTCTATGAATGTGCCCCAACCGAGAAAGAATGGCAGTTGCTTTGCTGATATTGTGGAAAGACTTAGATTGTTTTAATGATATTACTGAATTATTTTTTGGAACTGAGTTTGTTACTGCCAACATTTTCTTCCCTAAAATTTGCGAGATTCAAGAACCAAGATTAGGAAAATGGTCAACATGTGGTGATGCTTTAGTTGAAGCTATGTCCATTGATATGGTAACCAAGTTTGATAAGTTATTGGTTTGGCATTCAAGGGTTTAATGGGTATTGTAACTCTTCTTGATCCTCGATTCAAAAATCTGATATGTTGCTCTTGTGTTTGAGTCGTTACTTGGTGAGACCCGGTGCAGTTTGTGATGTTGAGGTTGCTAAAAATAACATACTTGACTTAGTACTTTAATGATTGAGTTTACCATGTGGAAGATGAAGAAGATGGACAACAGAATCATCTACACCCTCACTTGACAGTACGGAAGTCTTATCACCTTTAGCGCACGTGTAGCAAGGAAAAGTGCTAGCGTCAAGTAGGTTTAAATCTGAGCTAGACCACTACTTGGATGAAGAGTTAGTCCCAACATCAACAAAAGACTTTAAGGTTTGGATTCGTGGAAGGTGGCTAGAACCGCGTATCTACTTTAAGTTGATTGCAAGGGATATATTTGCTATTCCAATTACCACAGTTGCTTCTGGATCCGCTTTCAGCACTTAGTGGGAGGGTTCTTAGTGAGCATCGCAGCAGGCTCACTTTGATGTTAGAGGCTCTAATGTGCTCACAAGAATTGGATCAGAACAAGTACAAAGGTAAATTTGTTGTGCATCTCATAATCTTGCATTCTTTTCCTTGCTGCATTCTAATTCTAAATGATTTGGTTTTGATAGTTCAAGACCACAATGGACAAGCTGCTAGCTTTTGGGTATTGTCTCCAAGACATTCAAGAAGGCCTTCAGGGTATTTGTTGAAAATCAAATACATCTCTATTCTTCCATTTGGCTTTATTCTTCTGTTCAATAGCTAAGTATTTTGTGCACCCATGTAGGAGCCGTTAAACTTTGACTTAAAACTCAAGTGTGCGTTGTGGAAACCAGGTTGTGCAAGAAATCTACTTTTCTGCAACTAACTATTTATCATATCCTCTTTTGGTTGTAAACTTGTAATGGCTAAATGACCTGTGTGATGACATGATGACCTTGTATTTTGTTATGGGGGGTGTGGCTATGGGCTAGCTAACTTTTAGTGTGCTGGGTGGACTGGTGGTGGATGGTGGAGTGCTGTACTGCTGTCCAATAACCCCATCTGAGACCTTTGTTAAATTTTAAACCATGGATCTTGTGGCTTGTATGGTGTGTATTTGATCCATGATGTCAAGATCACTTTCCATGTCTTTTGCTTCCTCATTGTCCTCCTCAGAGTCCTCACCCCCCTCCTTCTCCTTGTCCTTTTCCTACAAGGGCACGGCCGAGGGGCGGGGGCGCGGGCGCGGGCGTGGGCGGTGGCCGAGGGCACGAGCGAGGGGCGCGGGCGCAGGAGCGGGAGCGAGCGAGGGGCGCGGGCGCGGGAGAGGGGCACAGGAGAGGGAGCGGGCACAGGGCACGCGGGGAGGGACGGCTATTGTCGGGGATGGGGACCCGTCGAGTAACCCATACCCGCGGCGGGGACGGGGACGGGGAAAATCTGCCCCCGCGTGCGGGGATGGGGATGGGGGTAGTCTGTTTTTTTAGTTATGGGGATGGGTACGGGATGTTAAAACCCGACGGGTGCAGCCCCGTTGCCAACCCTACCTCCTCCTCTTGCTGTTTATCCAAATTAATTGACGGGTTTTAACCCTCATTCATCGCTCTAAATTGCCCCTCTTGAATTGCATTCAATTCCGCACTAAATCGCCTTGAATCGATGGCGTTTTTCCATCGGCGAACCGTCGCCATTGATGCTGTTGTTCGAGCTCCCGGTGTCGTTCTTCCTCCTTTGCGGCCTATAAATGGGAGCCCCGAGGTCCCTCTTCCCTTTCCACACGCCTCTTGAACGCCTAGTTCTCCCTCGCCATTACGCTGCGAGTTCGCTAGCTTTGCCACTATCGCTGCTCTTCAGCCACTGGCCACCGGCGACTAGGTGCTTGCCTCGGCTCGGCAAAACCCTCTTCGACTTCGCCGAGTCATCCTCTACCTCGGCCACCCCCTCCAGAAGCCCGTAGGCCCCTGAAGCTCCATCCTCATCGTCAAGCCGAAAGTCTTCGCTGCCCAAGCTCTCCAGCCGATGATTCTTCCTCACCACTCACCAGAATGCCGGTCGACCTCGCAGACACCTCCATCAGCACTGCAGCGTCAAGAACAAGCTTGGCATCACCTCTGACGTCTCCTCGACGCCGCCCGGAGCTCGCCGGAGCCGCCTCCTCGTCGCCGACCCTAGGACCTCCGCCGCCCAACCTCGCCGCTTGCTGCCTCTGACGTCTCGTCACTGCCACAACCTCATCGATGAGCTCGCTTTCCTCCCCTCTCATCCCCCGCGAGCTTGCCTCCGTCCACAGCACCTCCTTGCCATGGGCGAGCCTCGGCTCCCATGCACCGCCGGCGTCGGTCCTGCGTGATTGCCATCGTGGTAGCCACATCATCGCTGTGTCTGTGTGTCCAACCTGTGTGTTGCCCTGGCGGCGGCCGTGCGTGCTTGCTGACATGGCATCCTCGTGGGTCCTACCTATCAGTGTCTAGACGCCGTGGACCACTTCTGTGCACCTGGTTCACGGTGGTCCAGTGGTCGACATGCAAGGCCCGCATTTCAAAGGCTCAGCCCATTCTCTTTCCTCGGGTGGATGCAATAAATATGTTTTTCAATAGAAAAATAATTCCATAATTTATAAATTTCCATTTGAACTGCACATAAACTTCAAATAGTCATATCTCAACCGTTTGAACTCCGAATTTACTCGTTTAAGTCTCTATTTTTTGTAAAACCATCAAGAATCTAAATATGTGTTTTTATGTACTTTTTATGGGTTTTTCTTAGCCTTTTAGCCTCATTTTATGTGTCTTGTGTAGTTGTCGTTGTTTCAAAGGATCTTGGAGTGATGATTAAGACTTCGGAAGACTGTTTCTTTGAGCAAGGCAAGACATGTCATACCTGGAGTATGTTGAATCCTATTATTATGAAAATTATATTGTTTTACTACTATTGCATCGTTTTGCTAAAACTATCGTTCACTATTGTTTTATTAGTTAAATATTATTCCTATTATCCTTTGCTATGGCCATGATGTTGGTATTACTTTTCCATATCCTTGTGAACCTTAGGTAAAATAAAATGACTAGTTGTTCCCTATATGATGGACTTGACTAGTTGCTTTAGTTTGATATTTAGTCATGCTTAGAATCAACATTAGATGTTTTATGATGAACTAGACTGTGGTGTTAACAACTAAAATCTTGACTAGATGTTAGGCTATTGACTGGATTGTCAATAGATGGGAGAAAGTGTGTTTTCTTTGTGAAAAATCAAAACATGTTTTGGGGCTCTCTCGGATATTTGTTGCAAAGCCTTTTCGTGCAACCACAAGTCTAATGGGTAAGGACTGACTAGCAGTTTAATTCTTCTCAAAGCAAGGTGCCACAGGAATTAGGGCATGGGACTACGGCCCAATTTTGCCTAGCCGCATTGGAGCGGGTTCCAATGGGGGGGCACGCAACTCATCCTAGGACATCCAACGGGTGGCATAACCTCAGGTGATCTTTTTGTTTTGGGTCGGGTTGGATGAAAAGTGATCTTAGCACCTCGGGTACCTTTATGGTATCGCGATGCATGGGCTGACGTGTTGTTGAGATTGTGCCTTGTGGATAAATTTGTATACCTCTAATCAGAGTTAAACCTATTCGAATAGCCACACCCTTGGTTATAGGTATGCCGAGCAATGTTACTCCAAGCTGGTCCATTTTTCCATTGGGTGAAGTGATCATGATGGTTTAGTCATGAGGTTTAGCCTGGTTTAAGGCGGGTTCACAGGTTTACGCGGCCTTGTTGATGATAAAGTATGACTTAGAATAGGATTGTGTTTTAAATGTGTTTTCAAATAATAAAGTGTTGAAACTATGGCTTTACGCAAAATAAACCCTATTATGCCATTTCCTTTGCATTAATGTGCATTCCCAGTGAGTACGGTGGGTGGTACTCATTCTTGCTCAATCCCTCTCTCCAGTGGAAAAAAGATTTGAAGACCTGGCTTATACCCCAGTTGAGTGTGCCTGTGGAGCCGTAGGCCCGGTTTTCCGCTGCTACTGGTTTTCTTTGGGTGTCAAGCCTAAAGTGCCTCTTTATTAAGATAATATTTAATGCTTTATTTCATTTGTTCTGTATTATCAAACTTTACCCTGTATACCTCGGCTAATCCTAGGATAGGGAATAATATGCAAGGTATCTTGAAATCTAGTGTGATTTTCGGGTGTGACACTAGGGAGGGTGGGGCTTTGGCGTCACGTCCTCCCTGGAGGTGTCACCTAGGAGGTCTCGTTCCAGCCTTTTCTGCCTACAGATAGTTGGGTCAGTGGTTTTGGATGGCGGCAGGTCTATACGAGGGACGAGTGGATGTTTTGTCACAGCCCTAAATCTAAATTAAGGTAATTAGTGTTAAGCCCTAGCTAATCCTTTGCTTTGTGCTAGTTGTCACTTCCCAAGTTCTATATATCTTAAAATCCTACAAAAATTCCTAAACATGTCAGGTGATGTGAGTAAGCCCCTGTAAATTTTACATAATTTTATCACGTCAATAAATACTTCAACGAAATCCCTCAAATCAGCAAAGCTAGGAAGCTAGCTGAAATAAATTGGTTCACTTCTGAAATTCACCAAATGAAAATGAAGACTAATTAGACAGAGCCCTTTTGCCAAAGTGGGAGCCAACATGAACCCCACTACCAGGAATTTTGGTTTAATTTATCTCCCAAAGAAAACACATAAAATGATAAGATCAAGGCACTGGAGAAACAAGTGAAACTGCAGCAAAACTGGATCAGTGTGCCTACTTTGCTTTTTCACCAGAGATGAACCAGACCTCTTCTAACCACGAATTGTTGGTACAGCAGGTTTACACACATCGTTCTCTACCTCCAGTATTTTTCCCATAATTTATATCCCTTATTAACCTGCTAAAACACAGATGCAAGACAGCTGTCCTACAGCTCACAACACTGTAGTCTCTATAGCTTTCTTCTTCATTTCTCACTTCCAGGGGACCCCACAAGAACCTGGCCACTTGTCAGCCTCATAGCAGCATGTGACAGTGTGTTTCACCGGAAATTCACCCATACTCCTCCACTCCTCCTAGACCATCACTACTTGGACCCACAAGCCATAGAGTAAATCTCTAGCTAAATATGAGTAGAACATTGTTGCCTGACATGTGGGACCCACCAGAGGCACTGTGGAGATGGAGCAACTCAGCATTGCATGAGCCAACGTGTCACTGCCTCTTCCCTTCCCTCTCTCAATTTTACAGAGCCCTGGACAGCTTAGCTGGAGAGCATCGACCACTTCATCTCTAATCTCGCCATCAGAACCTCTCCTCATCCTCTCCACGTTCCCACCGAGAAAACCCACGGAACTCCCAAGAATCACCGTCGGCAACTTCATCTTCCCCGGCGCCGTCAGTGTTCGACAGAAACCCAGCTAGCTCCGGTGAGCTCCATCCCTTCTAAGCCTCGGGAACATGATCTCCATCTTCTGATCGTTCCATTTTCTCTTTGGTCACCCTAGGACCACCGGCCGAAGCCGCCGTCGTCCTCACCTTCGGTCCAGTGAGCGCCGCCGCGACATCGTCGCTGTTTCGGCGAGCTCAGGTGATCCCAGCCCGAGCCATCGCGCCTCCAGCATCGCCTTGTCTCCAGAAGACCGCCAACCGAAAGAATCGAGCGTGGTATCCCGAAGCTCGAGGTCGACACATTCTTCCCCAACTCCAGTCATCGCTCTGTCGCTGCCATTCCCGTTGATCGGGTGAGCCATCCGTCGATTCCTTGCACTGAGACTATCTTTAAGAGATCCCTAACCTGGTGGACACCTGACCTTGGCCGCAGATCGAGCGAAGAGAGAGACGCCGCCATGGAACCCGAAGCTTCCGCCGCCGCCGGGCCAAGTTCGCCGTCGCCGTTGCTGTTTCCGTTTCACCGAGACCAGCACAACCTTCAGTGAGCATCTTGGTACCCTTTAGACGCTAAGGCATGCTTTGTTTTGGCCTGAAACGCCCTAGCCGAGTCGGCCTAGCCAACCCGAACCACTCCGCCGCTGGAGCTCGCCGCCGGCGATATTCTAGCCACCCGAGGTGTCAAGAAGACCACCCTTAGCTCCGCCGTGAACTCCTCTATCTTTTCTCTTTGGGGCCCGACTACAGCCGACGCCGCCGCCGAGAAGCCCGCCGGCTCTGTCTGCCTGCGCCCTTCTCTGTTCGCCAGGACGGACCATACACTCCGGGAACGGACGGTTCGATCCATGCTCCCGCGCCCTCGCGCCCTCGCGCCCGCGCCCTGCTCTCGCGCACTTTGCCTCACTGGCCTGCGGGCCCAGGCTGTAAGGGAAATCAGAAAAGAAGAAAGAAGAAAGAAATAGGAAAAGTAATTAAAAGACAACAGAAAAATGGCTAAACTTTGCAAATCCATAACTTCTCCATTTTGACTCCAAATTGAGTGAAACCAATTTTGTGAGCTCTGTAAATTTGTGCACTTTATTACTGTAAGATAAAATATGACAGCTTCTATACAGAAAATATCCATACAATAATATGAAGCAAAATTGACTTATTTTGGGCTTAATAACTTGAAATATTCCCATAAAATTCATCCTATTTGCTAAAAATGTGAAACCACTTCTGTTAAACTCAGAAAATTGTAAACTTACTGTGGAAAAGTTGTATTTGATAAAAATACCTCCCAAAATAGGCCTAAGTAATTTTCTAACCTTTCTTTTTGTTAAACTTGTAAAATTCATATCTAAATCATTTTAAATCGGATTTCAGTAAACCAAATTTTGTCGGAACCAGGGAGATATGTATTTTCACATAAAAATGCTCACACTCATAAAATCCTACCAGAGAAGGCAAGCACATATTTTCCACTTAGAGTTTTCCTATAGTTTCGGCTTTTGCCGTTTTCAGCCCTTCCACCTTGTTATTTTTGTATCTCACAAACCAGAGATGCAAATGACTTGGTTCTTTCTCCTAAAATCTTATTAGGACACACCCTACCTTCTGTATTTATCTCATAATTAATTAATCATGTTGCATGGACATGTTTATTGCTTCTTATTTGCATATTGCTTCTTATCGATAGATTCTGAGGATATGGAGTACGTGGAGATTAACCCAGAGCCTGAGTGTGACTTATCGCTGCAGCAAGGCAAGCGTCTAAGCATATTGAACCTATGTTTTCAATAAATTGATTTGTTTGTGAAAACAATATCTATATGCATGCTTCAGTCTGTTTAAAATGGGGAAAATGGGTAGAGTCAATATTACCCAATTGTATGCATTTCCATTCCTTGGTTATTGATGCCATGTTTATACATTGTCACCCCTGGTTAAGGACTTTGGAATACTCTTATTTTACCGAATGCTTAGCCATGCTTATTCTAGACTTAGAAAAATCCGATAGATGGAGCTATCGGTTCAAAACTAGTTGAATGCGAATAGATGGGTTAAAATCTGACAAGAATAACTTCTGAGTTATAATTAATAATATGTTTGACTTGGACGGATGATAGGGCGATGAAGGGATGGTGTTCCCCGATGCACGTAGCTCCGTCTGGGTCGTGAAGGACCGAACATGTTAACATCTATTCAAGCACCCTACGTACTTCCACACGCCGGGAGTGGGACGGCTTAACTCAGTAGCACAGGAGGCTGTGGCTATCTACGCCCGTCCGTCAGTCGTGAGGGGAGACCTTTGGAGGACCTCAGTGCGAGTACGTAGAGCGGGCCTGCACTTGGTGAATCCATATGGCCGGAGGTGCCTCCCGCGACGGTGAGCCCGCCTTAGCTGCCACGCACGCACGCGGCTAAGTCGTCGGGGGCCCAGATGTGGTTTAGGTGGTCGGGGCTAAGCGTGCAAAAGGTTCTGTTGTGACCTCTAGTCCGCACTCAATGTGTAGAGTGTGGGTACCGACGGGTACAGATCAAACTAGAGTGTAGCCGTTTGGCTTCTATCACATCGTGTGGGTAAAGATGTACACCTCTGATCAGAGTAAGAACTATTCGAATAGCCGTGTCCACGGTTACGGACGACCGCTTGATGTGTTAGTTACTCATGTTAGCATCCAACTTGGGTTATGTGGTTACCATGACTTAGGATAGTCATGGATGGATGGGTTTATATAAGAGATTTTTGGATATTAAATATGACTTGGTTTAGTCATGAGAAAGAAAATGCTTGTGTAGCATAATTGTTTGGGCAATGGTAGCCCATAGATGATGATTATGACTTGGTTTAGTCATGAGAAAGGATATGCTTGTGTAGCATAATTGTTTTGGGCAATGGTGACCCGTGGGTAATGTTTAGAGCACGGTTGGTGCTCATTTATATTTCATTTTCAGAACTATAAGCTTGCTGTCGTAAAAATTCAGATTGTGTTATTTCTCAAAATGCTTATAGTTTCAAGTATTAATTGCTCAATAAAATCAGCTTTGTGCAAAATCAAGTCAATATAGCCCTCTTCCTTGATGTAGAAACCAGCATGCTTCCTTTGTACTATTATTATTGTGTAAGTCTTGCGGAGTACCATTCGTACTCACGTTGCATCTTTTCAGGTGAGGTTACCGACGAAGATGGTGTGATCTACTGTTATCCCGCCGAGGGTGGCGAGGATAATGTGTAGTTGAAGTTGAGCTCTATCCCCAGTCGGTTGCCCTGTGTATGGGTTTTGGCACCACTGGTTCTTGTCTTTTGAGTTTATTTCCGCTGCAAATCTTTTGTGTCACTTTGTGATGAATTAGGGTATGAACCCTCTATGTAATAGTTGTAACTCTGCTGCTCGTTTATCCATATTTAGAGTACTTGTGATGTTTATCAATTGCTTGCGATGAAAGTGTGAGGCTAGTCGCTTTCCTGGGGACTAGCTGAACATGAGTATGAGTTGTGTATAATTGAGATGGTTGGGGGATAGCTATTGTGGTTCGAGTCCTCTGGGGTACGTATCGTGTTTGGTCGCCACCATCGAGTGGTTTGACAGGCGTATGACGGGGAGGACTGGCAAGCTATCCTTATGATTATCTCTTTTGTACACTTCTCGGTATTTTTGGATTTGTATTGTGAGTGGGTAAAGATTATGGCAAGTCTGCGATGAGGATGGATGGTTACCGCATTTATTCGGGTTTTATTCGAGACCCCATCCATCTAGATAGTTCGCGTTGCCGTAATAGTTACTCTTCATAATGCACTTCCGGGGTGCCCACATGTTTCTTCTCTCTCGTCCTCTCCCTATGCAACGTTTGTCGCTGGTGATGTCCAGAAGGCCTATGTTTTAGTTGTTCAGAGGTGTTGATGGGTAGTTTAGTGGTGGCTTTGTTGTAGGTCTGGTGCATTCGACCTTGCATAGCGGTGGTCAGTGTGGTGCTAGTTCCTTGGTGGGCATAAGCACTATCAGTGTGTGGTGGTGGTTTTGCTTTGTTTTCCTGATTATAGCCTTTCAGGGCTGTAGTCTTGTAATTTTTTTCCTGCTATATCAATATGAAACATCGTACTATCTGGTACTGTTCATTTATAAAATAATCAAAAGAACTACCATCCACAATAGCCCAATTAAAATTCTCAACTTTCTTGGAACTTAAGGCCCTTTTTAGGGGAGTTTCTCGCAGCAATAGCTACTCTCAAAATCTCGAGCTCCCCTGTACCTCAAAATATCTATCTCCACATACAGTCTAGAATCTCCCACATATTTTGATAATTAGCAGCTAGAACATACAAAAAAATGAACTAGTAACCAGAATTTGGGAGATCCAGCTTTTCCATATTCTCACCAAATCCACTCACTAGCTTTTTTTTTTTTTGGAAATTACAGCTCCCCAAACAGGGCCTAAGACAGCTTATTGGCTAGACGTGCGTGAAAGCTTAAAGCAGATAAGGCAGGAAAAGGGAGAAAGTAGTCCACCATAAAACATAGTCACCTACCATGCGCACAAGGAATGAAATTAGTCACAATAATTGTTCGATATACTCCCATTTATCACATAATTTACTAATATCGCTAAAGATTCATAAATTTTAATACAAATTCTTTCTTTTGCCACAACGCAATGTGAAATTAAAATCTTGTCCCCCATATTTTTTTTCCTATTTTCCATCTTATTCTTGTTTTCTCACTCAGCTCAATCTTTGGTAACGTTATTGCTAGCTCATCCACTAACGCTGGCATCTGAGCTCTAAGAGCAAGCCCAACCGATCCCTCAAACTACCCCTTATCTCAAATTTAGGAGTTTTTGGGTTAAAAAACATCTCCAACCGAACTCCTATTTGAGCTCTCATCTGGAGGGGCCCCTCATCCGGGGGGAGGCAACCTCCCAGATGTAGGAGCCCCTCATCCCCTCGCCTCACCTCGAACCACCCTAGCTCTAGCCGGCTTCTCTGTGCGCAGGCACGCCGCTGCCCTCCCCGCCCCTCTCCCGACCACCTCCTCCCCCTGCATCGCCCCCCCCCCGCCGCCGGCGTCTCCCGCCTGCGTCAGCACCCCCCCCCCCGCCCCCTTCCTCTTCCCCTCGGCCGCCAGCGTCTCCCACCTGCGTCGGCCCCCCCGTCCCCTTCCTCTTCCCCCCGGCCGCTCGGGTGGGACACCCCGTCTGGCCATCTCTTGTCGACACAACCATAGAGAGGTGCGCGCGTGTCGTCGATTTCGCGTGAGAGCGCAGCAAACAGAAGGGGAAAAAATCTAGGGTTTGGCGAAGAGGCGGCAGCTATCTCTGCAGTTCTGGGACACAGCGACACCAACGATGGCTTCTCCGGTGATGCAGTGATCAGCAGTAGCTTCTCCAGGTACCACACCATCTTCCTTTCTTGTTTTACGGCTGCTCTGTTGCCTGCAATCTTGCTCGGCTAGTGCAGCTACTATTGTGATATATTTTAGCAGATTTCTTGATGATTCTTTTGTGATTTAGACCTAGAGGCTGCCTCCTGCCCTCCTTCTATGAAATTTCTTGCTATTTTTGGTGAATGGGATTTCTTGTTTAGTGAAAACTGACAAGACAATATTGTCTATTCTCTCGATGCAAGCAGGAAAGACATGGAAAAATAACTGCCGACGGCCAACTAGGATTGTGAAGATTTTTTTCTATTTTTTATAAGAACAGAACTATGACTATGTTTCATTATGTGTTCTTCTTTCTATCATTCATATAACCTATTGAGTATGTGCCCGTTAGAAGTTGAATCGTCTTTGTTCAAATTTTATGAACTATTATTGCTTAAATTGAGGCAAAATTATCAATGAATTTTTTTGCAGGGAAAATTATCAATGAAATTTGTCCAGTTGTTAAAGTTTATTTGTTTGAATAAAGCCACTGTTGAAATGATCTATTCAAAATTACTACTACTTCCAGAAGTAGTTGGCTCACTCAACCATGATAAATCTGAATTTTAATAGGATATCAAAACAACTTGAATTGATGTCCTTTTTCAAAAAAGTATCTTGAACATCTCATCAACAGTATAGGTACCCCCATAATTCTTGCATTTTGTTCATTCTACAGTCAGCAGAACAATGGTGATATTTACTGAAACTGCAGCAGCACTTGTCGAAACCACCCCATCGTGGAGCATATAGAGACTGATATTGCATGTATGCTTGGTGTAATGCGGTAAGAATGAGTTCGTCTTCATTATCATCATCCGACGACGAAGACGATGAATCTAAGTGAGAGAGGAGGCTCATTTTAGCTATAGAAGGAACAACAAGGGCAATGGTTGTGTGTAGGAGTCACAGGAATCATCATGTATATTGTCGGAGGATGAAACTCCGACAGCGGGAAGTCAGGAGACCCCCCTTTGAGGTTCGGCCAGGGGAGTTGTTCTCAGGCGAAGTCGGTGTCAGCGTGGAAGAAGATAGGCGGTTGGATCAATCTGCACACAAGAAAGACAAAAGGAAGTATACAGGTTCGAGCCGCACGGAGGCGAATACCCTACTCCTGTGTGTTTGCTATCTCGAGATGAATGTGGTTTGCTATGTTACAAGGTTAGCTTAGCTCGAGGCTGGAGCTGAAGAAGAAGAACAGTAACTAGAGTGTGCTCCAGTCAGCCCTCTCCTTTTCGTCAGGTGTGGATCCTCCTTTTATCTGTCAAAACGGAGTCCCCTACGCCTACTCCCTCAGAGAGAGAGATTTTAGGTATGCTACGTCTTGTCATGGACCTCCGCGCTCCGGTCGTCTGCTGAGCCGTCCTGGAGGCGCGTCTCATCGTCGACTAGCTGTCGGTAGCTATGGAGGCTAGGCCGTGAAGATGCTATTGGCTTAGCGCGTCACGGTCGTCGCCTCCCATGTCAGCCGTGGGCGGCTAGATGCCGCCTCCCACGTCAGCCGTGGGCGGCTAGATGCCGCATCCCTCGCCAGCCGCGGGCGGCCAGACAGTGACGATGCTGTCGGGTTGGCCCGTCTCGTCGTCTGCCAGGCCGTGGAAAACCGGAGCCCTCAGCTGACAGGGGGTCATTCTGACAGCGCACGCTTGTCCAGCCGGGAGACAGGCGGGAGGTGCGTCGTAGCTTCTCCATTAATGCGGGTAGTTGGGAGCTGGTCCGCTCAAGCCGGCCTCGTCCCTGGGGGCGGAGAGCCCATCGGGCCCTCCGCGCGCGCGAGACACTTAGGCCCCGGGTCCGTGCGTGCCCGGGGGTAGCACCCGGGGATGGCGCTTCCGGGCCCAGACAGCGCCCAGCCCCCAAGCTCTTAACGGGATAACTCCTAGTAGCCCGCTGCCACTTGTGCAGAAAATGGGGCCCTGGGGGGAGCTGATGTAGGGGAAGATCCACCGTCTCCAGAGGATGTGGGACCCCATTCCTGTTTCGCCGACAGTGGCCCCTGGGCCTGTTGCTCGACCGGGACTTAATCCGGGCAGGAACAGGACCATGTCTCGGGGAAATGAAAAGACGCGGGCCCACCGGGTTTAGCAGGAAACGAGACGAGGCCGCCGTAACTGCCCGGGATGGCCCGTAAATCGAGGGCCGTAATGGCGGACTTGAAGCTGCGCTCCACGGGTTCTCCGAGGCTATAAGCAACAGCGGCAGCGGCTGGCTTTCCCCATCGCCCAGTTAGAACCGCCGCCGCTCCTGTTGCCCTTTGCGTCCAGAGCCCAGGTCCCCCGTTCGCACGCACTTCTCTTCGCTTTCTTCTCCCTTCAACCACTCTCGCCGCTGCATTCGCAATGCCACGCGCCGGTCGCGGGGTAAGGCCACTGGACGGCGGGGCGATCCCGCCGTCGCGCGTGGATGACGATGCCGGGGCGGAGCGGGTGAAGAGGATGATGCCGGCCGCTACACGATGGAGGGCGGCGACCGAGGTGCGCCCCGGCGAGTCGAAGCCGATGCCGAAAGGGCCCAACGAAGCAGTGTACTTCATTGATTACGCGGTCGGCGGGTTAGTCCCGCCATTCTCTGACTTCTTCTTCCAGGTGCTAGAGACGTACCAAGTGCAGATGCTGCATTTGACCCCCAATGCCGTGATGGTGCTGGGGGTTTTCGCGCACTTGTGCGAGATGTTCGTGGGCATCATGCCTTCGGTGGACCTTTTCCGGCGCTACTTCACCATGAAGAGCGCGCCGAAGAACAAGGCCACCGACCTACCGGAGCGGGTAGGTTGTGTGTACTTCCACAGCCGCCCTGGCGTCGAGTTTATACCCGATGGCGCTGAAAAACAAATGGGATTTATGGCGCCAGAACTGGGTCTACGTCGGAGTCGATGCCAACGACCGGCTCCGGCTCCCGACCGAGGCGGCCCAGAAGGTGAAGAGCTGGACCGAGTCACCGCCGGAAGACGCGCGGTTAGCGCCAGTGTTGGCGCGCATCGCTAGTCTGGTGACGGCTGGGTTGAATGCGTATATGGTCGCCGACGATTTCCTCAGCCGGCGACTGGCGCCGCTCAACAGGAGGTCCCGGGCCTGTTGGCTATATACCGGGTCCAAGGACATCACCAGGACCCACCCCAACGACCTGAGCAAGGCGGCGATGGGTCTGCTAATGGCGTCGGCGCTGGAAGGAGGGGGCGCGGCGGACCGCGCGCTCCCGGGCGGCGTGACGCCGCTTTGCAGTAACCGCGGGTGGGCGAGGATCCTGAAGGATCTCCCGCGATTCGACGCCGTGGGCATCGTTGTCTCGCAGGTTACCCCCAAGGTCGTTGAGGTACTCGACGCCTCGGAGGGAGAAGATGTGCCGGTCAGAGTGCCGATATTGTCGAAGACGGAGGGGAAGCGACCGGCGGGGCTCGATCCAGGGCTCGCGGCGACCAAAAGAAGGCGAAGGTCGTTGCCCCGGCGGCCGTCGTCCCGGCCGCGACCTCTCCGAGCCGCGCGGACCCCGGGAGGACCGGGACTACTATGGCGGCCACTGCTTGTGTGACGTCAGCGAGCGTCGCTCGGGTCCTGTCCCCAGAGCCATCGGCGGCGACCCCGGCCCCCGGGACCGGACCAAAGGCGGTCCCGGACGTGGGGGGCAACGGGGCCCCCACGGGCACAGGGGGCGACATTGGGCTGTCATCGGAAGCGCCAGGAGCTCCGGCCAGCCTCGCCGTCCCGGGCGCGCCGCTAGGGAAGACAGGATTTCGTGGCGGCAGCCGGCCACTTTTGAGTCCCAAGCCATGGAGCTTCAAAGGGCCCCAGGCTAGGTAAGCGCTTCGACCCACTCAGTTCTTCTCGCTAGCATATTTCCTCTTATGTTTCTCGATCTAGCTCTTACCTGTCCGGTTTCGGCCCTTATAGGAAGAGCCAGGGGCCGACGATGGCGCCGTCCCTAGCGTAGGCGGTACTGGGGGCGCGCCGATGGCGCCGCCACGTCCCGCCACGCCCCCTCCATCGCCGAGCACGGTGGCGAATATGGGGGCCGCGGCGGCCACGCCAGAGCGGGCGTTCACGGAGCCGACTGAAGTCCCTGCTATGGGGGGAGGAAGGGACGCCAGGGCCCAGCCGTTTCCCGCGAGAGGGGAGCGGGCCCTGGTCCTTTTTGCTGCCCAGCGGCCAGACGGGGCGCGCGGACGCGAGATGCTACACGCCGCGTTGGGGCAGCTAGTGATCGCCGCCGGCGAAGTACAGGTGGCAGCCCGTCGGGAGCAGCGCGAGTCCACCCGGGTCCAGGAGGAACTCGAGAGCGGGCGAGCAGCGATCGCAGCAGCGATCGCAGCAGCGATCGCAGCAGCGATGGAGGGGCTCACCGCCCGTATGGTCGCCACTGAAATCTTCGTGACGACCCGCCGGCAGGGGGTCGAGGCGGCGGAGAAGCGCATCGCCCCAACTGGGGCGCCACCAAGCTTGCCGCAGACGAGGCCTCCCGTGCCCGGTCAGTGATGGAGGCGCGGGAGAAGGAGATGTCCTCCTGGGAGGACCGCCTCCGGGGCAAGGAGGCCGGTCTCGTGGCCCGGGAGCGTGGGATCAGCGCGCGAGAGGAAGCCGCGGTGATCAGCGAGGAGGCCGCCAAGCTTTCCAGCGCCATGGCCCAGGACGGCATGAGCCGCCTCCTGAGCGAGGAGAAGAGGCTGGTGTCCTGGGAAGAAGACCTCGATAAGCGAGAGGCCGACCACCGGCGCGAGCAAGAGCAGGCGAACATGCTGGCCACCGACGTAGACGCCGAAGCCGAGGCTCTTGGGACGCGAGAGGCGCTCCTGGAGGAGAAAGAGAACTCCCTGGCTTGGCGGTAGGCGGCGGTGAAGGCTGCTGAGGCCCAGCAGGCGGAGATGGAGGCCTCCCGGGAACGCGCAGTCGGCTCCGAGGCCGTAGCGCGCGGGGCCGCGTCTAGCGGCTCTCCGTCATCGGGAAGCGCGGCGAGCTCAGCCGAGAAGCTGGCCAGGGAGGAGAAACGGCTGAGACTGGCGCAAAATAGCCTCGCCCTCCGGAAGGACCTCGACAGCGAGATCTCGACCTGCCTGGGGCGGTACGGCTCCGAGGTCCGGGGGTGTCTCAAGCGCATCAGCATCCGGGCTCCTCCGCGGAAGTCCGGGGGGCCAACCGGGGTCGGTCAGGAGCTGGTGGAGCTCGGCGACTTGTTAGACACGCTGGACTTGCTCCCCCGGCGAATCCATGAGGTCCTGGAGAAGGAAGGAACAGAGCTTGCCACGCCGGTGGCTGAGTACGTCCTTGGCTGCTACCGGGCTCGGGACGCGGAGTTTTCCCTGGCCCCGGTGCTAGAGGGATACCCCGCCGACGGGGAAGAAGAGGCTCGAAAAGCCGTGGCCGACGCTGCTGCGACGGTGGCCAGATTCTTCAACCGGGGGGAACACCTCGAGAATCCGGGGACCGACGAATCCGGCGAAGAGACCGGGCCCGATGAGTGATCACCCCCCGCGCGGCGACGCCCCCAGTCCTCCGCGCATGCTTGCACTTTGACTTCACCTGTCTTGTACAAAGAAAGACATTCGTGTGTGTATATAACTATGTTTGTGTTTTCGCACCTTTGCCTATTGTACTGGAAGTAGCTTATATTCGGATGTTGCTTATTTTCGGGCGTTCGTGCCCTGGATGCTCAATACTTGTTGTTGTTCGCCTTGATATCCCGGGCCTGGGAACGCCGAGCTCTAGGTGTCGTCTGAGTCCGAGCCCGGCGGCCGTGACCGGTGGTAGCGTGTAAGCCCTCCTTGGGGCCTAGCGTAACCGCTCGCCCTAGGAACTCAGTCCCTAGGACGGTTAAGTCCCGATCGGGGCAGCCCGGACGGTCCGATTCCGAAGCGGACGGTCCGAGCTTTGGTCCTCCTCGCGGGAGGCGGCTGTTACTTGACCTCCCATGCCTCCCGTGCCGACCGCCCCGGGAGCTCGGCTCCCTAGTGGTGCGGGCTTGGTGGTTGCCCGTCCCGGGGACTCGGTCCCCGAGTACGCGGGAAACCAAGCGTGAGTCTCCCGGGCCTAGGGACCCTCCCTGGCCCCGGGCGATGCCGAATCCCGGGAGAAGACTGCTAGAGAGCGAAAAATACGAAAGGGAGCCCCACGCGTGTTAGGTATGGCTGAAATGCTAAGCTCGAGCCTCCTGACTCGCCGGAAGCCCCTCGGGAGCCGGCCCTGGCCGCGCCCGGGGTCCCCGGGCAGCGAAGTACCCAACACCTCGGCCGCGGCCGGGGAAGAACTGGCCGACCGGGCACCGTAGCCCGCCCCGGGAATCTAGGCAGGCCCGACAGGGGGACTTTGCCCGAGACCCCGGAGCATCGACAGTGCCCGGGGCGCGGTCCACGACCAGACCACCGGGCCTCAGCGACTGGGGCGACACTAACCCGGTGGCCCCCGCGCTCGGCCTGGCAGATTCCGCTTTGCCCCCGGGGCCGAGGAGAGCAAAACACGTGGCCACACTAGCGAGGGGAGAAATAGGAATTGAGCGATATGTACAGTCAGGCAAGATTACTTATCTGGATTGCCGGTCAGGGTAGCATGGTTCCGCGAGCACGACTCCGGGTCCAGGAGAGCTGCTAGCCCCTGGGCCGAGAATCGCCGCCGAGAACAGATCTGGGGGTGGGGCCCCCAGGCTAGGCCCGAGCACAGGCCAGTCCCGGGAACGCCTTCCCCGCGCATTCACCTCGGGTCCGGGGTCCCCTTCTTCAGCCCGCCGGGGAAAGGTCTAATCTGCGCACAGTGAACTGTGAGAGTATCTAGCTCATTCCCTTGTCCACTCCATGCTACGAATCGTGGCGTCGATCATCTCCCGAACGTGTCCTCAGAGTCGCGACCGTGCAGAGGAAAAGATCACGCATAACCATTTCACCCCCTACCTCCGGAAGGAACCGACCCCGAAGCTAGCCAGGCAAGGCGCCGCAGCCACCGGGACCCGGGGCGCTTCCCGGAGGGTGCCCTTAGGTCCCCGCAAGCTTGACAACGCCTTGGACCTAGCACGTCGGGATACGGTTACTCGTCAGTAGGGAACTGATGATAATGCGCGAACCCCAACCGTCGCGCGGGCGCAGCCCGATTATGCCCCCAAGGGATGAGACAGCCATGAGCGCAACACATGGAAATAGGCAAAAGGGACTACACCGGGAAAGATATTAAAAAGCTATATACGAAGGCAAATACATATGGGGGCCCCCGGCCAGTGCCGAGATTGGAAGAAAACCGGCGCTGGCCCGAGCATCCCGTAACTTACAGGATATGCTTATGGGTAAAATTTGCGAAGATGTTCGATATTCCAGGGATTGGGAAGCGGGGTCTCGTCTTCTTGGCCCAGTCTTACCGAGCCCTGTCGGGAGGCACCGATCACCAGGAAGGGGCCTTCCCACATGGGGAAAAGTTTATTCTTTCCGGCACGTGTGAGGACACGGCGGAGAACTAAGTCCCCCACCTTGAGTGACCGGGCCCGAACCTTACGCTGATGGTAGCGCCTAAGGCTCTGCTGATAACGAGCGACGCGGAGCGAGGCGCGCCGCCTTCGTTCCTCGAGGAAGTCGAGGTTGTCGAGTTGCACGTTGTCGTGGTCGACGTCGTCGCTGTAGCGCAGTACCCGGGGAGAGCCGAAGGTTAGCTCTGACGGCAAGACGGCTTCGGCCCCGTACACCAGGAAGAATGGGGTCTCCCCGGTCGCCCGGCTTGGTGTGGTACGATTCGCCCATAGGACCGCCGGGAGCTCGTCGATCCACTTGACGCCATGCTTTTTGAGGTTGTTATAGGACCTTGTTTTGAGGCCCCGCAGGATCTCCGCGTTCGCCCGCTCAGCCTGCCTATTGCTCGCAGGGTGGGCAGGGGAGGCGAAGCAGAGCCTGATGCTGACGTCGGAGCAGTACTCGCCGAAGAGCTCGCTCGTGAACTGCGTGCCATTGTCGGTAATGATGCGGTTGGGGACTCCGAAGCGGCTGGTGATTCCCCGGATGAATTTGAGCGCTGAGTGCTTGTCGATGTCGACTACGGGGAATGCCTCCGGCCACTTCGTGAACTTGTCGATGGCGACATACAGATGCCGATAACCCCCGACCGCCCGGGGGAAGGGGCCGAGGATATCGAGTCCCCAGACCGCGAAGGGCCAGGACAGGGGGATCACCTGGAGTGCTTGTGCCGGCTGGTGGCTCTGTTTGGCATGAAACTGGCATGCACGGCAGCGCTGGACGAGGTCGAACGCGTCCTGCAAAGCCGTGGGCCAATAAAATCCCTGCCGGAAAGCCTTACCGACCAGGGATCGAAATGCGGCGTGGCTGCCACACTCCCCTTCGTGGATGTCGGCGAGGATCTCGACGCCGGCGTCGCGCGGAATGCACTTGAGCAGGACACCGTTGGCGCCACGCCGGTAGAGGTCCCCTTCTACCATGACGTAGCGCTTAGACAAGCGAGCGATCCTTTCTGCTTCCGCGTCGTCTTCGGGGAGATGCGCTCGGAGAAGATATGCCCGGATTTCGTCTATCCAGGAAGTCGCGCTGGGTCCGGCCGCGAGGACCAAATCCTGGGGCCGGGAACGCGTGTCAGGCTCGGACCCGGGCTCGGGGGCGGTCCCCAAGATCCCGGGGCGCGCCGAGGGATCCTCGAGAGCTTCCTGAAAAACCCCCGAGGGAACGGGCGCCCGCGAGGAAGCCAGCCTGGAGAGCTCGTCGGCAGCGAGGTTGCGACTGCGAGGGACGTGGCGAAGCCTGAGGTCGTCGAAACAGCGCTCGAGCCTCCGTACTTCGTCCACATACGCGGCCAATTGGGGATCTAAAGTCTGGTACTCCCTGGACACCTGGTTGATGACGAGCTCGGAGTCGCCTTGCGCGCACAACCGTCGCACCCCGAGGGCGATCGCGGCCCGGAGGCCGGCGAGAAGGCCCTCGTACTCGGCCATGTTGTTGGTGGCTCCGAAGTTGAGGTGGACGACGAAGCGGAACTCATCCCCGGCGGGCGATACGAGGACGACCCCGGCGCCAGCGCTGGGGCGAAAAGCCCGCCTGGCGCAGGAGCCGTCGAAGTTCATTATCCAGTGGAGGCGCAGGTCGGGCGACAGCTCGGGGGCCGGGAATCCGGCGTCCAGCACAGGATCCGGCTCTGGCCCCGGCGTCCACTACGCCAGAAAATCCGCCAGGACTTGGCTTTTGATGGCGTGGCGCGCTTGGAAATGGAGGTCGAACTCAGCGAGCTCGACCGCCCACTTGGCAACACGGCCCGTTCCCTCCCGGTTATGCAATATCTGCCCGAGGGGGAAGGATGTGACTACGGATACCTTGTGCGCCTGGAAGTAGTGGCGAAGTTTTCTGGACGCGATGAGAACTGCATAGAGCATCTTTTGCGCCTGGGGATAGCACGATTTGGCGTCACGGAGTACCTCGCTGACGAAGTACACCGGCTTCTGCTGCGTGTTTTCCGACCTCGGACCGACGGGGGCCCGGAGTCCGGGCTCAGCTCCCCCGGGAGGGAGCAAGCTCTCGCCTATGGGAACAGGTATGGACCTGGGACCCTGGGGCCCCAGGTGGAATGTTGGGATTGTCCCGGGCGCCGCGTCCCCGGGCTCGCGCTCGCCTTGGCAAGGCTGCCCAGGTTCGGGCTCCGCGGTGGCGGGCCCGGGAGGTGAATCCCGAGATGCGCGCCTGCCTGGCAAGGGGCGCTCGACGACGAGCGCCGCGCTCACCACCTGCGGGGTTGCCGCGATGTAGAGCAACAAGGGCTCGTCTGGTGCTGGTGCCACGAGGACAGGGGGCGTAGTCAGGTACCTCTTGAGCTCATCAAGGGCTTGATCCGCCTCGTCCGTCCAGGTGAACTGCCCGGATTTCTTAAGAAGCTTGAACAGGGGGAGGGCACGCTCTCCAAGCCTGGAGATGAAGCGACCTAGTGCGGCCACGCACCCGGTCAGCTTCTGGGCCTCCCGTAGCCTCGTTGGGGGGCGCATGCGGTCGATTGCCGCTATCTTCTCCGGGTTCGCCTCAATGCCGCGGCTGGACACGAGGAACCCGAGGAGCTTGCCGGCCGGGACCCCGAAGACGCACTTGTCCGGGTTCAGCTTCATCCTCGTGCATCGAAGTTTGCTGAACGTCTCGGCCAAATCGTGGAGCAGAGTGGCGCGGTCGCGTGACTTCAGCACCAAGTCATCGACGTAGGCCTCCATATTGCGACCTAGCTGCGATTCAAATGTTACACGGACAGCACGCTGGAAAGTGGAACAAGCATTCTTTAACCCAAAAGGCATGCAAACATAACAATAAGCCCCCTGAGGGGTAATGAAAGAAGTTTTTTCCTCATCCTCCTCCGCCATCCGGATTTGATGATAACCAGAGTAGGCATCTAGAAAACACAAAAGGTCGCACCCCGCAGTGGAGTCGACTATCTGGTCTATGCGAGGCAGAGGGAATGGATCTTTGGGGCAAGCCTTATTGAGGTCTGTGTAGTCTATGCACATGCGCAGCTTTCCGTTGGACTTGGGGACGACGACCGGGTTGGCCAGCCACTCGGGGTGGACGACCTCGCGGATGAAGTCGGCAACGAGAAGCTTGTCAATCTCCTCGCGGATAAAGGCTTGGCGCTCCGGGGCCTGCCATCGTACCTTCTGTCGCACCGGGCGTGAACCCGCGTGGACAGCTAAGCGATGCTCAATCACCCCCCCTAGGGACCCCGGGCATATCCGACGGTTGCCAGGCGAAGACGTCAGAGTTTGCCCGAAGGAAGGCGATGAGCGCGCTTTCCTATTTGCTGTCCAGCGAACCACCGATCTTCACGGTCCGGGACCGGTCGTCGCCGAGGACGACTTCCTTGGCCAGCTCCGTGTCGGTGGCGACAATGCGCGGCTTGGGGGCACGGAGAAGCGAGGGTCCCGCGTCGCCCGCCGCGTCGGGGGCCGCTGGGGCGATGTCGGCCGCACGCCGCTCGGCGCACGAGAGGGCGGCCTTCACGTCCCCGAGGACTGAGATCGGGCCCGAGGGGCCCGGAAGCTTCATGGTTAGGTACGCGTAGTGCGTAACCGCCATGAACTTCACCAACGCGGGGCGCCCGAGCACCGCGTTGTAGGGGAGGTTGCACTCGGCAAAATCGAAGACGATGCGCTCGGTGCGGAAGTTGCCACGGTCACCGAAGGTGACGGGCAATGAGACCTGGCCGAGAGGCCAAGTGAGGCCCTTCGTAATCCCAATGATGGGCAACGAGGGCGCAAGGCTCATCCCCAGGGCCTTGATCTTCTCGAAGACTTCGGGGGAAAGGATATTGAGGGCAGCGCCCCCGTCGACAAGGACGCGGCCCACCTTGACGTTGCATATGGTGGGGGAGACAGCCAAGGCGAGCTGCCCCTCACCGGGTACCCAGGCCGGATGGTCCGCGGGGCCGAAGGTGATCAGGGTGTCCGACCACTTCAGCCTCCGGGACACCTCGGGGCCCGGTGTCGCAGCCAAGAGCTCGCGCTTCATGGCCTTGAAGCCACGGCGCGAGGAGTGAGCGTGCGCCCCGCCGTCGAGGGTGGCAAGGACATTCTCGGGCTCTTGGAACTTGAGAGGCTGTTCCGACTCGGGAGCGGGCTTGGCTTGCTGCTGCTCCTGCTGGAACTTCTTGGTGCGCTCGGCCAAGTTATGGACGGCGCGGCACTCGGTGAGGTCGTGGCGATCCGTCTCGTGGACGGAGCACTACTTCCGGCCCGCAGCCGGTGGCGGTGGGGCAGGAGTGGCTTTCTGCCGCTTGCCACCGTTGCTGTCTCGGTGGGCGACATCGCCCTAGGGGCGGCCGGTGGCCGCCAAAGCGAAGTTTTCGGCGACCTCCTTGCCCTTCTGGCGCTTCCTTCTGTCCCGCCGTAACGCGGAACGCGAGGATTCGCCGCCCTCTTCGGGGCCCTGGTTGGGGCCTCGGGCGTGGCTTGTTCCACGCTCGGGCCTCCTCCTTGCGGGCGCAGTGGTCGGCGAGATTGAACAGCTCGGCCGCAGTTTGGACGTTGCGGGTGCCCAACTTCTCGAGCATGCGCTGGTCGCGCACGCCCGAGCGGAACGCGTGGATAACCGCGTGGGGGGCGATGTGAGGGATTGTGTTGCGAACCTGGCTTGAAGCGCTACAGAAATGTCTCAGCGCCTCGTCCTGCCCTGACGTAGGGCGTGCAGGTCCGCCTCGGTCCCAGGGCGTGGGAAGGTGCCCTGGAAATTTGCCACAAATTGGTGGCAAAGACTCTCCCAAGAGTAGATCGACCCCTCGGGGAGGTTCATCATCCAGGAGCGAGCCTGGGCCTTGAGGGCGACAGGGAAGTAATTCGCCATCACCTTCTCGTCGCCACCAGCTGCCTGGATGGCGGTAGTGTAAATCTATAAGAACTCCGAGGGGTCAACGGAGCCATCGTATTTCTCCGGCAAGCTGGGCCGGAACTTAGCTGGCCAGCGAACCTGCCGGAGGCCTGGGGAGAGCGCCAAGCAACCCGAGCAGCCGTACTGGGCGGGCTCGGGCGATGGATGGCGGTTTCCCACTAGTGGATCGAAACTGGAGGCCGGGGCCTCGGAATGCCTGGCGGCGTCCGTACGCCGCTCACGCTGGCGCTCCATTGTGACCCAGGCGTCCTCGTGGGCCCGCGCCCGGTTCAGCCGGTTACGGAGGTCGCCCGCGCCCCGGGCTTGGTTCTGGTTCGGGGCGGTAGGCCGGCTCGCGCTAGAAGTCGCGCGGTCGGAGGTCCTAGCACTTGCATGGCCGTCGGCGGCGACCCGGCGATGGGCGGTGCCTACCAAGTCGGCGATCTCGCTAATCCACCGTCGCTCCCGGCCTCCACCCCCGGCAAATGCCGGGGGGTGGCGTAGGAGAGCTTCTGCCGCAAGAGGGCCTCCTGCGGTGTGCCGAATGAAAGTTGAGGCCGCGACGTGCCGTGGGGCGGCGCTCTGTTCGCGCCTCATGGATGAGGCGGCGGCAGACCGCGGGGCACTTGCCGGCCCCTCCGCGAGGGAAGGGGCCGAGGCCGCATACAGGCCGCCGCGGGGCGCGCTTTGCCCGCTGGGTACGCGCGTGCGCCCCCAGGAAGGTGAAGAGGGAGAAGGTGGCGGGCTTGCCACCGGCTAACGTTGCCCGCGGGGTGTAGTCGCTGGACTCTCGTCGGAATCCGCGGACGATGGCCTCTAGCCATGAAGGGCGTCGGTGTCGGGAACGTCGGCGTTCCGCCTGAGGAAGAAAACTCCCCCTACCTGGCGCGCCAGCTGTCGGAGGATGAAACTCCGACGGCGGAAAGTCAGGAGACCCCCCTTTGAGGTTCGGCCAGGGGAGTTGTTCTCAGGCGAAGTCGGCGTCAGCGTGGAAGAAGATAGGCGGTTGGATCAATCTGCACACAAGAAAGACAAAAGGAAGTATACAGGTTCGAGCCGCACGGAGGCGAATACCCTACTCCTGTGTGTTTGCTATCTCGAGATGAATGTGGTTTGCTGTGTTACAAGGTCAGCTTAGCTCGAGGCCGGAGCTGAAGAAGAAGAACAGTAACTAGAGTGTGCTCCAGTCAGCCCTCTCCCTTTCGTCAGGTGTGGATCCTCCTTTTATTGTCAAAACGGAGTCCTATGCCTACTCCTCAGAGAGAGAGATTTTAGGTATGCTACGTCTTGTCATGGACCTCCGCGCTCCGGTCGTCTGCTGAGCCGTCCTGGAGGCGCGTCTCATCGTCGACCAGCTGTCGGTAGCTACGGAGGCTAGGCCGTGAAGATGCTATTGGCTTAGCGCGTCACGGTCGTCGCTCCCATGTCAGCGTGGGCGGCTAGATGCCACCTCCCACGTCAGCCGCGGGCGGCTAGATGCCGCATCCCTCGCCAGCCGCGGGCGGGCAGACAGTGACGATGCTATCGGGTTGGCCCGTCTCGTCGTCTGCAGGCCGTGGAAAACCGGAGCCCTCAGCTGACAGGGGGTCATTATGACAGCGCACGCTTGTCCAGCCGAGAGATAGGCGGGAGGTGCGCCGTAGCTTCTCCATTAATGCGGGTAGTTGGGAGCTGGTCCGCTCAAGCCGGCCTCGTCCCTGGGGGCGGAGAGCCCCGGGTCCGTGCCGGGGGCAGCACTCGGGGATGGCGCTTCGGGCCCAGACAGTGCCCAGCCCAAGCTCTTAACGGGATAACTCCTAGTAGCCGCTGCCACTTGTGCAGAAATGGGCCTGGGGGGGAGCTGATGTAGGGGAAGATCCACGCGTCTCAGAGGATGTGGGACCCCATTCTGTTTCGCGACATATATATAGAGAGGTGGAAGAAGTAGCTGTTGCAAATATAGCCGTTGAAAATAGCCATTGCAAATATAGCCGTTGAAAATATAGCCATTGTAAATATAGCCGTTGGAAATATAAGGGGTCGGTTGGAGTACGCAGTGAAATAGGAGGTTAAATATGGATGAGAGAGCCTCTATTTTAGACAATAGGGGGTCAAATTTTGGAGCTCCATTGGAGTTGCTCGGCCTTCTCGTGTACTCAAGGTCTCTAGTCATCAACATTAACATGTATTATTTATGATTTATTTTACACATAAGTTTATCTGTTTCGCTACTAGTAATTACATTACATATCAATAATACTTAGTGATTCATATTGCTTAACTAGTTCTTTAGAAATTGTGAGAGATATTTTTGTCCAAAAAATGTTCTAGAATGCTTTCAAAGGTAATAATATATGTAGATATTTTTCAATGTTATATGTTATCCTATAAATATCTAGGATTTTTATGGAATAATTAGATAGTAACATTTGTTATGAATCTGGCCATCATGATGTACTATAAATATTATTGAAATAACTTTTTCTATCTTCAATTGCATATATCTTATGTTAGATAATTTAAAACTAAATAAAAATTTATTGGTAGTTGTTTTCTACTTTATATGTTAACGATAAATAATTATATATAAGGTAGAGTATAAACATATCTTGACTACATTTTTATATACTCCCTTATTTCCAAAATACAAGCCATTTTGGAGTATTTCACGAGGATTAAGGAGAGATATGAAATTAAATGAGGTATGGCTATGATTGATTGAGATAAGTAAGTAGGTGAAAAAGTTGCTACATTTTGGAATAAAATTTGAACGCTACAAGTTTATATTTTCAAGGGAGTAGAATATAAATAATTAAAAATATGTCCTTAATGTATATATCTATTAAATTATGCGGTACAATGAAATAAATAAAATAAAATAAAATTCATAATATCATGGTATAATTAGATATTTTACTATTTTGAGAACAAATTAGTTTATTAACCCTAATTATAAAACTAGTCCTCCAGTATGAAAAATACCTATCAAAATTAAGTCCGCAACTGTCAGGAATCTATCTATACCTATACTAACTAGTAAAATACCCGTGCGTTGCACCGAATAAAGTTAATTTTAATTATAGAATCATACGTAATCTCCTATTATTGCACAAAAAGAGTGATCGGGTTATAAAGCTCTGCATCGCTGGTCAAATTTTGCGAAAGGAAAAGGGCTAGCAAAGCATGTCATCCTCAATCTACATGTCCCATCAATGTAAACTAATTTTATATTGAGAAATCAGATCTATGGACACACAGATTAAAATTTGTTCTACTAATCAGATTTCTAAAAGGTCCCATAGTTCGCTTTATGGACATTCATTTGTTCTAGATCTGTTGTCCTACATGAAAACAATGATTAATTTTCTCAATAGTGCTTCAAATTTTTAGCTTATAGATGGAGCCTGATGAGCGATTCGAGAAATCTTTGGACAATGGCATACAGAGATCAGATTTCTTAGAGAGGCCTTTCAATGATCATCCAAAAATCACTGTAAATATTTAAGTATCATTCACTGCCGTCCTATCAACTGGTCAAAACTACACTAAAAACACAGTTGTGGCACCTCTTGGCAGGCATCCTACCACTACCTTCTCCTTTCATGCAGCTATCCCTGTGCCAGCTGCGTGGTTGTGTCCGTATCTCCTTCAGGTATACTGACTCACCGGAATTTAGTGCAGATTGCTGCTTGTACAAACCATGAACATGACAGCGGCATCGCACCCAACCGACAAATCACACATTGCTACACCTACACACGAAACACAATAGTCCACACACATGCCATTATTCCCGCACGCAAAAATGAGAAAAGAAACGCCAATGTTGATGCGAGCAATTCAAGCAGGTGCCCAAACCTCTGACTCCTAACTCCTAATCTTAATCCACTAATACATTCAATTCAATTCCTCAAACAGTTATGGCATCAGGGCATTAATCACGTATGAATTATCCCGTGTCATAATTAGGCAACAAACATGATCACATGCCTCTTCCAAGGAACCCCTCAAAATCTGATAGGTTTAGATTATATTTGTAAAATGAAGTGTTAATCAACTGCATTGAGAGCAAATTACAAGAAATACAAAACCGTATCAAAATTGAAAAACTCCCGGGGCAGCTTGAACATGTCAGAACAGAACTTCTCAACGCGGCAAATCCAAGTCTGAGTAGCCCAGATGCCACCATTAACTCCTCATTTCTGCCGATTGGTGGACAGGCTTCAGGGGCTTCCACAAGCTTTATGATTTCAGGGTATCTTCAAGATGCTCTTCAACTTAACAAGTTTCCAGTCATCCATTGACAAATCGTCATGCAATAATGAAAATTTTTAGAGATCATCAACAGGTCGTTTGGTATAAATACACATATACGGAGAATGCAGATCAAAATGCACAGAATCATGAACGATAAACGTTGACTTGCCCTATATTTTTCTTTAAGAAGATCAATAGATCGCCTTGTGATGCGGCTAACAAGCTCATCTTCCATGTCAAAATGCCTGCCAAAACTCTTCTGCTGCTCATCAGGATTGCTCCCAATAATCTGTTCACATCCCAGCAAGCATATATTAAACAATACTTAATAGAATAAGGGAAGGATCAACAGCTTCAGACGATCACAAATACCAACCTTTATAGCCACCTTCTGCCCTTTTGTGGCCACATCAACTTGCTTATGGTTAATTTTAATAGATGCAATCTTCCTAATATCAATCTATTCTTTAGTGGGTACGCAGAGAGGTGTTCCCACCTAGATTACAAAGGCAAATGAGTTAGCGGAACTGCATACCGGACTTATTTCAACAAGATAAAAAAAGATAACATCCAAGTCATTAAGTATTTAAACCTTCATATGCTACTTGCTACTTCAACTACTGAAAAAAAAACATATTAAGGCATAGGATTTTCTGATCGTGGTCACCCCTCCAACCCGCTCCTTCCAGCATGAACTGGTGTATTTCCGATCATCCTATCATCCAATCAGAAATCCTATGCCTCTCCGACCACGATCAAAAAATCCTTAGAAAAAACATACTTCGCAAACTGGTGCATAAATAAAGCAGATGTGGGCTCTCTTAAGTTTCCCAAGGATAAAATCAGAACTGGTGGTTTGGATATATGAAAAATGATAAATACATGTACAAGAAAAACTTCAAAGGAATATAAAATGTTATTGCTGAAACAAGCAAAAGGATGTTCAAAAGAGAAGGCAAAAGTCATCAGGCAAAATGTTCTTAAAAGCTGAAACTAATTTTGATTTTTAAGAATAATTCTTAGCAATCATGAAAAGAGAGCTGGACAACAAAAGGGGCAATGAAACCCCTAAAAATTGACCTAAAATCAAATTCAAAAATTTCAAAATCATCTTCAGCTTTTAAGAAAAGGCTGAACCCATCTAGAATTCAAAATCAGCTTCAGCTTTTTAAAAAAATACTGAAGCAAGCACGCCTCCCATCTAGGATTTGGGAACCAAATCAACCAATAGGGGATCGACAATGTACAGCCCAATATAAATTAAAGTTTCAAGAGCAGAGGAACAGCATACCTCTGGAAGGTCTATAGAAAGAGAGCACGATTGTTCTGCTTCTTCATCAACCAATTGTTGGAAGCACTGAAGGCCCCTTTTATCTGTTTCGATCCATCTATTGAATCTCCTAATTCTGTGAGGAATAAAATGAGTAGGCGAGGACGTAATGATGCTCCTGTTGAGAATTAATAATTATATAATGCTGAGAATTAAGGAAGCCCTTGATAGCAATAGAAATATATGGTGGCAGAAAACTAAAAATTGCAGTAAAAGTTCTGAATTTTTCGTGAAAAACACTTTCATGGAATTAAAACTTTTAAAATTATTTATAGGATTATAAAAGGTAATGATAACATGACAATTCAAACTATTCACCCTATTCACCCCCTTATACGATTATTACAAATCTATAAGGTGTTTTGGATGAACCACCACTTAAAATACCAGGATTTGGAAAATTAAAATACCTCCACTTTTGCAAACACAGATACGTCAGGTTGTTCCCTAAGCTTGTTTCTACCGTTTCCACTCCAAAGGGCCTTAAGCAGAGTAATGGTATAAAAATCACAAGAGCAATGTAACCTTACACCATTTAGTTGTATTTAATAAAAACCAGAACAGGATAATGATTATGTTTGAAAACAGTACATAAGAATGCTGTAAGTATCAGTTATAAGGTTGTGGCCTATTCAATCCATGTCTAGATGATTGGTAAACTACTTGTGTACCATTTGAACTGGTATAGTTCTAGGCACCTGTAGAATGTACTTACCTGCAGATTTGAAGATGCTACCTGCATAAAACAATATTCCGTTGATTGCACTTAGCTGTTGCAGTACAAGTAGGCCAATTCCTAGCTGTCATAGTTAAAAGAGGGCGCCAGAGGTTAACTCCGATTAAGGTACTATTTATCTGGAGGTCAATCAATCTGCATCTCCTCTCCCTCGTAGGAACAGAACTCGGCCAATTGCCCCTATTAGAACCATACAGATAACACATAAGAGTACTAATTTGAACATGTCAATCTTGGCATTGCGGAAGATTACTGTGGTGCCTAGCTTCACCAAGTCAACTGGTGGCACAACAATGAACAATGGCTTAATTAGATGAGACACGCAGCAACTTTGAACAAAAAGTGGATAATTATATGTAAGATAGTAAGTGCTTAGCACATATACAGGGCCAAGATTAATTGACTGGCATCATATAAAAAAGTAAACACAGAAATCAGGGGAAATATGGTGAGCATATCGGAGTTTGCATCATATGGTGTCTGAAATAATGAGTCGAGACACAAGAATCAATTATGTGACACAGTCCTTCATTCTCTATGACGCATGATGCAGCAGATGACAAGTGTGCTCCATGGAGCATAATTGAGTGAGTTTGAGGACATGAAGACTTGGATAGATCGATGTGCATTTATATGGGGAGAGCATATATCATGATGTACTATATGCATATATCATATGTACTATATGCATGTACTATATGCATATGAAGACCGTTTCACTGCTCCCTTCTTGACAACCATGTAGAGAATAATGCAGATTATCTTCCTCTACATTTTAGATGTTGCAACACAGTTTGTTCATAATTTTTTTCTGTTACTAAATAACAGATAGTCTTAGTTTCTTACTACAAACATAGACTGTCTTATACCTTTTCCATAACCACTGCAGGGGAGGCCCCGCAGTTAGACTGTCCTATACTTTTACGGGATGGAATAATAACTAAATTAAGTCAAATACTTGATTGGGACTCAAAAAGGGAACAAATAGGTGATGATTGAAATGACTAAATCATTAAAATCTATAAATAAGACTCAATACCGAGCACAACTGGATACACCCTCCCTATAAAATATAAGATATCTTCGTTTTTCGTAAAGTGACCATTCATAACACTTAACTAATTATTAAACAAACAACATATATCTTTAATATTATTACATGTCGTATGTATCATTAGATTCGTATTTTGAAAATACTTTCATATATTATTTTAATTTCATAGTATAATATATTTGTAACATACCCAAAAATTGTAAAGAAATAAAAGTGATGTATGAAAAATGGGAGGCAATGAAAATACATCTCTTATGCTAGCATAATGGCATTTTTCATGTTTTGATTGAGCTTTTGCATTTTCATACTAGGAACCATAATTGCCATTTCAAATTTTGAAGGAACTCTTCAAAGGAATAAAAATCCAAGAAAATTCCCTAGAAACTAAACTATATCAATCAACCACTGTGATTTTCACTGAATTTTATCAATTCAATAAGTGTCTCAAATAAATACTCTTAACTCAGCAAAATATGGAAAACATTCACCTGCAGATACCTATTTGACATTTTTGCCAGAATTAATCCATCAATCACCTTCTCACCAAAATTTACCAGAACCTGGACTAGATTGTGAACTAATTACAGTAACAATTTCAGTGCAATCTTCACAAAGCATGAACATAAAATAATAGGACAAAGCTCACTGACTCAGACTAGTGCACAGCAGAAACTGAAATTTGGCCGAATTTTGCCATTTTCCCCAGAGAAATCTACAAGTCCCACAACTTTGAAATTTTGGCACAGAGGCCTCCACATAGTGGACTGTCTCCAGTAAAACTTTCAATGCCTTCTTCACCAAACTCACACATAAAATAACAGGCCAAGACTCACTAACTCAGGTAGGTGTACAGAGAAGGCTGATTTTTAGCCTAAATTTGTAATTTCACCAGGAAATATCTACAAGTCACCTAAGCCTGAAACTTGGCACAAAGTTGGACAATACCACCCATTACTCACAGAAATTTTTCCATGAATTGATTCGCACAGTAACCAAGTAAAATGACTGGACAAATGTAGCCCTCAACTATTCTATTTACACTTAGTCTCTGGAAGAATTTTTCCTAGTCTTTCACTGCCAAGCGGGTCCCAGCCACCGTGGGCCCCATCTATCGGTCACAGGCATCCTCCAACCTGGCCCCACCTGCAGAACTCGCGCGCCACGTGCCAGGCCGCCGACCGAGCTCCTCTCCACCTCACCGCGTGGGGAGCTCCGCCATTTAGCCAGCCCTCTCGCCCATCATCTCTCTCACTCGCCCTGGTCCTGTTCCGTAGAGAAGCCAAGGAATCCCACCTCGGGAGCTCTGGGAACAGAGGCATCTTTCTCAGCATCGACGAGATCCCGACCACCGCGCTCCTCCTCCGGTGAGCTTCACCGCAGCCAAACTATGGGAACGTGACCACCTCTAGGTCCCTGATCCATTTTTGCCATCTTCTTTCCCTGTCTTCATGGTTGAAGACGACGCGTTGCGCACTGGCTCCGGCGACCGCCGCCACGGCATAGCGGCGTTCTTGCTAACCGAGGCGAGATTAGCGTCGATCTTTGGACAGCAGCGTTGCAACCCCAAGGGAAGCCCAAGGCCAGAGCACGGGAAGCCACCAAGCTCCGAGGCACTAGATCCACGTCTTCTTCATCTCCGCCGGCCGTCGTGCCCACTTTCTGTTTTCTCCAGCTCCGGTGAGTCATATTCCGATTCCTTGTGTAGGTAGCTACCCCAGGACTTCCTTGACCTAATGCTTGCGGATTCCCTCTGGATAGCAGTCCAGATCCGGCCATCGCCGTTCGCCCGAAGGACTCTGCCGCCGCCGAGCCACTACTGGAGAGCTCACTGTCGTTCCAGCCCAGCCGAGCCACGCCACACCTTCAGTAAGTATTCCTGGCACCTCCGTTACCGCATGCATGCATTGGTTTGGTCCGAAACATTAGATCCATATGCAACCCGAGCTAGTCTGCCGCCTCCGCCGTCGTTGCCGTCGACCCCGTTCACTCGAGGTGGCAAGGCGACCACCGACAGCTTTGCCTGAGATCTCTCTACCATTTCTCTGTTGGGAGCTTGACGAGATCGGCCGCTGTTCGTCGGCGCCACCGCTGCAAAACTCATCGGACGCGCTTGCCATCAGGTTCTCTGTCCCGAGCCACTGGCAAGCGGGCCCCACCGCATTAGCGCGTGAGAGCACTGTCATCAAAGATTTAAATTGTCCGAGGTTCTCTTAGCAAATATGATAGACACTGACGAGTGGGCCCTGGACCTAGATATAAAACTTAGAAATTCCGGGGACTCTTAACAAAGTTTGGCTCTCACACGTGGTAAAGGACTGTGGGTTGATTTCTGGAAATCCTGAGGGCCTTTCTGCAAAGTCACTCTGACTGACCAGTGGACCCATACATTATAAAATCCGAGAAATATTAAGAAAAGTATTAATCCATTAATTGTTCCACTGAAAATTAAGCAAATTTCAAAAATCCATATCTAATTTATTTTAACTCCAAATTTGATGAAACAAAATTTGTGGGAATCACAAAATTATGCACTTTAATTCTGTGGAATAAAATCTGGAGAAACCAAATCCTAAAATTTCTCAAAAATAATAATCATCATAAAGTATATGAACTTTATATAAATTTAACCATTTTCTGTTTACTTTAAATTAAGGTTTGGTAAATCCATAAAAGGTTGACCTTTCATGCAGTGAACTGACATTTAGTTATATTTACATAAATGACACTTATATAAAATTGTAATAGGTGCATACTTTAATTAGTATGAAAAAAAATATATATCAACATCCAAAATTCATAAGAAAATAATTCTTGCTTAGAAAAATGTCAAACCAATTTTTTAATTCATAGAAAAACGTATACTTTCCATTTATGAACTCATTTTGCACAGAATTAAGCCGCAAATAGTCAGTAATTTTATACTCTTAAAATGACACATACAACTTATAAAAATCATATCTCACAGATGGTAAGCCCAAAAATAAAAATAATTCCACCAAGAAGTATCTGAAACCAGTACCAAAACACTACACAAAAATCATGTACATTAAAGCATTTTATAGTTTGCATTATTTATTAATTTTTCTTTAATTTTTAAAATTTTAAAATTAGACGAAGAACCTTTGGAGTTTGAGGAGGTAGAACTCATTGAGGAACCAGACCTGAACCAAGGCAAGAATTCCACTACCTTTGAACATATTGCTCCTAAATTTTGGGATTATCAATTATTTCATTTTAACTTGCATCGTTATTTTGCTATGTATATTATATAGATTGTGGGTGATGGTAGTTAACCCCTCTTTCTGCATAACCCACCTTGAAATGTTGATAATCTACTACTTGTAACCTTAGAATGGGTAGAAGTACTTGTTAAGTGCTTGCTATAAAGTATATACTTGTATATATGCTTAGACATGCCTAGCTACTTACAAAATAAGTCATGGCCATCTAATTACGTTTGAAATGAGAATTTATTTACTTCTGATCAGAGATGAATATTTATGATATTTGTGAACTAAAACTAAAGGAAAACCATTTTAAAACTTGGGCAAGCAAATGGTACACATGTGATAGTTGTGTATCGATAGGGGGAGTGTTTGCCTGGGTTGCTTAAGGACCGAACTCAGTGTCATTTCTCATGTTAAATAGTACAACCACATGCGCTAGTATGGGATAGCCATAGTGGATTAAGTTGCTTAATATTTAGACTTGCATTCTGGTAGGTAGAGTAGTATGGGTAGTGCCTACAACGGATCGTAGGGTTGTTCAGAGGAACTACCTATGTCTCGTAATGGAATAGGCGTCTAAGTTTGCCCAATACAACGTTGTGTGCCTCGTGGGGAGCCAGGTAGGCTGCCGCCACGGCGTTAGGTTTAAGGCGTGGGCCCGCCACCTATGGCATCGGAGTAGCACCCCGATGTGCAGTAACACACCTCGTGCTGGTGCAAGGCTAAATGTTAGGCAATGTAAAAGCTGTGTTGTGACCTCTAGACCGCATTCAATGTGTAGAGTGTGGTGATACCAACGGGTACCGGACAAACTAGAGCGATCATATCATGTGGGTAAAGTTGTACAAACTCTGTAGAGTCAAAACTAATCGGTTAGCTGTGCTTACGGTCATGAGCGTCATGATTGTGTCCATTGAGTATAGATTTCTGTTTTTAAAATGCTTTATGAAATGGGATGGTTGGGTGAAGATTTATACTGAACTATACTTGGTGATTGATGAAATGATGATGAAATGGAATTGGATTATTAAGTTGTATTATAGTCTTGCTGCCAAGGAGGATGGTGAAGTAGTTATCTATGCAAAATGATGCCATGATATTATTCTGCTAGCTTAAGATGCAATTTGATTTATGAATCCCTCTTTTAAATTGTTGCGAAATAAAATTGGCTTTATGTAATAAAACTAAGCCTCTTCATACAGCCTTTACCTTGATTACAGCTCACATGTATAATTAGGTTTGATTGTGGCATTGCCAGTACCTTGCGTACTGAGTTATATTTTATTTTTGTGAATGCTCCTATAGATCCATGCACAGGTGAAGATGAAGATTTGTATGATGAATGTATGGATGAACAGGTTGATCAGGATGGTCCTATCTAATGGTTTACCCTTAATCGGTTGCCTGAGGGTTTTCTGGGTAGTCATGCTTCCGATGGACTTACTATTTGACCCCTAAGGCTTATGTAAACATTAGTTAATATGTATCTGTATCTGTACTTTTTGTTTAATCAGCTAAATACCCTCTGTGTTGGATATTACTTGCTAAGATGAACGTGTGGGACTAGAGCTTTCCTGGGCTAGTCATACATTAGTAAGAATTTAGAAATGATGAGATGCATGGATGCTGATTCAACTGTAGACCATGTCCCCAGAAGTATGTATCGTGTTTGGTCGGCACCTTCGTGTGGTTTAACGGGCATACTTTACCGTTTCGGACTGGTGAATCAACTCTCCAAATATCTCTTTATTTCTGAATTCGGTGTTTTGGATTTGTGTTGTGAATGGGTAAATATTATGGCAAGCCTACGATAAGGATGAATGGTTACTGCACTTATTTGGTTTTTATTCGAGATCCCATCCATCTAGATATTTCGCGTTGTTATAGTAGTTACTCTCCATAATGCATTTTCGGGGTGCCCACAATATTATAAAAGTAATTAATGGTCAAAGTATACCACTGGAAGCCGTGTCAATACATGCATGTCTTATATTTTATACGGAGGAAGTATTTATTAATTAGGATTTCATAATTATTAAATCATAAAAAGTTATAATTGAGACTTCAAATAGAGTACAACTCGATATTTAATACTTACGCATTTTGAAATTATTAAATTATAAGAAAGTTACAACTAAGAGTATAGCAAATAGATTAGAACTGGATACTTATTAGTTATGAATTTTGGAATTATTAAACTATGATATAGCTATAATTGAGACTCCAAACCGGGTATAGCTCGGTACTTATTAGTTCTGAAATTTTAAATTATTAAGTCATTAAAAAGCTAAAATTGAGACTCCAAGACAGATATAACTCGATATTTATTAATTGCTTATTTAAAATTATTAAATAATGCAAATGCTATAATTGAAACTCCAAACCGAGCATAGTTCGGCACATATTAATTCCAAATCTTAGAATTATTAAATCGTGGAAAGGCTAAAACTGATACTCCAAAACAAATACTCAACATTTATTAATTACAATGAATTTAGCATATAACTAAAATTGAAATATCAATAATACCCCGTGCAATTGGCATGGGAAATACATGGCAAGTTGCAACTGACCACAAGATTTTTCGTTCCTGAAAAAGAAAAACCGACCTGTCCTTTTTTTGATAGAACAAGCAATAGTAGGTATTTATCTTATCTTCTTCGTGATCCTTTCTGCTGCCAATTTTCATCAATCGCATTAGCACAAAATACACTTGCATCTATTTTTATGGTTCAAAAGTAGGGATTTGAGCAGTAGGTCCCCAGGTTGTCTGGTACAATGTGCGTGCTGTGATGCTTCGGTAAGGATCTTGCTCTCTCTTCCTCTTCAGATAAGATATTATGTTCTCCACCTCTGACCTGATGTCCAAATATAATTGATTTGCACTCTTCCTATCCCTGTGTATGCCATCCATTCCTTTCATTTCAATTGGTTTTCCAAATAGGTAGTATAGCCGACCTGGTACTTTAGGGAGAACAGCAGGCAAGTGCAAGACTTGATTTCCTTCCTCTCCTTTTACTGTACTCCTGAAACAAAACTAACAAAAGGTTAGCCTCTAAAAAATGAATTACATTAGGTTGCGTTATGCAATTAACAGTATGATGAAAAGACTTGATTGTTTCCTTTATTATTTAAAAAGGTTGGAAGGATAGACAATTGTACAGAGCTCTGACCTTACTCCTGGACAATCTTTGTTGAACGACTCTATTGATTCTCGGATATAAGGGATGTTCTTTATATCATTGTAATCCAGAAGTATCTGTGAGTGAAAAGTACAAACAAGGTATAATTGCATACTCCCTAAAAAAGAACATATACAATTTTATTCCACTGAGCACCGATCATAAATTTCACATCATAAAAAAGCATATATGCCATTTGGCAACCATATTATTTCAGATGATTCACTGTAAAAAAAGCCAGAGAAAACTACCTCTAACATGTCATCTTCTCCTACACAACCAAATGGTATGATAGCAACTCCAAATTGCGCTGCCATTCTTACAAATTCTGCTTGATCTGGCCAAAACAAATGGTAGTCTTCATCCTGCCAGATTCAGCAGAACAAATATAGAGAAGGAAGAGAATAATCACGAAGTTTAGTTGTTCACTCATCAAACAAAAAAAAATCAAACTGCATAATTTTAGGGAAAATATCATTTTTTTAGAAGTAGAGATAAATGCTAAATTTCAAGCACCTTCCTATGTAGAGCTTCTCGAATACCACCAGGATAGAGGAGAACAAATTCATCTCTCTCAAATAACCTATATGTATTGATCGGACTGACTTGTACTCCCCCATACATAGGGACTACATCAAAAAAAGATAACTCCTGGCGCAAAATCTCAAAATTTCCTACAAAAAATACTGGATGAGCCAAAGTTCGGAGAACCGCTTTCTTCTCCCTCAAGAACTCTTCAGCCATTGAAGTGATCTCCATAGCCAAGAGTTGATGGTAACCCACCAACAGGACGGGACCTTTGTCAGGAACACCAGCGAGGCCACGAACAATTTTTCCATTTCGCAGAGTAGATAGCATAACTGGGCTCAGTAAATGGTGAAGTGGTCTGTAGAAATTCCAGCTTTATTTTGATCAATGCAATCTGTTTAATGAAAGTAGAATTGAACTTTGAGAATTTGAATACATACTTGAAATCTTCACCAAATGTTCTCTTGAATTCACTTAATGTAGGTGGGAGGAAATCAGTCACGACGTCCCTTTGTTTGCCCTGGCGGTACATGCTGGCTCCTTTTATGACAGTTAGCAGATTAAAACTGCCCTCCTGTGGAATGTTGTAGGGCTGAGACTTTACAATGGACATCACAACAGGAAGAATAATAGTAGTTCATAGAATTTTTTAGATAATTAATCACTAGAATCGACCAATCAAGTGGATACATAGAAGCAATTGTGAGAAAATTGTGATAAGTCTGTACCATGAGTAGTCTCTCGCTGGAAGTCCTGAAGTATCGAACTTTGCAACTTTTCAGTGTCTTAAACAGTTGGTCTGCTTCTCCACTTGGAGGAAGATTGTCATTGCCACTAAACCCAGATATATTTATAGTGGGAGAATAAATTTGTAAATATGTGAACTCTACAAAGATTAGGAATCTTCCAAATGTGAGATATGTCCATTGGAAGGATACCTGGCAAGAATCAGAACTTCTGCTTGCACTGCATGAAGATGGGAGTTCGTATAGTCTGCACCTGACTTAAGAAGATTGAGCTTCCACACAAGAGTATCCATTTGTATAATATGTCCAAATTCCTGAGAAATAGAAGGCATGAAGTCTGAAAAAAATAATACAACGATCTGTGTATTTGCTTTTTTTTTTCTTAAATACGCAAGAGATTTTTCCTGATTTATTTCATTCGCTAGGGTATCAAAACAAGGATGGCAGGTTTCTTCCTACTTATTCTACCTTGTTGCATATTGTGCAGTCATTCATAGTATACAAAGCTTATTTGCACAATTGTGCGACAGATGATGAAAACTTCATTACGGGTGGCGTACTAGAAATAAGTCGTGTGTGGATTAGTTATTCTTCCTTAGATTTTTCTAATTGCGAGTTTGGGGCCTGTCCCGACTCATATTTTTCGAATTGAAACTAGTGGATGTGTTCACCTGGTGCAGAACTGGAAGTGTAAAGACTTTTCCATTATAAAAAAATGATGTTGAAAACTCTTTGAGACCTAAATATCATATCTATACAAGAAAATAAACTTCTAACTTATTTGTGCAAATGTAAACATAGATAAAAATAAAAAAAAAAGGTAATTATAGCTTACTGAAAGTAAAGGTATCATTGAAGCGAGACTGTCTGAAAAACTTTGCAGAGTATCTTGTGGAGATGTATTGTTCTGAATGCTAACCATTGCCATCTTAAGAGGGTCACCTATTTCACCAAAAGAACAACATCTTAAGAAGGTGCTGATTTCTCAAATTGAGTAAGCTAGGCAGATTAAAAACCATCCATCAATTCACATTTTGACACACACAAAAAAAAGAAACTATACTTCAGGATTTGAATTAGAGTGGTTCATACACTGGTGAATAAAACATTATTTCTGAAAGAATTAGAAAATGATGTTTGCTGACACTATTTTCATTTATATATTCTACTTGTATTCCGCTGAGATAACCGTATGGAAGATGTTTATTTTACATCTCGATGACCCTTGCAACTCCGGATAGTTGGAGAAAATGCATAAGAGAGGTAACTTTGAGCATAAAGAAAGTACTTCTATGTAACTAAATGTTGACATTTTATTACATGATGCAATTATAAGTTTGAGCATGAATTGTTAACAAAATAACTGAAGGATTACGTCTTTAACAGTTTACTTCGAACGTAAATCTGTCAATACCATTAAAACACAAAGCTGGTGTCAAAAGATAAAAGTTCTGCAATCGAACTATAGGGACTGCTAGTATTCCAAAAGAGGGATAGAATTAGGAAGACAAGAAAAACATACCAATCAAATATCTGAGAAGGTGAGGGACTGTGACAGGAAAGTTGCTTGGCACCATTTCCAAAAGAGGCAATATTGCCTGCAACGGAGTTTTTGCAAATGATGTTGCTGTAGAAAACAGTAATACATTCTAAAATCTATGGTACAGGAATCATGTTATTTTTGAATTGCTAACTGACATTGTAAATTGAACTCAAAACAAAAAGGGTTTCACCTGCCTGGATTCACTAGTACAAGAACCAAATCGATTTCTGGATTTCGAGCAGCCAAAGAAAGAGCCAAACATCCACCAAAGCAATCTCCAGTGATATATATTGGTCTGTTTGGTGACAAATTATGCTCGTATTTGATAGATTCCTCCAGAATTAGTAGTAGCCCTGTATGAGTTTTATTTCAAAACATGTTAGTGAATGGAACCTTACAGTGGTGGCTAGTACACATATTTCCTTTTCATAGTACCTAAATCAAGAATTACTAAATTTAATTGTGCTGATTTTTAATCATTAATATGTTCTCTATTTAACAAACAAGATGAATTGCAGATCTTTGACTTCAAGGAGAATGTGAAATTGAGAACTTGCACCCACAAGGCCATGAGCCCACAACCACGAAGTCCACAACATATATGTCATACCACTTGGCAACATTATGCATTTATGCTCCCCTATGTAGGGTTGACGATCTATCTACAGCAAGTTCAAATAGTCTAGTACTTGTCAGGACATGGACATGATAAACTGACGCTGATAAAATATCTAAAACAAGCCATCTATTGTACCTTCATATGGTGTACGATCATTGACTGGTATATGCAAGCAGCGGACCTCAAATACCCTGTTGATAAAAGGAGATAACGAAATTAAATTATGGATATACACTTAAATTATTTTCCTAAGAGCAAAGTAAAAGTTAGGTATTATCTGTTGTAACCTTATTTCAGTGAAAGTGGGGAAAGCTTGATCGTCAGCTATTTAGTACTTACTTAACTACTAGTTCTTAGCATATAATTGAATCTGTCAAAAAATAATTTATAAACCTACGAAGAGTACCTATATGACATAAAAAAGAATGGACATGCCAATGTGAGCGTTTTCACTGTTATATTTTGTGGTTATTCAACAATGTATCATAAGATTTTAGTAAAATTAATTGCAATATTATATTTTGGTATCTAAAGTTTATCTCGAAGCTGTTGATGTTAGAATTACTAAGTGGGCTAAGGCCCATGTGGAGAATAATTTCTAAAAAAATCTCAAAGGCTCACCTCATGGGAAGTGGCATAGGAAGTTTAGTCTCAAAGGCCCACATCATGGGGAGTGGCATGGGAAGTTTATTACCACCTTGCTAGTTATAAGAGAGGAGACATCCTTATAAGGGTGAGTTCTTTCCTAACCATTTGAGACATGCATAGTGGAGAGAACTAGAGGAACACGCGCGCGCTCGCTCGCTCGCCTCGCCTCGCGAGGCGGCGCATGCGCGTGAATGGTCTGGTATGTGCTGCGCCACTGTGTTTGATTTATTCATGTTAATTACATGGTTCCGTTTTACTTATGCTATTTATGGAATAAATTAAATCTACATGTGTTTATATTTTCAACTGTTGAGATACATCTTAAAGAAAAGATGTCTTAATCCAAAAGAATATGCACAATGATAAGTTAAAATGGATATATCTTACACAAAAAGGGAACACTCACTTGCCCAAAGATTTGTGCTGCAAGATAAGCTCCATTCCAACCCCATCGATCCCTGCAGTTCAGACAATTCGGTTAACAACATTAGTACAAAGTGTTGTGTGAGTGTGTCACTGAATGTCTAAGCGAACAGAGACTGACCGACCTGGCAAGAAGAGCAGCGGCGGCGCCCCGTCGACGGCCGGCGGCCCTCCCTCGACGGGGCAGAACCACCGCGGCGGGCCGCCGCCGTCCAGCGGCATGGCCCTCAGAGCGTCGAAGTAGTCCTTCACAGTGGCCTTCCCGAACCCGTCGTCGTAGAGGGGCTCCAATCCTAGCTCCTGCACCTTCTTCGTCCTCCTCGTCGCCCTCTTTCTGTCTGCCGCTTGCCCCTCCTCCCCGCTCGCTGCCGCTGCCGGCGCCTCCGTGGAGCTCGCGCGGAGGAGGCTGAGCCGCCCGGCATGCCGCCGCGAGACCTGCGCCGGCGACCGAGGGCAGGACGGTGTGGTGGACGATGGACATGGTCAGCAGAGGCATACGTACATGTGGTGAGAACAGAGAAGGTTGGAGAAGAAACAGAGCAGTAGGAGGAGCGAGAATGGAGGAGAGCATCAAGAGGCGGAGAAGAAGCTACGTGCTGTGCTGGCCACGTTATACAGAGGGGTGAGTAACACACACATATATAGATGTGATACTACACCTATAAATAAATACTATCCTTTATTATTATAACTTCTTCTAGTATTAAAATTATATCTTTCTTCACCACAATCAATTAAGATTATCTTTCGTTTACTTAAAAAATTATAAGCAGCTATATAATATGAGATTGAGGGAGCAGAAAATAGACCAGCGAGCAGAGTGAGTAAAATCCACAAGGACGCAGAAACCTGGGGCACCTTTTGTCTGGCATATGTATTCTAGTAGTACGAGATTTAAATTTTGCTTCTCAAGCTGTGACAACACTGGACTTCATTTCTCAAGCTTTGTGTTAAAAAAAGATATACTCACTCACAGGTATGTATGATCTTTATGCAATAATTGTGATGTACTGTGGTATTTTCACGTCCATGTATTTCACATAATCAGGAAAATAGAAACAGTATTATTCCCAATACAGGCATACAGTGCATGTATCATATCGTTATCTAAAAAGAAAATATGCAGGTATCGTATGATTATCTCTTTACATGGTACATAGTACTATATGGAACTGGACATCTGAACTTCCATTCAGAGTGAACTATCTCTTTCATGCCCACATGCGTGCAGTTGGTGGTGCCATCGTTGCGATCTTGGTTGCGTGGTTCAGTTGGCTCTAGACCTCTTGAGGCCGACGTGCACGCGATCTTGACCGTCCGTGTGGGAGATCTGATGGTCCGCGTTTCACCGTCGACGTCGACCAGAACGAGGAGTCCTGTAGTGTAACGCTCCGGAACTCTGCACTTGGTTTCCAATATCAATTTTGTCGCATCATGCTATCTGGCAACGAAACAAACAGGTGTTTATCGCTAGAAAGTTTCAACTTTCAGTGGCTCGCTGAATTTTGCCACTACCAAACACAAATAGGGATGGATTTTGCAGTTGTTTGTACCGAATGATCTTCGACCTTTCCATCGTTTCTCGTCGAACAAATCATATCTGTTTCAACTACTTCTTAAGAATTTAAAATTTACTGGCACGATGTTTATGCGTTATCATGGGAGAACTAAATCTTACATACTTAAAAGAAGATCGCATCATCTCAAAATTTTTGTCCATCTTTCACTGTCAGGTATGGCAAACCTTTAATAATTTCGTAGAGAAAAAAACCCAATTACTTCTAAAATCTTAAAATTTGTATAGCATCTATACTACTTTAAAAGAAACTAATGATAGAGGTGAGTAGGGAATCTACCACCCTTCACCAACTTCTTATTTTTTGTGAAGAGAAGAGGATGGGGCCAAACTATCAGTTATAGGGTGTATATAGAAATTAAGAGATAAAATTTGTAAAAAAGTGATGACAAAAACGGTTTAGTGACAACTTTTTTAAAAAAAATCTCGTTGCAACGCACGGGCAATATATTGTATAAATGTTTCTTTATACATTATTAAGCAGATCCTATTAAGAAATTCAGAGAAGGCATAACGAGGATGAACCTGGTGCATGCCGGCGAAGAGTGCCTTGATGGGGATAGGTTGGGGCGTCTGAGCCATCCTTTTTGCGCGAGCAAGGTGAGGCGGTTCATGAGGCAGGCAAGATCAACAGGAGAGGACTTCGGCCTGAAGACGGTCTGTAGGAGGAGGAAGTACACCGTCCTAAGCTCCAATGGGCCGTTTGGCTTAAACACCCCCGTCCTGGCGGACACGTACCTGAGCCGAGGGGCCGCACGTGTAGGAGACGCGTCAGACTCCTGTCCTGGTCGAACTCGCTCCTCGGTGTATAACGACTAACAAAGCAAACAAGTGGGTGCAAATGATGCGGAGACGAGCAGAGCGCGCGAGGCGGACATGAACGTGCGCATGTGGAATCAGAATCGGACACGCGCGGGTGTACGACCCGAAACGGACCACGTACCAAAATTTATGATGTACTAGAATTTCAGCCAAAACAATTTCAATTTTTACAGTAGTTATACATAAATTAGTAGAAGGTTCAGACCGTCTGTATGACGGTGCGATGCGTGGCCACTAAAACTCAATCCAAAACATCCCATGTAATGTACTCCAACCATGCAATGTTTGCAGCTGCTCACGGATCAAAGGATGGGATTTCGGAGTCGTGTCCCCAGCTAAACTGATACAGCATCCTGGGGAGGATGCTCCTGAACTTGTCCTCCTCCCTCTTCTCCAGCAGGTAGGCGATCATGGCTTGGACCTCCGACTTGACGTGCAGGTACAGATCGCTCGCCGCCTGCTTGTCCGTCATCACGTCCTGCATCCCCTTCGTCGGGATCGGCTTCCCGAAACGGTAGTAGAACCTGCCAGGGATCTTCAGGTACACGCCCGGGAAGAACACCTCATGGTCCACGTCCCTGAAGTTCAACCCATTCTGTAATTGTTCATAGTTTTTGTCACAATTGGGATGAGATGAAGTCAGTGCAAACCTTAGCTTGAGGTGGTTGCTGTATGCTCGCATCAGCTCCTTGCCGAAGGGTGCGTTCCTGATGTCCTCGAAAGTGCAGAGCAGCTGCAGAAACAAATATCAGTGTGCATCATGATCATGAAATTGCAGATCCGAATTATTAGCTGAAGAGAGTTAGCATCGTGTGGGTAAAGCTTACTTCCATTACGTCGTCTTCTCCGACGACTCCAAAGGGCACAATTGTGGCGTTGAACTGTGCTGCCATCCTCACAAATTCGGTCTGGTCTGGCCAGAACAGTCTGTGCTCTTCACCCTACAAAATTCAGAACACCGTGTTAAACAAAATAGGTGCATCCTCAGTTATAAAATAGTTGTTAGACATGGACTAAGTTTTGAAAATATAATTTGAGCTAAGCATGACTCTGCACTCCCAATTGCATTGCCAAACTGCAAACTAGTTTTTGTTTTCAGTCAGTCAGGGTTCACTCTCTCTTTCGAAATGCAAGAACATTTAAGGGGAATCGAAATTTCAGACATAAACTTTAAAAATCGAACAAATTTTGCTGATTTCAAACAAAGTTTTGCTAAATTAAAAAAATCAGTATTTTTTGTCCGGAAGCACATTTTGCCCCAAATTTAAAAAATATTGTTCTGAAATTATGAATCCTGCAGTCAATACATAAATGACAACCAATAAATCGCTAAATTGAACTGAAAAATGTAGTTTGTTCTAAATAAAGATTGTAGGGGTTCATGCATATAATTTTAATATATTACAACAAATACCCCATGCAAGACTATGGTAAGTTAGTGTAGCAAAAAAAAAAAAAGGGTTGTACCTTGCAATGGAGTGCCTCCCGATGGCCGCCGGGATAGAGCAGGACGAACTCGCCGGCGGCGAGCAGCTGGTAGATGTACTTGTAGGTCATGGGCACGCCGCCCCAGAGGTTGAGGAAGTCGAAGAAGTCGTGGCCCTCCGACCACGTCTTGGTCTTGTTGGGGAACAGCAGCGGGTGGGCGATCCCCCGGAGCACCATCCTCTTCCGCCGCAGGAACTCGGCGGCCAGCGAGATGAGCTCGATCCCCAGCAGCATGTGGTTCCCCACCAGCAGCACCGGCCCTTCCTCCGGCACCCCCGCCAGGCCCCGCACCACCGTGCCGTCCTCCATCGTCGAGAACATCGTCGGGCTCGTCCTGAACCTCAGGTCACTGCATCATCATGTACACTCACGGGTGACTTGGTGAGGCCACTGAACTTTCAAATCTCAACAGCACATGCTCAGAATTTACAAATTCATAGTGATGGTAAAAATTCAGAAATTCAACACTGAACTTTCATGTCTCAACAGCACATGTTCAGAATTCAGAAATTCATAATGATGGTAAAAATTCAGAAAATCAGCACTGAACTTTCATGTGTCAACAGCACATATTCAGAAATTCGTAGTGATGGTAAAAATTCAGAAATTCAGCACTGGACTTTCATGTCTAACATAAAATGTTCATAAATTCCTAATGTTAGTAAAATATTAGAAATTTAGCACTGAACTTCCAAGTCTCAACAGAACATGTTCAGAAATTCATAGTGATGGTAAAAAAACAGGTCAGTACTGAACTTTCAATTGTTGGGTGGTGATCTGGGTTACCTGCTGGCTTTGTCCACTTCCTTGAGCTCAGTGGCGGATGGTGGGATGTAGTCGAAAACCCGGTGGTACCGCCTCGAGTGGCGGTAGAGGCCGGTGCATTTGATGATCGACGAGACATGAACACCATACTCCTAAAATTGTTGGTGAGTTTTAGTATTAGCAGGGTGAACTTTTGTTCTTTTCAGTTTAAAATGTCTTTTTGAAATTCCATATGGCTGATGAACCTCACCAACAGTAAGCTGTGCCCATGGTTCTCGAAGAAGAACACTTTGCATTTAGGTAACATTCTCTGAAGCCTGTCTGCTTCAGATTTGCTTGGAAGTAATCTGTCCGCACAGCTGAGTCCAAGCATACCAAAGTTTTCAATAGTTGTCCAGATCCAACAGAATCTAAATACTAATACTAATTTCTTGCCATGGGGTGGAATAGCTTGACTGAAACTATGTGCAAGAATGGTGAAATTGAAAATATAACCAGAGAGAAATGGATAGCTTAAGGCAGGAAGGAACCTGATTAGCAGTAGCACTTCAGCTGAAACTGATTCTAGACGGCAATTAGCGTACGAAGCAGCCTGTTCAATCAACATCATTTTCCATGGTAGTGTGTCTTCAGGTATTTTGTTCAGTATGTTCTACCATGAAATACTCACATTAAATGCCAAGAGTACAATGGAGACAAAATAATCTCATTTCTACTGCTCTTTGTCCCTTTCTGCCGGCTTGATAAAAAATGAGATACAGTGGAAAGGCACGTAAAAGAACAGTACATACCGAATGCTTCAGGAAAGAAGATATGTTATTCGTTATTCTGTTAAGTGCTTCTAAAGGATGCCTTCCGCTTTTCATGCTACTTAGTGCCATGTCAACTTCATTGTCTGAGCTCATGATCAGGAAGAATAGAAGAAACAGATACACAGTTAAACAGGAAATGGACAACTTATTGCAAAGCACAGAAAGAAAATGATGAAAACTGCAAGGCAGTCCCTAATTATCATCTTTTTCAGTCAATTAAATGTATTATAATGCTTGCCTGTTTTCATTCTTGTATCTTTTCTAAATCTTCTGTTCTGCAACTTAGAAGATACTTACCAATGTTGTAGTTCAGAAGAGATGTAATTGCAATCCGTGCACGATCCGACAATGGGCTGGAAACTGACAGGAGTTGTTTTATATCTGACTTCTCAAATGATGTGGCTTATCCAGGGAAAGAAGGAATAAAGTTAGATATCACAAATCTCTTGAATATGAAGATTATACAGGAACACATTTATTTGCAGATGTACCTGGATTAACTAGTACCAATATCAAATCGATGCAAGGATTACGAGCAGCTACTGCAAGTGCTATGCATCCTCCAAAAGAACTCCCCAAAAGATAGATGGGCTTATTAGGTGAAGTGGCATGCTCTGTTCTCACAACATCCTCTACCATTGTAACAAGTTCTGAAAAAGAAAAGCAGCTAAAACCATGCAATCTGAGAACTTGAGATTTTTCTGTAAATCATAAGATAAGTTCAAAAATTCATGTATAGATGGAATACTTAAAACAGAAACTGATGCACAGATATCTTGATACCTTCAAATGGCGTGCGATCATGAAAAGGAATATGCATACATCTAAGTTCAAAAATCCTGCAAATGCAAAGACAATATGTCTGGCATTATTCCGAAGCAGTACAACCGCACCCAGATTTGTTTAGTTATTTGTAGTAAAATGAAGGAAAAACTAATGAAACTATAATTTCAATTCAAAATCCAAACACAAAAAAAATCACTAATTCACTATAATCTAAATTGTCTAAAATGAACACCCTTAAAATTGTTAGCTCTCATGACGTTCTAACAGAAGGCCTACGAAAATTGCAAACAAGTTAAAGGATCTACAAGTGATCTCACCTTCCAAGTGCCTTGTGGTGCATGAAGAGCCCCATCCCCATACCATCTACTCCTGAAAAAGTAAAGTCCAAATCAAATCAAACAACGCTGCAGGACTGACAACAGTTCGGAATTCTACGAGCCTGACATAGACAGTTACAAATTTCACACAACATTCAGTCTAAATGTACCGGGTAAATACAGCATAACTGGAGCATCCTCTATGGGTGAGCCAGCATCAACCGGACAAAACAAGCGTGGCGGTCCACTGTCATGTTCTACCAGCTCTCCAAGTGACTTGTAGTAATAATCCAGATCCTTAGCCCTCTGGTACCCATCGTCATACAGTACTTCAAGCCCCTTGTAGCTCGCCTGCAATCTCCAGCCAGCATGCTTGAACTGCTGGCAGCTGATCCTCTCAAACAAGTCATGTGGTGGTTGTTGTTGCGGTCGCCAGAGAGCTATCTGAGAGCGGAGAGGAAGAGAAAGAGTCGCCATTGTTGTGAGCTACAAAACTTCGATTGATGTATTCTTGTCATGGTCTTTCCGAAGACTTCTGAAGGATTCATGAAGAGAAAGAGATCAGTTATGTCTAACGGAAATAACTGAATTGAAATGAGGTGCAAAGTGTGTGAGTGCGACCAGCATATGACAGCTAACAGGTTTGCTAAGTAGTGAACGTGTGCCTAGCTATAGATGATAATTGTATCATGAACAGTTGCACATATGCAGTTATGCTTAGGTTGTTATATGGTAGTTAGCATTTTCTGTGACTTTCTTGTAGAGAAACAGCCCACACCGACATTTTAGATTGATCACACCAAAAATATGTTGTTAGTTTTCTTGTTAAAAGTACTAATATTTTTTTGTTGGCACATGATTGACCAAATACATGCATGTATGTGTAGTGTGTGAAGGTTGTCTTTCTTTGCGAATCAATCCATTGGAAAAGTAAACTAGAAAGACTAGTAATATACTCATGCTAACGCTACGTTGCTATAATAATTTTGTTAATAGTTATATGATAGTCAAATTAATTTTCCTAGAATCAGTCCAAATGTATATATGTGAACAAAGAGATAGTATAATGTCCGTTTATTAGGATCATACGTAGGGGAACAAAGTAAGTAGTCAGTCTCAATCATTTCTAATCATGTCAATACATATAAGAGGTTAATATATGTCCACACAAAAAGTAACAATAAAGATTTATTCCATTAATTTGTTCTAGCATAAACATATCCAAAATAAAAGTAGTCAGTATAATATAGGAATACCTGCACCTAATTAACTAATTCTAATTTTGAGCATTAGCGATACACTTTAGGAAATCTCGTGCGCCGCCAGGGATATTGCTTTCACATTCATTCTCTTGGTACATTAATAGATATACTAAAAATTGTTTTCTTAGATCGTAGCCATCCTGCACAAGCAATTATTTGATAATAAATCATATATAATATTCTATTTGGTGAATTTTTTCGAAACGATTTTGGTCCATGGGACTGAGTAGTTCTAGGGATAGGATCTCTCTTCTTTATGCATGAATGGACGAAAGAGTAGCATGTCATAATAATTTTGTTATTAAACACATATTTAAATAAATATTTTTGTCATGTATAGCAATACATACAATTGATTTGTTCTTGGCCATCTTGTTAAAATGGCAGTGGCAAAACGACAAGAGAGCCTAACAGAGTGGTACAATCATAATGTTGGAAACATATGGTCCCCAACTCAGCTCGCCGTGAACTTCTTCCTACCAGGATGTACCACAAGCTAGTATGCTGGTTCCAACCACACGGTACCCACTCGGTTGGCTACAGCTTGCTGTACAAAACCAAATAGCAGTGGTCAGTAACAGATATTGAAAGTAATTTTTTTTCGAAATGCAAATGTAAATATTGGCCGTAATACCTACCATTGTTCACCAATCCAAGACGTCTTTGTACACAATATTCCTAGCGCTCTTTCTTGTGGGGTCTATTTCTTTCTTTGGCTTGGCCAAAATCTTTGTTGTTTGCCTTGATACCCCCTTGACAATGCAACATAAAGCTGTCCATGTGAGAACACAGGTTCTGGAAGATAGATCCCGATGTTAGAGATGGTTTGTCCCTATGATTTATTTATGGTCATTGCAAAACTTAGCCGTATTGGGAATTGTTTCTTCTTGAACTTGAAAGGTAGAGAAATATCGTCTGAGGGAGACAAAGGGATCCTTGGAATGAACACCCTTTTGCTTGCACGTTGTCCACCAACAATTTCGGCATCAATTGCATTGTCTTGGAATGCTCTTACCATTAGTCTTGTACCGTTGCACAGCCCATTGTTAGAATCAAGATTATGGAGGAGAATCACAGGGCAGTTGATATTTACTTTGAGCTCATGTGGGGGGAGGCCATTTGGAGTGATCGAGTTCAAAAAGTCAATAGGGTAGCTATTGTGGGGATCATCGTCGACCGAGTCAAAGCTGTGATAAACCTTTTCCTGGCCTGGAAACTTGTCAATCATCTTTGCGTTTAGTTCATCCACATACTTATTCTTTGTTGATAGAATGGCCCATGTGCTCATATATGCTGCACAGCTTGCATTTCTTTCATCATCATGGAAGGGAAACACATGTTGAATTAGTTTGTTCACTGAATCTTTAGTGTCTGCATAACCAATCACAATGTTATCAGGCATACGAACGTAATCATCTCCGATCGTGCTTTCAGTTCCATTTCCAATGCTAAGGAGATAATCCGAAAACCACGGGTCAGATTGAGCCCTCATGTTATGCGACAAGCGTATCTTCCTTATATTTTCTGTAACAACCTAAAATTTTCCCTATATAAAATATTATAAAAAAGGAATCTTTAGAAATTAAATCAAGTCTCAAGGAGTGAAAAGAATAAAATCAGGGGAAATCTAAAGAAAAATGGGCTTGAAAATAATTTTATAAAATTCTTTGCTTAATTATTTAATTTTTGGAATTTTTTGGGAATTAATTGATTAGGGGAAGTATTTTTGGTAAAATAAATAAGCTTCACAGCATTAAAACAAAAAGAAAAAGGTTTAAAAAACCCCTCCACAGTCTCTGGGCCCTTTTCGGCCCACTACTGTGCGCCAACCCAATCCCCCTCGCGTGTGCGGCCGACGGCCCGTGTTCGCCCGCGTCGCCCTCAGTCACCGACAGGTGGGGCCCGCTGGCCGGGTCGTCGTCTACCTCCCGCTTGGGAGCACTGTCGCACCCGAGCCCGCCGCCGTAAATCTCGCGAAATCCGTTCGCCTCGGACTCAATCTCTCCAAATTAGTTGGGGGGAAATGGAACCCATTTCCTCTTCTACCTAACCCCCAAGAAACCGGAGCCAAATCGCGCGTGGAATGGAGACCCGAAGCTTCCCGTGTCGGTTTCCTACCCCTATCTCATCGTCGCTGCAAAATCCGTCGAGTCCAAGCCGGAGTCCGCTCCCCTCCACATTAAATAGCGACCTTGAGACCCCTAGGATCATTTCTGTGCTTTAGATCGAGCTCTAGCTAGCCCTAGCCGTCTCCCCTGCGTCTCGTGCTTGCGTCGCCGCCGTTGCCAAGCTTCGGTTGCGCGCCGCTGTCGCCTCAGATGTCGTTGAAGCTCGCCGCCACCTCGGTAGGTTTCGCCGTAGCCCACAGAAGCCAGGCCGCTGCCTCCCAGCCCTCATGGACTACCAAAGCACCATCGCCGACGAAGACCCGAAGTCCTCTACCGCCTCAAGCTCGCTGCCGGCCATTCCCGTCGCTGTTCTTCACGGTTTCGCCCTCGGTAAGGATCGCCTCGACCTCCTCTGCCTTTTCTCGCTCTCCCCGAGTGCCACTGCACCGCCGATCGTTGTCGACCATAGGGTTCAGTGCCGCCGCTGTCGCCGCCGTCGCTGTAGCCGACGTGGTTGCCGTATAGGCGCTAGCTCGGCGCCACCTCTGCGCTGTTAGCCGATCCGATTGGGATCAATCTTGGCCGTTGGATCTCCTCGGTTTTATCCCAACCGTCCGATCACAATGGGATCAAATCTCAGCCTTCCGATCTATCTTAAAACGTGGCTAGATCTCGGCCGTCCGATCAAACCCTAGAAACCCTAACCGTCGGATCCCTCCTGTGGACCTCGGTGGGTCTGGTCCACCATGGACTAGACTTCTCCCTCTCACTGACAGTGGGCCCCACTAGTCAGCCGAGAGCCTCCTCTCTCCTGTGACATCATAAATCCCTTTTCCTGAATTAAATTAATTCAGTAATGACGCAATAAATCGGGTTAATTCTTCTAAATAGGCTATAAAAGTATTAAAACCTCTAAAAATCATAACTAATTCATACGAACTTGGATTGAGGTCGTTCAAGTCTCTAATTTCTTTAAAAAATCAAGATCTATCCATTAAAAATATAATATTGTACTGTTCATATGTGTTGATGCACTGTTTTTGCTCGTTTTGTTTATTGCTTATAGCCACCGACGTTCAGGAAGAGACGCTATTTCTCGAGGAGGGTTTTGAGGCTTGTGAGGAGCAGCAAGGCAAGTCACGCAGATTCCTCCATCCCTTTGAGCATATTGTTCCTATGATTAAAGCTATGTTTTTCCTTCAACTTTGTATTTATTTTGGAATGTCATTAGTAAAGGGAAACCCTAATCTTTGTTTATGGCCCTTTTGACTTGATTACTAGACCTTGTACCTATGGGATAATTTTGACTAGCTAGCTATATTTACTGGTTAGCTAGAATAACTCTAGGATTCTGCTTAGCTCTGCCCAACAAACTATAGAATAACTTCGGGGCTATAACATTAACCTGATTATAATATTTGGATCACATGAAGTGATGATTTCATTTTCGACTATGGTCGTGCCAGGACAATTTAATGGTCCACTAAAACTTGATTAAAATGGTGGGTTGCGAGCACCAGGGTTGTGAATGTTGCTAGCGGTGCTCGTGACAGTTAAGGACCGGTTCATGGACTACTTGTTGCAAAGCAATACTCGTGCTAACCACAAGCTAGAATGGGATAGCAGGAGTTTGAAGTGTGCCGAGTTCAATAGGAGACTCCAGGGCGTGTTTGTGGCTGGTATAAGTCCACACATGGCAGTGACAATAAGACTATGCTTCGGGCATCGGACCATCTTGCGGGAGGGTACTTGATCACCCTTACCGGAGACCGGAGATTCAGCGGGAGGCTCTCATATTGTGCGAGTTACATGGATAATCCTGTCACAATTCCTTTCCGAGGTACCGTGGTGGTATCAAGGTGCACCGTGGTGTGTTGTGGAGTTGTGTCTTGTGGGTAAATTGGTACACCTCTGGCCAGAGTAAAACTATTCGAATAGCCGTGCCCACGGTTAATGGTGAGCCTAGCAATGTTTTCTGTGATTAGTCTCATTTTGCTTAAACTTGACTGTTAATTAGTGGAATATGTTTAGCTCCAGGTTGGAGTGGTTGGGCCTATACCGCTTTGGTGAGCGGTATAGTGTTGATCAATACTGTTTATTAACTACTATTTTATTTACTCTCTTAAACTCTTCATTAAATGCTTTTATGCAAATATGAGCCATATTATGCTATCCTTTGTTATCCGGTGCACTTGCATATTTGCTATGTGGCTTGCGGAGTATTTCATGTACTCACCTTGCAATCAACAATCATCATTCAGAGAAGTACTTTAGCAAGGAGGACTATTTGGAGGATTGAGTGGGAGCCCGGTCGAGTGCGTGGAGTGGGAGTCATCACACTGCTTATTTATTTATCCGCTAGTAGAATTTTTATTATTGTTGAGAGGTACCATTCGCCTCTGTAATAAATACTTACGCCATGTAAACAATTACTTTGATCATCAATTATGTCATGTTTGTCTCGGTTGATTCTTGAACGAGGATTTACACACAATAAAACTCTAGAATTTTGAATGGAAATTCTGGGCGTGACATTTTCCCATAGATACGATCTCTACAATGTAGCATCGGTTATTTGTGCCCTTGTTCCACGTGTCACAACGGGAAGAACCTGTCTGAAATCACCACCAAATATGATAACCTTTCCTCCAAATGGCAAAGAATAACCCATAATATCTTGAAGGGACCTGTCAAGTGTCTCAATTGCTTGGCGCTTTGTCATGGCAGCTTCCTCCCAAATAATCAAGGATGCCTTGTGAAGTAACTCCACGGTACCACTCTACTTTGTGAAGTTGCACATGCTGTTATGAGCAAGCTTAATAGGGATTTTGAACCTCGAGTGTGCGGTGTGCCCTCCGGGCAATATCGATGCTGCTATTCTAGAGGCCACGGTTGCAATGGCTATTAACCCCTCCGATCGCACTCTAGCAAGAAGCGACTTGTATAGGAATGTCTTTGCAGTGCCACCTAGACCGTCGAAGAAAAATACTTGGCTCTTCTTGTTAATTACATGATCAATGATCTCATCAAATCCTGTACGTTGCTCGTCATTAAGAGATGTATATATCTAAATGTTCTTGGTCTATAGTCACGTTAAGTTCCTCTCTAACCTCTGTCATCATATCGTTGGAAAATTCACCTGATTGACGAAAACAAATAAATACATTAGGACACTATTGGTAAAAAGATAGCTAAATTTAATAAAAATGAAACACACCAGTATCAAAAGAAATTACCTATATCATTCACCTCGGGAAGATCATAACCTGTTTCCCATGGAATGAAGCAAATCTCGTATGTCTCTAAGCACCATCTGCTCTACTAATACTGGTTTGGTGTTATCTCGGCTGTAATCTTTAGACATAAAATCCTTATGCTTGTCCCATAGTGCATGAATATTAGTAACCTCGCAAAACACCAGTATAGTCACAAATAACCTACGTAGAGCAGATGGCATTTGGAAAGTCGCGGCCTCACTCAAACAGTCATCATGTGACCTGTCCGTCTCTATAAGCCCACTCTTCTTGCATGCCTCTCTAAAAGTAGGGTATGTAATGCCAGATACAGTTCTTAGATCCTCATATGAGTTTGCACCTCTCACATGGTTCAGAAGCACTCTCAAGTAGTATCTCTTTCTTTCAGTAGGGTGCGCATACACAATCCTTCCAACTTGACCTCTCTTAGTCTTTCTTTTTTGCCATACATTTTTACTATCGATCCACCTATAGTGTTCTGGGAACTCCTTATACAATAATTTCCTTGCATTTGCATCTACGCAGTTCATTTTGAAATACTCAGTAAGTGTTGTCATAGAAGAAGATGGCCGACTGACAACATCCTCACGATTGCCAGACTCATCATAGGTAATGTACTGCATGTTAGGCAAATGAAGCTGGAGCTGCAAAACAGCCGGATAGATACCGAAGAGTGGGAAACCAAGATCCTATATATAGCTTCCGGTGGTGATACATATCTATCATCCCTGTACTGACGGATCTCATTGATTTCCCCAACTGGGTCGACTGAGAAAGATGCACAGTTGTGGCCTTTATATACATACTTATATAGGTACTTCATAGATTTGATGCTCGAGCAAGCTTCAACATTGATATGGCAGTTATATCGCATAAGCAGTCTAGGATTGTATGGAACAACCCACCTGTTATCTAACTCCGCGCCTCTAATCTTGACATGCCATCCATCATCTCTCCTCCTATATAATGGGTATGAGTCCTTTCCTTGTTGTGTTGCTTGACAGAACTGTCAAGGATAGTTAAAACGACATTCTCCATCCACCATGCAAGCACACTTTTTTATTTAGCTGACCACATGGTCCGTGTAGCATATGCTTGATGACCAGACGATGCAGCACAGGGTATTTATCCTTGTCTGGTATCTATGTGCAAATTACTTTATCATATCCATCTGGGTTTGTTAACTTACTACCTGGCTTCATGATCATCAACATATGTTCGTGTGGTAGGCCCCTCTTTTGAAACTCAGTAACATGAGCGTATGCTTGAACATCTCCAAAATATTTTTTCTTGACAAATAGATCTATCATGTCTCGTAACTTGGCCCTAAATACTCTTGTGACAAGGTCCGGTTGATCCTATGGTGACTAGACAGGTTCGAGATTTTCTATTATCTCCTTCTAGTTTGGATTGCAGGTCATCGTGATAAAGTAATCTGGTCTCCCAAAGCGTTGGACAAGAGCCATCGCATTAAGAAACCTTCGCTGCATGTCACGATCGCCCCTAGGAAAAGAGTGAGGTAACACAATTCTCATACTAACTTTTAAACCCCGTGTCTCTCCGGAATTGATTACATCAACAACACCCTGCAATTGATAAATAACAACATGAACAAATTATTTGTGAGTTGTTAGTTGGTTGAATGATAATTTTAATGCTCGTGGCTATATTTTATTCCATTCACCTGGTATAGCTCAGCCCGTATTTTTTTTGGTTCTCAGGGTTAGAGTACCAATCTAGCTTCATAGACTCGATCTTGATGTACATGTCAACAGCCCATTACTGACAAAGACGTCCTCCAAAAAAAATGATGTTAAAAAGTCCCCTTCCGACCTACAATCTAAAGCAATAGTACTCCCTTGCTGTGACAAATCTAGCTTTTTTGTCGTTGCTCACTCCATTAAACACATCATTATCGTCTTCATTTTCTATATGGTCGTCAACACTGTCGTGCTCTGCAATAAAACTGAGATATTAAAATACACTTCATAAGAGTATAGCTATAACAAAGATTCAATACATGACATGAGTGCACTTACTCGGTGGATCATCAAAAGTAGTGTCTTCCCTAGAATGCACATTAGCAGAAGTCGATGCTTCACTTGGTCCATCTATTTCCATAGCATCTGGTGTCATTTGGGGAGTTTCGTACGGCATTTTGAGGTTCCATCTTGTTTCCCCCGAAGGAAAAAACAAAGGATATGCCAACGGGTCATAACAACCATGGTATGCTTTGGTATATTGCGGCTTATCACCTTTGGGATATATAATAACACTCCTATCGAAAGTTCTCATTGGATCATCCCCTTCTAACTAGATAGCTGCAACTTGAGAGGCCATGGGGTAGGGATGAAAACGGAGTGGATACGGACAGATAATGCTCGTACTGTATTTGTTTTCATATTTTTAGTCGGATACGGAAATGGATATGAATAACTCGGATACGAAAACAAATACGAATCATTTTGGATACAAATACGGTTCGAATAGGATCGGACACGAATACGGAAACAAATATTTCTCGGAACAAGAAACCACTCAAACTGTTCGTAGAGACAAATAGAACACATATATTTATCTAATTTATTATAAATATTTATCATTTTAGAGCAACTCCAACCGGACCCTTATATCAGCCCTCTCTGGGGAGTTCTGATGGGGGTGCTGGTCAGACCGCGCACCCCTGGCCGGTCGGACCGGCTCAATCCAGAACGACAGTGAGTTCTAGTGGGGGTGGTGGTCGGACCGCCTTCCCCACCCAGTCGGACCGGCAGTGAAATAAGTACAACACAGGCTAACGGCTAGGGTCGTTCTCTCTGTTTATATATATATCGATCTGCAGTACTCAGGTAGAGAGAGAGATGGAGGGGATCCAGTCGTCGGCGTCGATGCTCCCTTGCTCCTTGGCGGCGGCGTGGCGAGCGACTGATGGCTGATCGGCAGGCGGCGACGAGTGGCGGCCGAGTTGGGAGGCGGTGACGGGCGGCGCGGCACCGATGCACGATGCGGGAGTTGGGACGGCGATGCGTCGCCTGCGGCTGGCGCTGCCGGCCTGCGCCTTGCGCCCGTGCGCCGATGACCTTGCCCTGCCCAGCTAGGCGCCTGGGCACCGGACAGGGAGCCCCGGACGCCAGCGCCAATGCTCCCTTCCTCCTTGGCGGCGGCGCGGCGCGCTACCGGTGGCCAACCGGCAGGCGGCGATGAGTGGCAGCAGTGGGTGGCGCGGCGCCGATGCGCGATGCGGGAGTTGGGATCGGGAGTCGGGAGGCGGCGCCGCTGATTTGGTTTCTGCTTCTCTGCTGCTGCCTGGGTATATCGCAGATATCCGTATATAATAATCTTCGGATATCCAGCTCCGTATTCGTATCCGTTGAAACTACGATACCGTATTCGTATCCTTATCCAAAAAAAATTATCTGTATCCGTATCCGTATCCAGATTATCCGAAAATTATCTAATCCGAACTGTATCCATATTCGTTTTTCTCCGGATCAGACGGAAACTATCCGCTCCATTTTCATCCCTACCGTGGGGGCATTGTATCTTCATTGGTCAGGCGTGACATTAGTGTTGAGTTCAATCATATATTCATCTAGATTAGGCATAGAGCCGACTCTATTGAAAGTCTGTACATATGGGTTATCTGCTAATATTCTTAGGACTATCCTGACAAGGTTGATATCAAGGTCAGGGGACCTTCGCACTCCATGCATCAATGTATCATCTTCAGTGTCATAAAAATACAGGTGCATATGACGAGGACCCTGAGAACTAGGCACCAATTGGTCCAGACGATGGTACAATGCCCCATGCACACAAAATGTATATATACCGGTGCAGTGCTGACGCTGCCGTCAAGGGTCACTCCAAGACTCGTGAACGAGAAATGAGAGTTGAAGTACCGGATATGTTTTCTAAAATACTTTGCATCACTATGCACCTGGCTTGTAAACAATCGTCTTAACTCAGTAGGTACTTTTGGAAATTGTATTCTTATCTTTCCCTGTATGCAACAAAATCTAGGAGATTCGAATTGAAACCTGATCGCAGGATAGAACTTGCAGTCATGTACTTTCTTTAAAACATGGTGTTTCTTTGGAAGGTTATGGTATACATAGTCGTATGGATCATCGGTACCAATACCATTAATACCCTTAACATCCACACGATATGACTTATACCCATTGTCTGGTAGAGGAATAAGATATGACTAGAGATGTCCAAATGGGCCGTGCCCCGTCGGGCCGGCCCGGGCATGGAGCTACAGTAACCATGCCCGGGCCGGCCCGGCACGGTTGGCCGTGGGCCGTGCCGTGCCTGGGCCGGCAGTGCAGCACGGCGGGCCGGCACGGCACGACACGGGGCACGGGCATGGCACGGGGCACGGGCACGGGGCACGAGCACGGGCCGGCACGGCCCGCCCGGAGGGCGGCGGCAGAGGCCGCGTCGCCGTGGCAGGCATCTGCGGCCGGCGGAGGCCGAGGCAAGCGTCGGCGGCCGAGGCTGGGGAGGCGCCCGGGCGCGGAGGCGGCGGCGGAGGGCGCCGGCGGAGGCCGAGGTAGCAGCCGGGAGGAGGCGGGCGTCGGCCGAGAGGAGGCGGCGGGAGGAGGCCGAGGAGCCGAGGAGGTGGCGGGAGGCCGAGGAGAAGGAGGAGCCGAGGAGGCGGCGGGAGGAGGCAGAGGAGGCCGAGGGGGCGGGAGGCCGGGAGGAAGCCAAGGAGGCGGAGGAGGAGGGGGCGGGAGGAGGCGGTGGAGTTGAGGAGAGGAGGTCGAGGCCGGGTGCGTACGGGAGGAGGAGGCAGGAGACCATTGCACTGACATCTGCCCGTTGCGACGCTGATGACCGTTTGCTACAGTGTTCGGCCGCGTTGGCCCAGTAAAAAATTGACACGTGTCCCAACGGTCCGAAATAATGGCTAGATTTTGAATCTAGCTGTTGCAGGACAAAAAAAAATCCGAAAAAATATCAAAAAAATCTGAAAAATTGTGAAATTTTTTCCTATAAATAGGGGAACCCCCAGCCACATTTTTGCTCATCCAAACCTCCCAATCTCTCCTCTTGTGCTCTATTCTCCTCTCTTTTGCTCTCTTTGCTCAAAATTTTTGATTTAGACAAAATTTTGTCTAAAATTCAAAAATTTCCCACATTCTCATAGGTAATAGCTGCAGCCTCCGGTGCTCCTGCAAGGTAAAACAAATCTTAAATTTTCTTCTTTGTTCCTACTATTTTTTTAATACTAATTTTCTCTATTTATATTGCAGGATGGATCCGAACTACCCGACGTTCCAACTGAGCGACTTCGACCTACTACTAGGACTTGCAGTATTTCACATGAAACAAAAATATCTTAAATACTGGAGGGACATTCCATACTTGTATGCTTTTGTATTTATTCTTGATCCTAGGGGTAAAATACGGGGGTTTCTAAATATTTTGAATCTTATTGAGGATGCAATGAATATTGATTACACTAACTACTATTCTGATTCTAAGACAAAATTGTATGAAGTATTTCACAAGTATGAAACTAAGTTTCAGGGAGTTCGCGTGCAAAGAGCCCCACCCGTCCCTGTCCCAGGTAAGAAGAAATTGCAGTGGGGCCGAATTTGGAGTGGTTCCTCTTCTTCTTCGAGCACCGGTGGTGGAAGTTCGGCCGTAGCAAGTCCTGCACACGCTTCGCTTGAAGCTCTTGAGCTGTCCACCTACTTGGACGGCGACTCGATCAACCAGGAAGATATCAACGTTCTTCAATGGTGGAATGATCACAAGACCCAATATCCCGTACTCTCAAATCTAGCACGGGATGTGCTCACGGTGCCTGTGTCTACGGTATCATCCGAATCGGCCTTCAGTCTTTGTGGAAGAATTATTGAGGAGAGAAGAAGAAATCTCCGTAGTGAGGTGGTAGAAATGCTACTTGCGGTTAAAGACTGGGAGCTAGCTAAGTAACGTGCCCAACACACCACGGAGAACCAAGATTTGGCTGAGCAGTTCAAAAATCTTTACCTACAAAATGAGGAACTAGAGTAATCTTTTTTATTTTTGAGTATTCACCTTTAGCTGTACTCTTTTTTCTTTGTCATGGTTTTCTTAAAATTGAGTTTTTACATGACAGAGTTTTTAATGAGGCAGCTGTGTAATATCAAAATCAATAAAGGTCATTGCGCAATTTTCCCCTATATCTATGTAGAAATTAAATTGCATAACTATATATGTTCTTCTATTTTGCTTGTTTAAAAAATATAAAAATTTCCTCCTCTAATATCATCAAAAAATACCTTCATATTTTTTTACTCATCTCAGATAATGTTTTTATATTTTTTCATATTTTTTTTACCACTCCTCTAATTTTTTAAGTCTTTTTTTTCCTTTTTTTACTCATCTCTCAGTCACTCTCACTTGACTCAGTCGGGAGTCGGGACTCGGCACAGGCGGGGAGACGGCGGAGGGCGGCCTCGGGGGGCGGCGCACAGGCGGGGAGGCGGCGGCGGAGGACGGCGGCAGGCAGCGGAGGCCGGGGAGGCGCGCGCGGGAGGCGGCGGCGGAGGGGGTGGAGGAGGCCGAGGCGGCGGGACGAGACGGAGGAGCCGAGGAGGCCGAGGCGGCGGGAGGCCGAGGTGCCGAGGAGGCTGGGAGGAGGCTGAGGCGGCGGGAGGAGGCGGAGGAGGCCGAGGTGGCGGGAGGCCGACGTGGCGGGAGGAGGTGGAGGAGCCGAGGAGGCCGAGGCGGCGGCAGGCGGCGGAGGGGGCGGCGCGCAGGCGGGGAGGCGGCGGCGGAGGGCGGCGGCAGGCGGCGGAGGCCGGGGACGCCGGACGCGCGGCGGCAGGCGTCAGCGGACCGGGCCGGCCTGGGCACGGTGGGCCGCTGATGGGCCGTGCCGGCATGGCACGGCCCACGACCTCGGCGTGCCATGCCTGGGCCGGGGGGAGGCACGCGGGCCGGCACGGGACGACCCGCTACAGGAACCGTGCCTACACGGGCAGTGCCGTAGCGGGCCGTGCCGGACCGTGCCTCGGGCCGTGCTGGCCCGGTCCGCCCGTTTAGCCACCTATAGATATGACATTAAAATATGCTCATGTATATCTAATCGAGTAAAGTCAAGATTAGTATAGACTTGTTACCTTGCAACTGAAATTGCATGGTTTCCTCATCATCGCTTTCTGCACCTTCGCAAGTCCGTGCGGCATCGACATGATCTATTGCATGGTGGTTCATTGTACATGAGATAATATAGTTTATGAGTTAAATTTATAAAGTTTAAAATGATCATTCTTAAATCACCTTCAGTGTTAAAATCAGCTAGTGGTGGTTCGAATAATCCACTATCAAATTCGATGTAATTGGAATCTTGAATATTCTGATGAACAACAGGCACATGTATATTTTCATCTTGCGCAACTCCATCTGAATGAAAAGCAACAATTCATCTACACTATAATATGTGACTGTAAACAAAGATCAATTTATTGAATTTTAGAGAATCTGTTCACCTAGCACGGGTGAGTCTTGGTGTTATTCAATGCTAACTGTCTTCTTCTTGCATTGTTGCTTGTATCTATCATTTCTATGAAGCCACTCCATGGGATCATTTGGATCAACATTTTCTTTGTCGGCTACGCTCGGTCCTTGCAAAATGGTAGAATATGCCGTTCCATATAGAGACCCTTCACCAATGGTAGAGTAAGTACATACAGTTAATATTCATCAAAATATTTGACTAAGGCACAAGTTGCTCATGACACTAAACTTACCAATAGTAGGGATGGCTGGTGTAGCATTATCTTCGTCAACCTTGCTTGACTCATCTTTCCTTTTTGCGCGCCATTCACGTTGTCTTTTGTTCCTTTGTTCTTTTTTTTTATCTTTATCGAAAATTTCAGACTGTTTGACATCGCCCCCTTCTATTTGTTGTGAATGAGAAACAATCGTCGGATGCATATGAGCTCTAGACATTTTGAAACTTTCAAGATTGCTTGACTCGGCTTTCTTTTTTACGCGCCATTCAAGTTGTCTTTTGTTCCTTTGTTCTCTCTTTTTCTCTTTGTCCGCTATTCCAGAACCATCAACCTCACCCCTTTCTATTTGTTGTGATTGAGAAACAACCGTCGATTGCATAGGATTGCCCGATATTATAGTTACATCAAGGTTCTTTATCTGAGCTTTCTTTCTTGCACGGTATTCGCACTGCCTATGGTTTTTTTCTTCTCTCTGTTTGTTGGACATTTCAGCCCGCCGTACATTGCCACTTTCATTTTTTAGAGAAAGAGAAGCAGTTGCCAGGTGCATTGGTGTGTCTGCTGTGATTGCATTGTGATTTCCGTTACTTTCTTCAGCTTGTACATCTGGTATTGTAGCCTCTGAAATCAATATTATGTTGCCATTGACATATACATGAATAGATAAGAAGAAAAAAATGTATAAATAGAGGACTCAATGTACCATGATACAAATTATTTATTTCATCCTTCTTTCTTGCACGGTATTTACGTTTTCTTCTGCTATATTCTTCTCTCTTGCGTTGCACTTCATCAAAAGGGGTTGTTTGTAGTACATTTATTCTGTTGGTTATAACTCCAAATGGAATGCGCCCTTTGAGGGGTGGACCGTTGGCATCCATACCTAATCGTCAAATTATAATATTAGTGTTTTCTCTTGTATTTGATGAACATCGCATGACATCAATTCCATCAAACTTTTTTGCCTAAACATTGTGCATGATAAACAGAGCATTCTGGTGATGATATACAAGATAATATATAAGATATGAAAAGAAAAGGTATTAGAGCACCACAGTCAATTATTTAACCGAATAGATCTCTAGAAAGCAAATCTACTTTTACATTATGGCAAAAATATAAACAGTTCACCAAATTTAATATGTATCACATTCAACCATTAAATATGTCAAAGCATCATAATTAGGACAACCAGCGCAGTCACTGCAATTTGACTCTTTGTTTCAATTTCAATAAAATACCATTTTCCCTCCAATTTGACTCTTAATTTCAGTAAAATTCTATTGGCAGCATTTCTAGAAATAATTTTACACATCAAGGAACAAACAAAACGATCATGGTCTGAGAATAATAATATGCTAGTTAACTTGCCAACATACCATATGCATTGTTCCACATATATTCCAGCAGTAAACAGTTTACCTCTCAAGAGATGACAACTGGGTAAATTCTAAACAGATTGGCCATTCATTCAGAGTTCAATCAACCTAGTAATTGGCCATTCACTCAAGAGTTCAATCAACCCATAGTTCCACACAATTTAGTGCTTCCATCTTCTATGAAAGAGGCTATGTAGCAGCATAAGCTTCCAAATATATGCAGTTTTGAACCTTGAATGGATGCATAAAGGCCGTAATGCCATGTCAAGCTCATTTTGGCCCATAACAATTGTTCCAACTAACTACACGTGGATTTCTAACACTATACATGTGGAGGAATGTTGAAAGTAGCTCTAATTTTTAATTTCCTTTGCAACTAAGCTCCATGAAAAGGCAGTCATCCTATTTCGAGGGTCTTACACTTGAAATCATACATAAACAACAGCTAACGAGCTCCCTAGTCCTGACTGAATAAAGGAGCGACAATAAAAAGAGCCCTACACTATAACCCCATAGTGGAATTTATATAGTGATGCAAACAAATGCACTGAATTTATATAGGATGCAATTCTATTTCAACTGACGATTAAGCTCAATGTCAGCTTCTAGTTTCCATACAGTGAATCCAATTCCAAATAGAAATATATAGTTTTGGACAATCTGACACAAATAGAAATATACAGCTTTGCCGGCAGCTCTTCACTGTTCTCTTGAACCCTTCAATCCAGCCATCAAAAAAATCGGTCAAAATTATGAATCCAATGAAACAAAAAACAAAATCAATCCATCAACATGCATAGTATCCTCCCTGTTTGATAGGTTGTTATATATCTTGTTTCCTCCCTGGTAATCAACATGCATAGGAATCAAAGATTCATCACAGTTTGATAAGGTCACAGTATTATTAGGAATAACATTAAGCGCAGTTAGATAATGTGACAGAAGCATTAGGACTAATGTACAGGATTCTTAATTATATATCCACTCCAATGAAACACATGATTAAAGTAATACAAATCTATTATCCTGAATCATCGATCCAAAAAATAATATAGATGGTCATTTCCTTTCAAGTTCACATGGCCAGTGCTACAGTAAGATTGACATGCATTGTTATACTTCATAAGTAATAATGCTAAATGATGTAGATTGCTCTGAAAAAGATATAATGGAGGAACTAATTATTTCAGCACAGTCGGTTTGGACGACTATGCACTCGAAGAAGAGCAAACTATCGGAAATACATGAGTGTAGTAGCATGTTCAAAAAACAAAATAAAGTAATTTAGTGCATCTGAATGGTAAGAAGACCACACTAATAGACCTAGTTGACTGTTTAACTCTAGTCCTGGTTGTCATTTGTAGGAATACAATAGCAATAGCTATATGAACAACTGAGAAGTGTCTCCCTACAGAAACATTTTCCATTTTTATATGCACACTGACATTTAAAATAGCCCACCTAGATACTGACCGAAGTACTTGGTTGTAAGCCAACAGTAGTTCCTCTAGTGTTAGGCTGGTTCAACAGCAACAAGTATATGGACTGCATAATTTTGTGGTTCAACAGCCATAACATGGGACCAAACCCCCAAAAATTTTTTTGTTTTGTAAAAAAGGAAAACCAAACAAATAAAAAACCAATATATACAACAAAATAACACAATACACAGATGCAGCACAATACATGAAGGCTAAAACTCTGGGACAATTAAATCTCAGATACGTAAAGATTATCAACAAATTAGGGCTACTTGGAGCATATGAAATTTCAGTTCATTAAATTCACTCGGCTTGAAAGGTACTTGGATATAACACCGTGGTTTGTTCTTATCTAATGCATAATTTAGCAAACATTCATATAGCTTGATGAATCAATAGAACCGCACCCACATAACCACACTACTTGTACTGATGGAAAATTTGCCATGAGTAAGAACAAATGAACTTAATATGTGTCTTGCTTATTGGTCGAATAGCTGTAGAGAAAATCAGCATTTTGCCTCTACATTGAGCACTCAGTCAATTATTTACTTGAGTAGTTCTATAGAAAGCAAATCTACTTTTACATTATGGAAAAAATATAAACAATTCACCAAATTAAATATGTCTCACATTCAATCATTAAATATGTCAGAGCATCATAATTAGCTATCTTTCTGACAGCAAAAGAAACAGACCATTCGGTGACAGGAAAGTTGATAACTGAAATATCAGAGCTAAGTTTACATTTTGGTGCCACGGAATAAACTCTACTATTTGTCTTACTCAGCTATCAAGATTTGACAAAACAAATAAAAAATACAGTTAAAAATAATACTCAATACACAACGGGTGTTAAGTGAACTTAATCTGTTTATGACAATTAGAGAGATGGATGATAGAATTGCTGATAATTGGGGGTTGCTTACTTTGGAAAGATGGGTGAGCTCCTTGACCACGAAAGACGCAGCGGCAACAGTGTCCTGCAGTCGTTGGTGGACAGAATAGCGAGGGAGGAGGCTTATCTTGTTGCACTGTCTGCAATAATCCAACAACCAAAAGACAATCAGAAATCTAAAAGGAAAAACACAATTTAAACAGAATTAGGTGCAGAATTAGATTCCAGAATTATATACTCTACTGTTCACTCAAGAATATAAACCTGCATCCGATTATTTCCCTTGGATGAGATCTGGACACAAAGCAAGTGAGGAGATGTGCGATGCAAAAATTCTGTAGCAATCAGTTCTGTTGATCCAAACAAAAACTGACAAAGAACAGTAAAATTCTTGCACTTAATTGTACTGTCAAACTATTGATTTAGGGAGCTCACTACAAAGTTATCATGACATGGCCCCAGCCTGATGTTTGCCTTTTAAGCTTCAGATTTTCAGTGACTACCAAAATGATTTGATTTTAATATTGTATTAAAAATGATCTTATCTACATTGTACAGTTGTAAATCTAGCATACAGGTCTAACAGGAATAGGATCATCTGTTGAAATGTGAATAAAATCTCTCGCTGCACATATAATACAACCTTCTATTTCCTAGGGAAAAGGTTGAGATATGTATGCACTTGTCAATATATCTAGTGTAATGGACTCTACCAATAGCACAGATTGCTGAATTTATTTTCAGTTCACAAATATATAAATAGAAAGAAGTTGAAGCTGAAGTTTCTGATTCAAACAAATATCCCAAATGTTCCTTTCTAAATCTAGAAAGATGACAAGATACAGCTATTGCCCTATGATCTCAGTTAAACAAACCTAAGGCATGTTCATTCTAAAGTAGTAAAAAGATCTGCCGGTTCATTATCACATAAGCTAGTACATTATGTCAGGACATTATGTTTCACTTAAAAATGATCCCATCAACAGATTTATAGCTCAGTACATTATGTCGAGGTAACTCAAGCTTTAGTGTGGCTAATTGATTAACTTACACAATGAAAGATCAAATTCTTCCGACAAATCTTTTAGCACCATACTGATTACTCTAGTATAGCAATTGAAAAGGATGTAGGGAATAATAACTGTATGGCATTTGCCGATGTCTTGCTCTATAGTTCATATTTAAACACTTTGCTACTGATTTCTTGGTCTCTGATTATGTTTTAATTAATTTCTGTACTGTGATGATCTTCATTGGAAATAGCTTTGAAGATGTCAATTTCCTTTGTTCCTTTAAGTCAGTGTATAATGTTCCATCTTCTTAGTCTATTTTCATCTATATTAGGTACTCGACGAGATTAGGCCATACCTTGCTGGCACTGGAGGTGGTGAACTTAAATTTGTTGCTGGTGTGATGACTGTTCACGTAGCCCTCAGTCAGAAGCTCAGAGAAAATATACCTAAAATTCACAGTTACTATTGTTTTCTATCAGCGTCACTTCAATGCATAAATAATTCTGTATTAACAAATGTTTCTTTGTAGATTTTGTAATTCTAAATGTTAAATATATATAAGCTCATTCCTTAAAAAATATGACAAATCAGATCTATTAAATCTAGGTGCATTTCCATTGCCCCAGGGGTGCCATTTCCGTTGGCGGCGTTGGTACTGCTGTGAAGCGGTGTGGTCGTGGACCACGACGGGCAGAGGGGAAGCCGACGCTGAGGCGGGGAACTGGCGGTAGGGGATTGGCAAACTCCGGCGGTCAAGCAGAGGGCAGCAACGATGAAGGCAACCGGGTCCTCAGGTGATGGCAGGAGTCACGCGGAGGACGGCGGCGACAGCTGTTCGGGGGTGTACGACGACGCGTTTAGGTTTAGGGGATCGCGGGGATGGGTACGGGAGAGGGAGCGAGGAGGGAGGATCGTGTGGAGAGGGCTGTGGGTGGGGGTGGAACCGTGAAAAAGATGATCTAGACTGTCGGATGAAAGGAGGTAATATAGGCCGTTGGATATGTCCCATGAGGAATGAGTCATGAGTCATTTGTATTGGTGCATTATAGGGTAGATTATGTAGTGTGCCTGTTGACAGAGGCCGGAGATGTAAACTATTTCCATTATCTGAAAAGAAAGATTATGCATTCCTTTTTTTCGACGGGTCAGGACAGAAAGACAGGCCTGCCAAGCAATGTTTATGCATGGTTAGTTCATATCCAAATTTCATTAATTACTCCCTCCGTTGAAAAATATAAGATGCATTTTGTTTCGTTAAGACAAGACTTTGACTATCAATTACTCTATTAGGACATAGTTTTATAACACAAAATTGATTTTATTAGATTCGTATTCAAAAGTACTTATGATTATACTTTTGTATCACATAAATAATATATTGTTAACGCAATTGTTAGTAAAAGCATTGTCCTAACAAAACAAAATACACCTTATAATAAAAAACGGAGGGAGTAGTCATGAGAGGAAGAGTAGCTTGAGTCTCCGTTTAGAGCTTCACCAGTGGGAAAAGGGACAATAGAAGGCGAATTGGCAATACGGTGAACATCCATGAATATGATGTAGCCTCTAAAAAGTCCAAAATGCCTAGATATATGTGTAATGTCCCGATTTTTCGAGCCGTTAAGAACTATTTTATAAAAACCCTAATTTCGAAAATTCGACTTTTTGTGTGTGAGCCTAAGGACTAAAGTGTCTTGGATCTCAATTTATCCCTCCTTGAAAATCCCAAATAACCCAAAATTCCCCAAATCAAAATCCCGGTACAAAATTAAATCTCGAATTTGAATTTCCCTCTTGAAGTCCTCCAATAAAACTTTTCCTTTATTCTATTCTCCTAGGAAAATCAAATATTCAATCTCTTCTCAATCCAGGGCCAAATTTCAAATTTTGAAAATTTAAACCCCTTTTTGAAATCCCTCTCTATCCTCTCCCTTGAATATTGGAAATTCAAAAACTCCTATTTGATATATATATATATATATATATATATATATATATATATATATATATATATATATATATATATATATAAACTAAAGTCCTAAAGCCCTAGTTTTGAAATCCTGGGATTTTACAAACTCAAATATCCTATTTTGGAAATTAAATATCCCTTTAAAACCCCCAAAATCTCTCTTTAAAAAATCCTTGGAAAAAGAGAAAAGGCACAGTTTGAATTGGCCGTCTCTCTCTCTTGGCCTACTCGGCCTCCTCTCTTCTCTCTCCCCTCTCCAGCCGGCCCACGGCCCATCCCTCGGCCTCCCTCACCCACACGCCACTGCCAACCAGGGCCCGCACAACAGCAACCTCTCTCTCCCCGCGAGTCCCCAATGCTCGCGCCCCACGCGTCGGAGCCGTCTTCCCCACGACTCTCCTTCCCCCTCTCGCTCGATAGCTGCTCGAGGAAACTCCTCGAGGACAGCGCCGCCCCTGCCGTCCCATCCCATCGCTGTCGGCATCGCCCCCAACGCCCTCGGCCTCGATACCGTTCCCCACCGCCCGAGCCCCCTGCCGCGCCGCGCTGACGAGCCGAAACACCTCGGCTAGCATAGCCGCCCCGCCGTGCCGAGTTCTGCACCACCGCCATTGCCGCCGCCCTCGGACCTCATGCACCGCCTCTATTCCCCGTCGTCTAGCACCGCTCCTCCCCTATAAAGCCCGGTAGACTCCCTTGTCCCTTGCCGCAGCCTCGCTCACCACCGCGCTGCCTCGGACCAAGCTTGCGCTCACAAGCCGCCGCCGCCGTGCTCTCATTCTCTCCCTCCCGGTGAGCACCTATTCTCCCCTATCTCCTCCCTTCTCTCCCCCTAAACTCCCTCGCCCAAACCCCCTTGCCCGCTCTGCCAGACGCCACCGGCTCCTGCCTTCCGTTGCCACCGCATGGCCATCCTCTCCCCGCCGCCTCGGGACTCCTCATCGCCGGCCGCCGTAGAGCCCCAATTGCCCGATCTGAACCATCCATCTTGCTCCTCGCCTCCCCCGCTCTTTGCCACAGTACGCCGCCGCCGCTTGCCGGCGCCACTCGGAGGCGCCGTGTGCCGTCGATCTCCTCTCCTGGCTGCCCTCTCTCTTGCTCTCTCTCTCACTGACAAGGTGGCCCCACCCCTTTTCTCTCTTTCGGCCTCTCCCTTCCCTCTCTGACAGCGGCCCCCACACCATAACCCCCTTAGGCCACTGACAAGTGGGCCCACACTGCACATATATATTCTCTTCCTATGTCCATGACATGTGGGCCATCTCGAGACTGACATGTGGGTCCCACTGACTATGGTCCTACTCTCTCTTCCACTGTATGAAAAGTGGGCCCCCTGAATTTTAAACCACCCTCGCTTTGACATGTGGTCCCCACTTCCTTTCTCTCTCTATGTCACTGCCATGTGGGCACTACACCTCAGCTTCTCTCTCTGACCTTGGGCCCCACCTGTCAGCCAAGGGAATATTCCCTTGGCATATTCCTTTTCTAGTTTAAATAAATCCTTTTTATTCCCTAAAAATCCATTTAAGCTTCAAAAATTCATATCTTTTCAACTATAACTCCGATCGACCCTGTTCAAGTCTCAAATTGAGATCTACCTCATAGCACTATTACTTATTAATAATAATATTTTATTTCTAGGGTTTTGTGTACTTTTCTCTCGCTACGTGTAGTCGATGACGACGGAATTTCTTCGAACGTCGGATTTTTGCGAGTTCTGAAGACAAAGTCAGAGGCAAGTCACTTCTTGAACATATTGCTCCCAGTTTACAAAACATTTTTGTTTGCCAAACTGCATTTTAGTGCGCACGTTAAATCAATTCAGCCTTGGTTCACGCGTCGAACCGACGGACCTACCTAGTAGTTGCAATAACCTGTAGGCTTGAAAAACCCTAATCCTTGTCACTCCACCTCAGTGTTACCTCGGCATCTGTGCTCTATGAGCATGGGTATCGACGGTTCCATTCAAATCACTTGTGTTGTCGAAATGGGAAAACCTGGGTTTATAAAACCTTTTCGATCCAACATGCGAAGTCAGTGTATTTGCGAAATAAAGAATGTTTGCGAAAACTCGCGATGCAAAGTGATCGCCTATGCAGGGATGCTTTGTATTCGCATATAAGGGCCGATTCCTTGCGGAATTGCACTGATCATAGTACAATGCGACCACATGGGTGGAATGGGATACCCCTGGCCAAGTAATTAGTAGACCCAGGGTTGGCTTGGTTGCCTTTGGACGTGGAGTTGCCGGGGTGGCAATATGAGATGCACCTGTGGGATCCTGAGTATGAGGAGTCTGGGACTCTCTCGGTACTTGGTCTGGGACCTATCCAGTTGACTTCAAGCAATCCCAGAGACACTTCAGAAAGTCCTTGTCGTGAAACTCCCATGCTTGGCCAGTAAGAGAGTAAGCTCGCGTTGTGTGGGGAAAGCTTACACCTCTACAGAGATACAAACTGTTCGAACAGCCGTGCCCATGGTCATGGCGATGTGAAGTGATTCCTCTAGCGTAGTTTTGTTTGCAAATGTTTGCGAAAGTGGTTTGTGGATTTAGGAACCGTTACTAGAATCGGCCAGGTCGGTTGATGGATGACCAGTACGTGGTCTTAAACGGTCCTGTGTCGATTGGGATGTCAGATGGCATCATAGTTAGGCTTCCCGAGTGGAAGCAGTGTAGATTTGAGATGGAGATTATGGATGGCTCTGGGAGCCAAAGATGAGATGAATGATGTCATGAATAGGACGAAAGTGAAAGGAAAATAATAGAGAAAAAGGAGTTGACATCCTGGAAAGGACGGAAGTGAAAATAAATTAATAGATAGTATACACAGAACCGCTGTTGTGGTTTGGCAGGCGGTAGACTGGAAACTTTAATCAATTAAAAATTTATTCGTCTGCATGAGTTGTTGCAAAGCAATTCGAGGACAGGATCGAGGCAAGAGCCTCCTTCCAGTTACAACTGGATCAACCCACTCCTAGAGTTTTGGAAAATGATTTAAAATAAAATGTTTGCAAAATAAACCCCAGCCTTTCTTGATGACCTGCATAACTCACATTTCCGTGACTTGCTGAGTATGTATGTACTCGATCCCTTATTTTTTTCCCTCCTTCAGAAAGAGTGAAGTTGAATTGAAGATTAGGGTCTTTCCTAATCCCAAGTCGTTGCTTGTGGATGGGTTCTCGCTGCGCTGTCGTTCCGCTGTGGCTATTCTATTTAAAGGTTGCTACCCAGGGCTTGCCCGAAGTTACAACTTACTAAGGTATAATATATAATTATTTTATTTAGTTGCTATGGTACATCTCGGTTGACCACGGATACTAGCAAGGTTTCCTGTTACTGGTACCGGCAACGCGGTTCCGTGGGAGTTGGTTCACGCCAATCTCCTGCAGCACTCCCTCTCTGGTGTCACGGTATGTGGTACCAGGGTGGGGGTGTTGCAATATGATTGTATTGAATTGCAAGTTGCTACCAGGGATATCTCAGTCGCTTCATGCCTTCATAAGACAAGGAAAATTGAGCCCAGATTGGAAAGAGCTGACATAAGTGGTATGTTTGCAAGCTTTGAGCCTTCCCGGTGATTTTTTTGGATATGAAAAGTTTTAGTGGTATTTATTAGTATCACTCGAAATCTTTATGGTATATTTTTTCTTAAAGCATTTATCCTTAAATCATGGCGATTTTTGACCTTACTAGTCAGTGAACTGTAAACCCCTCCACCCCACCCCTCTTCTCTCCCTCCATCCTAATGAGGTATCATATCTATGGATACAGTCACACTACTACAAGGGAGCCAAATGCGCGACCATGTGCTGCACAAGTTGCGTGGGCATTCATGCACTTAGCACTTCCAAGGGTCTACCCATTGTCTGCTACTTACAATAGGAAGTTTTGCTATCTGAAACACTATAATTTTTTTAAGAGAAACTATGTAAAGGAACTACTAAATAAAACTTCCACTAGAAATTTAAAAACTTTATATAGAAATACTTTCCATAGAAACCTTTCTACATGATAATAATAAAAAACTTTCACACAAATACTTTTCATAGAAACCTTTCTATATGAGATTAAAAAAAACTTCCACACAAAGACTAAAATTTTTAACTGTACATTGAGAAAACTCACTTGAAAACTATCACTTTCTATTGAAAATATTCTACTGAAAAAATTACCTAAATAGTAAAAAAATGTGCTTAAATTTTTGACCTATTCAAAATAACTTCTATTCAGGTTGTTTTAGTACATATTTTTATATAAGATAGGTAATACATCGTATAAATTGAAGCCTATAATATTGATTTTGATAAATTTAATTAACTTTTTATAAATTTCAGTGGACTTTTCACATTATTTTCAATCTACCTTATTTTAAATAGGATTGAGATCCTATGTAAGATCTAGTAGGATCGTATGGAACTAAATAGTAGAATCAAGATACTATGAAAATTGGGATGCTACATGGGATCGGTATCGTTTTGGCTCGATAGGATCATAGCATTGGATCAGCATACTGACAACTACTTAAAGGGCTAATTGTAAAACAGAAATAAAAACAGTGAATTACAATAAAAAATTGTTAGGGCATGTGCAGTGTGTGCTAGAAAGAGAGACTAGGAGGAGAGTATTGTGGAGTGAGAGGCTAGGAAAAGAATTCTTATACTCGGAGCACACTCAAGATTGAAGCCAAAGAGTTTTTAAAGAAGGGGGAAAAACCTCTCATGTCACGTAGGCGTTCCTTTTTTTTAGTTTGGTCAATAGAAGGTGATCCCCAGAACTTAGGAAGAATGAGAGGCTAAACACTACAACAAGGTTTGAGAAAGCTAGCTTCTATTTCCGTGGTAAAGAGATAAAAAAAACCTTAGCTGTGCTGTCGATGTTTTATATCGGCAATAATTATATGGGGCTATGTGTTGGATCTAAACTCGATGGATTCGAAAGAACACAAGAGATTATACTAGTTCAGGTGCTCAATGTGAGGTAATACCCTACTCCAGTTATGGTGTATTGCTTTCGCTGTATGTGGAATAATCTCTGATGAGGTTTCTTTATGCCCCAAGGGGGCTCCCTATCCCTCCTTATATACATGGAGGGATGATAATTACAAGGTAGAAAACCTAGTCGGATACTACCCAGGGTATTTCTTATCAGTACATAGAGTATTCGGCTAGGATTATACCACTTTCCTTGTCATGCAAGGTAACATGAAGCCGAATCCTACTCTATCCCTAATTGTATTAGACCGCCCACCATCTGTCCAAGTGGTCGTATTTGCCTTTCTTGAGGTACCCAGGGCCTATGGCCTCCATAGTAACCCTGAGATCTTTATAGTTGAGTCATAGCTTGTGCTGAGTGCTTGTCCTCCACGATAAAGAGATTCCCAAGTGTTTTGCTCCCAAGTATTCATTGTCCGAGTGCTTCTTCTTCCGAGTCTTGCTCCTTGTCGGCTGGCAATGAGGGTATGAAGGGCTTCATGGAAATAAATGAATAGTGTGCGCCGAATAGGCGCACCTATTAGGTGTCGCCCCCAACTTTGTGCTTAGTTATGAAGCAACTAAACATAAAGTCAGAGATCTTTAATCTTTAAGTCTTTTCTGAGTGATATGTTTCTCGGAAATTTGACTCTTCAATCAATTATGACCGAAATTTTGCTCATGGCAATTTGGCTAAGCATGTAAGCCTTTTATCACTATGGACTCAGGCCCAATGCATGATGAGGAGTACTTGAGAGATACATGCATCCCCAATTTTAATAGAGATTAGTTGTTGATCCTTATAAGGATATATCCTCAATACCTTAAAATAATCAAGATACCCGAATGTATAAACCCAGCAATCGGCTTAGCATAAAGCATATCTAATTATATAATCGTTTCTTACAAAATAGCACATGCATCGCGATTTTAATGCAACCAGCAGGTGACCCAATGGGCCAGGCTATTTAAGAACTCATATTTCGGCCCACTACCGAATAGGCTGGCCCCAAATCAACATACCCAGCAGCCTAATAAAATTTGGAGATTTTGATCATTGCTCAACCTGCCCATTGCTCTAGGAGTGTGCCATAGAAGTATAACAGATTTTGATAACGAAGTCGTCGTAGAAATCTTTGAATATATCGCTCATGAACTGAGTGATGCGATTGGAGATTATACTCAGTATGAAGTCTTTCACCCTGGCCATAGTAATGGTAGCAACAGGTCTAGCCTCAATCCACTTTGTGAACTTGTCCCCCGTGACGAAAGGATGTGTAAACCTTCCTGGCTCCTTGAATGGTCCGACCATGTCGAGCCCCCAAACTGCAAAGGGCTACGAAATTGGAATAGTCTACAACTTTTTTGCTAGTAGATTTGTTTGCCAAGAAAAAAATTGACATCCCTCGCAGGAGCGGACGAGTGCTTTAGCGTCGGTTACTGCAATCAGCTAGAAGAATCCTTGTCCGTAAGCCTTTTCGACTAACATTCTGGATACGACGTGGTTGCCACAGATGCCACAGTGGATAAATTGCAGAATCTGCTTACCCTCCTTAGGTGTGATGCGGCGCATAAGAATCCAGATGCACTTTGACAATATAGGTCTTCTCTAACTATGATAAGCTTTTGCTCTGCCGTTTGACTCGCTCGGCTTCTTTGTAATCTTGAGAGAGTTCGTCTTCCAGTAGGAATCAAATAATTGGGGTCCTTTAGTTTTGAAAAATAATGAGTACCTCCGTAGGTTTCGGGTTTGGTGTAGCCTTCGACTGGATGGGTTCTGACTTCTTCTTGACTGAGAGCTCCAGTAGTGGCTTCTTTTCTTGTTTTGGCCAAATAGGTACCCGAACGTTGCGCTAGTGTAGGATTCGGCTGGTGACCCTCATAGGGTGTGCCCAACTTGGCAAAATTATGGCCGAATAAGGTACCCGAACCTCGCATTAGCATAGGATTCGGCTGGCGACCCTCATGGGGCGTACCCTACCCAGCAAAGTCATGACCAAATAAGGTACCCAAACCTTGCATAGCATAGGATTCGGCTGGTGACCCTCATGGGGTGTACCCTACCTAGCAGAGTGGTACCTGAGCCTTGACTAGTGCCGAAGGTTGGCTGTCGACCCGCATGGGGCGTCCAAGGTAAAGGTGACATCTGAGTCTCGACTGGCGTGAGTACTCGGCTTGTGGCCCTCATGGAGCATCCCAAGATTCTTGAAGCGTCGCGCTCCAAGTGTATCTTGGTAGACTGGTCCAATCCTCGAGCATAGGAGATAGGCTAGCAGCCATTAGTTCCTATTACGCGTATCCGGATGTGGGCCCTGCATTATAAACATATCGGATGAGTACCATCTGATGTAGAAAACAATCACCCAAGAAAAATCTAGGTATTTTACGATGCATGTAAATATGCATTCCTCCTCTTATTGATTTTAATTTCCTCGAATAGTTGACTCCTTACATTTAAACACTCTACCCGACTAGTCATAGCCCCCAAGCACCGGGAGTTGGCTCATGGGCTGCACTGGGGGGTTGGCTTGGGCTGGCTTGCTCGGTAGTGGGCCATTAGCCGATTGTGTTAAAATCACAACTCGGATGTTATTTTACAGGAACCGATTAAAATAATTAGATATGCTTTATGCAAAGTCTATATCTGGATATATATGTTCAGATATCTGAATTATTTACAAGTATTGAGGATATATCCTTATAAGGATCAATAGCTGATCTCCATTAAAATTGGGGATGCAGGTAACTCTCAAGTGCACCTTGTCACACATTGGATTTACTCCATAGTGATACTCGGCTTACATGCTTAGCCAAATTGCCATGAGCAAAATTTCCAGCTAGTATATAGCTAATGAGTCCATTTTTTGAGAAACATATAACTTGGGAAAGACTTAAAGGTTAAAGATCTTTGACTTTATGTTTAATTGTTTCTCAATTAAGCACAAAGTTGGGGGTTACACCTATTAGGTGTGCCTATTCGGCGTACACTATTCAATTATTTCCATGAAACCCTTCATAGCCTCGTTGTTAGCTGACATGAAGCAGGACTAGGGAGAAGAGGTACTCAGACGAAGAGTATTCGGGAGCAATGTACTCGGGATTTCTTCACCGTGGAGGACGGGCACTCGGCTTGAGCCGTGACTCAACTATGAAGGTCTCAGGGGTTACTGTAGAGGCCATGGGCCCCGGGTACCTCAAGGAATGCGAATACGGCCACTCGGACAGAGGGTGGGCTGGCCCATACAATTAGGGATATAGTAGAACACGGTTTCATGTAACCTTGCATGACAAGGAAAGGGATATAGCCCTAGCCGGTTATTCTATGTTCTGGTAAAGAGCCTCTTGGGACATAACCAATCTCACTAGAGAACCTGTAAAAGCAATGCACAAACAACTAGAAGTAGGGTATTACCTCACATTGAGGGCCTGAACCAGGATAAATTCTTGTGTCCTTTTGAGTCCATCGAGTTTAGATACAACGAGCAGCCCTATATTCAATATTGCCGATACAAAACATCGACAATCGCAACCACCAATGAGTCGACGTTCTCACCATCCTTTCTCCGTTCCTTGATCTCCTCTGAATGCCGAGTTCATCCCTGCTGACCCCACTCTATTTCATGCAGTGACTGCGCAGGAATGTGGCCTCGCTGCCGGAGCTCGTAGCCATGCACCGAGCACCGTGCCATGCTGTCAACGCCATTCTGATCGCTGTGGAGCATTTCCAGCAAAGCCTACACGCCATCAACCGCGCCTTGACCTCCTCTTCAAGACACCCCAAGAACCCCCATCACCCATGCCCGAAGCTCAGAGATCGGGAGTCTTCTTCCCCAACTCCGGTTCGAATCCGTCCCGAGCCGCTGCTGCCAATTTCTTGAGACTCGGTGAGACTCGCTTCGATTCGTCATGCCTATAGACTCCCTAGGACCTAACCAACACTATGTGCATGCATGCATGCCAGGTCAACAAGTAGATCAAGCCAATGCCACTGACCCGAAGCATTCCGCCCCTGCCGGACTATCTTCTCCATCACCACTGCTGTCCAGACCTCCTCTGCCTCAGCCAATAGCTCAGTGAGCACTTAGCACCTCATTAGATCCACATGCATGCAACCATATGGTCGATCCGAGCCCGTAAAGTGACATGCACCGCAACCTCGAACCACTCCACGGCTCGCATCGCTCCCGCCATCGATTTCGGTCATCTTCGGCTGTGACCCGACCACCAATAGATGCACACGGGAACGGGCTTCGTTTTCTCTTTTGGTCGTGCCGCTGTTCGCCAGTGCCACAGTCGAGAATCTCGGCAACGCCGCCTAGCTGCCCCTCTCCCTGCTCTGTCTCTATGACAGGTGGGCCCATCTGGTTAGAGCGGGAGGGACCCGATTAAAAACAAATTAAAACATGTTAGCCTAATTAGCAAAAAGTACACCTTATTACATGTGGGACCAAGGACCAAATTATAAATACTAAAAACTATACAACTTATTATGAAGTTCGCCATACCCACGTGTATTTGCGGGTTGATTCCCAGTAATCCAGGGGCCTTTTTGCATATTGGCCAGTCGCCGACAGGTGGACCCCATAGATGTAAAATTCGAAAAACTTAAGGAAAATAGCTAAATGTTGAACTGAAAAATGTGCAAACTTCAAAATTTCATAACTAATTCATTTTAACTCCAAATTGGGTGAATCAAGATTTGTTAGAATCACAAATTTATGAACTTCATTTCTGTGAATTAAAATTTGGCATAAACAGTACAGAGGTTGCCTCTAAACTTAGTATAAAGTATAAATACCTTGTATAATACATAGAGAGTATAATAACTTCTAAAATTGATAGGAAATTCATACTAGCCCCAAATAAAGTGAACCAAATTCTGTTAGGCTCATAAAATTACACCCTTTTATGCTGTGAGGTAAAACTTGTTCAAAACACTACAGAGAATATATCCAAAATTCACATGGTGTATACATAACGTATTCGGCCGTATTTAAACTTCAAACACTTATAACTTATTTAAACTTCAAACACTTATAACTTGCACACGTTAAAACATAAAATTGAAATTTTTTTACCACAGCTTATCTTTAATCATGCTCATTCTTTCTATTAGGATAAAATTGACAAAACTACCTTCGAAATTTCTTGTATAATTAGAGTACACTTATAAATACCATATTTACATAAATGACTTCCAAAATCCATATCTCCCATATGAAAGATGATAAAATAGCAATTCCTTCACCAATATTTATCTAAAATCAGTACCAACCCACTGTGAAGATCCCACACATATTAAAGCAACTTAAATTTTTCACCTTAAATCGTGTTTAAACATATTTGCGTATAGAACTTGCAAAATTCATAACTCACAAATGCGAAGTGATAAAATAGAAATTATTTCTTCTAACTTCACCTTGGGTCAGTACCTAGCCACTGTGTAAACATCATGCATATTAGAGCATTTTGGATTTTTTGCATTATTTGGTATTTATTTGCTCGTACGTTAAATTTTGTTTAGTGAATGAACTCGTTGACAGTGAGAAGGAAGGCTTAATGCTGACAAAGGTGAAGACGTGCAAGGCAAGTGCTCTCCTCCTCCTTTGAACATATTGAAACCCGTGTTTTGGGGACTGAAATGTGTTGTTTATAAAATTGCATGCGTATTTATAACTATCGGTACTTGAAATGTGGGTAAATGGTTGCTATACCCTATTTGTTGCATAACCAACCTTGAATACTTATATTCCCTACTGTTTGTAACATTAGACTTGGTTAGAGTACCTTACATGTGCACATTTGGGATTATACATGCTTATATAAATGCTATATGTCACAGCCCTAAATCTAATTTCAGGTAATTGGTGTTATGCCCTACTGTCATTATAGTGCACTTTTCAAACTTTTGCATTATCGCTTCATGCAAGTTAAAGTTTACAATAATTAAACCCTAAATCGGCAAAAACAAAACACTACCAAAAGAGCATCAAATTGAACAGAAGTGTATATGGGAGACAATTTATTCAAATACTAGTTTATTCATCATGAATTAATATAATTTTTCCAGAATTTAATTCATTGGTTTAGACCCCTTAAAAATTCAAACAATTTTCAGCCAGGGTCCTTTCCTTTGACATATGCATTTATATAGTCTAAGGAATTTCTAAAAATGATTGGTCAAACATAAAATCATGGAAAAATTCCTGTAAACACTATCCCACATAATTAATCCATGTAAATTTTCCATGATTTTATCACTTCAGTAAGTACTCCAAATAAAATCCCTCAAATCAGCTAGACTAGGGCGCTAGCTAAAAATGAATAGGTATATTTCTAAAATTCACCAAATAAAAATGAAGACTAATTAGGCAGTGCAATTCTACCAACAGGTGTGTCAACAAGAACCCTACCACCAGTAATTTTGGCTCAGTTTAATTCCCAAATAAATTACATAAAATAATAAGAGCAAAGCCCTAGGGACATAAATTACACTGCAGAAAAACTGAATCTTTATGCCTACTTTGCAATTTCACCAAGGATTAACCAGACCACTTCTAACCCTGAAATTTGGTCAGCAGGCTAAGCACAGCCTCCTCTACCTCCAGTAATTTTTCCCAGATTTATACCCCTTTGTAACTTGGTAAAACACCTGAGTAAAGACTGCATGGTGGACAGCTCACAAGACTTAGTCTCTAGAGAATTCTTCTCTCAATTTCACTTCCATGTGGGACCCACAAGACCATGACCCACCTGTAAGCCTCTACAAGTCTTGGGACAGAGTGTTTCACCCAAAATCCTACCATCCTCCTCACTGTCACCTAGAACATCACTACAAGGGCCCACAAGTCATAGACTAAACCCAGCCAAAAGTGTGTGAACAATGTTGCCTTACATGTAGGACCCACCCATGCCACTGTAGAAGTGGATACAACTCAGCATTTGCATGGTAGACGTGTCTTCCTCTCCTTCTTCTTCCCTCTCACTCTCTTTGCCTACTGATCCAGCCAGCCAAGCTCCATTCCTTGAGAGCATCAACCATTTCGATGCAAACCACGCCAACAAGCTCTACTCCTCTCCCTCCTCACATTCTGGCAAGAAACTGGTTCTGTTAGCCCTAGAATCGCCGGAGGCCGAGCCATCTTCTCCTCTGCCGAAGGTGTTCGGTTGAGCTCAAGCTTGCTCTGGTGAACTCTATCCTCTTCCCTTTGCCAGAACATGCTGTACACCTTCTAATCGTTCCATTTTTGTACTCGGTAGCCTTTGGATCGCTGGCCGAAGTCGCCGCATCGCTGCCATGCTCTGTCTCTGCTCTATAGCGCCGTCGTCGTGACACTGTCGCCGTTCCGGCCGATCCAGGACGCCGCAGGCCGAGCCCTTGCGCCAACGTCGTCACCCCACCTCTAGAAGCTAGCTGGCCGAAGAAATCGAGGTATGATGTCGTGAAGCTAGAGATCGGCATCGTTGTCCCCAAGTCCAGCCGCCTGCCGCCATAGTCGATTACTTCTCCTCTGGTGAGTTCCACTCCGATTCCTTGCATGCCTGCCATCCTTAAGAAGCCTATGACCTGGTGGACGCCTTACCTCGGCCGCAGATCGACTGAAGAGAGCCACCGTCGTGGAGCCGAGAAATATCGCCGCTGACAAGCCATTCCCTCCGTCGCCGCCACTGTCCAGCCCTCCTCTGCCTTGGGATATTGCACGGTAAGTTTCCTAGAGCCCTGAGGATGCCTGCGCATGCTATAAACCTCAAGGAAATAGGTCGTATCTTCTTTTCGCCGAACTACCCGAACGCAGCCGCCACTCGAGCTCGCCGCCGGCGAGCTACTGTCCATCACCGGCAAAGTTGCGAGCACCATCAGATTCGCAGGAACCCTGGCTACCTTTTCCCTTTTGGCTACATCTTCAGCCGAGCCGCTGTTCGCCGCTAGCGCCGGCAAACAGAGCCGGTGGCAAGCCAGCGCCGTGCCTCCTCTGTTTTGAAATGCCGACAGGTGGGCCCGGGCTGGGGAGGAATAAGAAAAGAAAAGAAAAGATAAACTGAATTATTTTCCAACAGAAAAATGGCCAACCTTTGAAAATCCATAACTATATCATTCTAACTCCTTTTTGAGTGAACCAAATTTTGTTGGATTCAGTAAAACATGTACTTTATTTCTGTAAAGTAAAATATGACCAACACAGTATGGGAAATCTCCTCTAAAAATTTTGTATAATGAATGTATATTTTTGCATAAAGAAAATGTAAAAAGTTGGTGAATTCACCATGAATATAAAATACAGTAAACCCAGGTACAGAAGCCTCACCAAGCCCTGTTCTTTTTCTGTAAATATGACACTTTGTGTATGTAAATCATATATTAGGGTAAAATGATATAAATGGAAAATGGAGTATATATTTTTCCAAGGTGCATAAAAGCTTCTTTCCATTTCCAAAAATAAATTGGACCTAGGATCAGTAAGCTCCTTTGAGCATGTTTGTCACTTCTGTAAAGTATTATAACACTTTTATATACAAAAATTTATTTCAATAATCATTAATGTATAGGGATTCTAAAATTTATAATAAATTGATTATAAATCCAAATTGAGTAAACTCAACTTTGTTAGGACCAGTAGGTTATGCTCTTATATATAAAAATACATGCCTTCTTGAAATTTTAATAGAAAATGTCAGTCAAATATAATAACTTAAGCTCACAATAAAATATTTACAGAACTGCCATTTTAGCTTTTTTATCTTGTTATTTTTGTAACTCATAAACCGTAAAAGATTTTGAAATGATTCTTTCACTAAAATTCACTTTAAAATGTTAAATACATACTATATTTATCTCATAATTAATTGATCATTTTGTATAGACATATTTAATTGGTTCTTATTTGTAAATTCGCTTTTATCGGTAGATTCAGACAATTCGGAGTACGAGGAGCAAGAACCAGAAGTTGAGTATGAACCATCGCAGCAGAAAGACAAGCATCTAAGCATATTGAACCTATGTCTTCAATAAATTGATTTGTTTGTGAAAACAATATATATATGCATGTTTCAGTTCATTTAAAATGGAAAAACGGGTAGAGTCAATATTGCCCAATTGTATGCATTTCCATTCCTTGGTTGTTGATTCCATATTTTTACCTTGTCACCCCTGGTTAAGGACTTTGGGATACTTTTATTTTACCGAATGCTTAGCCATGCTTATTTCTAGACTTAGAAAAACCCGATAGATGGAGCTATCGGTTCAAAACTAGTTTAATACGAATGGATGGGTTAAAATCTGAAAAGAATAACTTCTGATTTATAATTAAGAATATTGTTGACTTGGACAAATGATAGGGCGATGACAGGATGGTGTTTCCCCGATGCATGTAGCTCTGTCTGTGTCATTAAGGACTGAACATGTTGACGTCTATTCAAGCACCCTATGTACTTCCACATGCCGGGAATGGGATGGCTTAACTTAGTAGCACGGGAGGCTGTGGCCATCTACACCCGTCCGTCAGTCGTGAGGATGGTTTTTCCTTTGGACGGCCTCGAGCGTGCCTGGTTTTGGCCGGAGGTGCCTCCCGCGATGGTGAGCCCGCCTTAGTCACCCTGTGTGTGGGGCTAAGTCGTCGGGGGCCCAGACGTGGTTTAGGTGGTTGGAGCTAAGCGTGGGAAAGGTTTTGTTGTGACCTCTAGTCCGTACTCAATGTGTAGAGTGTGGGTACGGATCAAACTAGAGTGTAGCCGTTTGGCTTCTATCACATCATGTGGGTAAAGATGTACACCTCTGATCAGAGTAAGAACTATTCGAATAGCCGTGTCCACGGTTACGGATGACTGCTTGATGTGTTCCTCAGTCTATGTTAGCATCCAACTTGGGATATGTGGTTATGGGATTATGTGGTTATATCATGACTTAGGATAGTCATGGATGGATGAGTTTATATGAGAGGTTTTGGTGTTAAATATGACTTGGTTTTAGTCATGGAAGATGGTATGCTTATGTAGCATTTTAATTGGGCAATGGTGGCCCATTGTTGATGTTAGAGCATGGGATTATGCTCATTTTTACCTCTTTTTCAGAACATATTACTTGCTATCATAAAATTTCAGATTACTATATTTTGCAAATGCTTATGGTTCAAGCTATTGTTTTGCTCAATAAACTTAGCTTTATGCAAAATCAGATCAACCTAGCCATATTCCTTGATTTAGAGACCAGCATTACTCCTTTGTACTATTATTATTGTGTAAGTCTAGCTGAGTACCATTCGTACTCACGCTGCTTATTTTTCAGGTGAGGATAACGACGATGTTGGTGTGGTCTACTATTATCCCGCCGAGGGTGGCGAGGATAATGTGTAGTTGGAGTTAAGCTCTATCCTCAGTCGGTTGCCCTGTGGTTTGGTACGGCACCACTGGTTTTATCCTTTATGTTTATATTTCCGCTGCTATCTTTTGTGCTACTCTAAGATGAATTAGGGTGTGTGAACCCTCTGTGTAATATATATAACCCTGCTGCTCTTTTATCCATGTTTTAGAGTACTTATGATGTTTATCAATTGCTAAGATGAACGTGTGGGACTAGAGCTTTCCTGGGCTAGTCACACACTAGTAAGAATTTAGAAATGATGAGATGCATGGATATTGATTCAACCGTAGACCATGTCCCCAGAAGTGTGTATCGTGTTTGGTCTCCACCTTCGTGTGGTTTGACGGGCACATTTCACCGTTTCGGACTGCTGAATTAACTCTCCAAATATCTCCTTACTTCTGAATTCGGCGCTTTGGATTTGTATTATGAATGGGTAAATATTATGGTAAGGTTATGATGAGGATGGATGGTTACTGCGCTTATTGGTTTTGATTCGAGATTCCATCCATCTAGATATTTCGTGTTGTCATAGTAATTGCTCTCCATAATGCACTTCCGGGGTGTCCACAGCGGTTGGTATCAGAGCAATACTGACTGTAGGCTAGAGCTTAGCTTGGTGATTGCAAAAATACTTGCGTAAGGTTCAAAATGAACTATTTTTCGAAAACCATTAGGATGGGTGATCCTTTTTGCTTCTCATCCCTTTCTAGTATTCATCCTCACTTTAGTCTCATTTTATCTCCTCAACTTGCTGTGATTTTATTTGTAAAATCAGCTCTATGCTTGTCTCATTCAAATGATAGTTCAAAAAGAAAGCCGGTATGTCGAATGTAAGGAAATTACTCTCACTTTACTAAAAACTATGTAAAGTTTTGTAAACTAGTGAACTAAATGGTGCTTTACTATCCTCTGAACCTACCCTAAAATTTCTACAAATTTTGGGAAGCCTACCGCTTCAGTTTCAAGCTCCATCATGCAAAAACCCGTATTCTGGAATTCTGGACCAGCAGCTGTTCACGATTTTCTATAGAAAGTTCTACTCATCCTTTTCCCTTGCCAATTTTTCTGGAGACTCTCAACTATACCGGGAAGCCTCACAAAAATTTCCAAAATTTTCTCTCTTCTGTAGCCCCTCTAAAAAAAATTCATAAATTGGCTGCTGTCTGGCAGTCCTAAAAATTTCAGATTCTAGTCTTCTGAAAAATGAAATATGTAACCATGAAGAATACACCAAATAAATTGTTAAAGTGTACTCCCAGATGAGAGACACTCACTACAAAATTACTTAGATATCTACTATGGCCATATGATTGTTGGTTTAATTGGATCTTCGGTCTTTCTTTTATTTCAACGGGTAGTTCACGGTCCTAATTATCCCCTCGCAGGAACGTATTTGGTTCTTGTTGATTTTTGAGGTTCTTGTTCAGATTGTAGGAGTAGCGTGAGTTTACTTGGTTTTTCATTGGATCTTATTGAAATGCATCATAGCATGCTAGGCTAACCATATTGCCATTTCAGTGCATTTGGCGATTTCTTTCGTAATAGTAGTACTGTAACTTAAATAATGCTGATATGTTATCCTTCCCTTATAGCTTACAACCAATTGTAGTTCCCATTGCTAATAATCATTATTCTGATTATGTCCGTAGGATGTCTCGTCCTCACACCCGTTCCTAACCTAGAACCCTTCAGCTCAGTTTAACCCTATTCTAGGTTACCCAACTCAAGTTAGAGGATTTCTAGCACCATTATTCCATATTCCCCACCTATTTACAACATTTCTGTTAGTTAGTCAACCTATGGTTGAGATATCAAAAAGCTAAGTTCATTCTAGCTTGTTCCATCATTCACTATATAGGTTGGAGGAGTTGAAGGTTCGCTGATCTCGTCACCGAGACTGGGAGTGCGGCTGCCAGAGCCGTTGTCGTTTCGGGCGATAGAGAGCAAGTCGAACCGAGAGACTTCACCACCTTCCTCATCACACTACCAAGATTCCGCACCTTGATCCTATAAACATCCAGTTCTCTAACCCTTATTCTAAGTTAGCTCTCATCTTAAGTTATCTAACATAAGACATCAGGTGCATTGATCTACAATTGCTTTACTAGACACCAGTGTACCTTCCATGATAGTATAGTATAGCCAGCCATTTGGTCATCCTGGTATCATTAGGTCCCCTAGGATCAGAGACATCATCCGGTGTTAACCCTTATCATTACCAATTTTAATTAATCCTTGATTTTGGGACTAATATTAGCCCTGTTCTATCTCTATAGATGGCATCCACATACGAGCCCTTTTGTTTTTCAGGAGGTTACAATGAGAATACGATGCAGCACAACCTTTGGATAATGTTACTACATGCTGGATTCACTCAACCTCTAGAGTACCACATTTTCATCAAGACTATTGGTACCTCACAAGTCCTTTATATGGCCCAAGTGCACATTCAAGGCAGAAGCCCAACCGAGAGAGATCACCACTACGACGGTCATGGATGGAATTGTCTCTCCGCCATGTACCATGGTGCCTATGTAGCCATCGCACATCTTCGCTGTGAACTACCAGAATTATTTGACCTCTACAGTTACTTTCCAGCAATGGACCAAGGAAACGGGCGAAACATGTTCCCAGTGTTACCAGAAGCAAATGAAGAACCAGACACTCCCTATCTTCAGTTGGCCCAGCTTTTACGTTCATTGGATGAACTTTACCACATTACAACCACGGAATTGAACCGTGCCTACGCCAGGATAGCCACCCTTGAGAGACGCATACTGCCTCGGTTCCGTGAAGGTTTCTACTCACCCGAGTTCATGTATGGAGAAGACGCCATGTACGCTCCGGAAGAGATTTTGCCACCACCCACCGGGACTTACATTGAGACAACAGGTGTACCTGGGACCGCAAGTCGGCCTGCTCGCCGCTTCATTGTATTGGCACTTCCACCGTTAGGTACCATGGGACCGTACGGACTAGCCCGTTACGTTCAATGGTATGGGCGTGCTTTTGAACTACAAATGGACCAGTGAAGAAATTTAGGAGACTCCGAATAATCACTCTAGATATGCCAGGAGATGGCCACCACCTGTAATATTGTACTCCACCATAACTATCCTGTTTATTTGTAAAATGCCCTATGTAAGCCTGATAGAGTAGATGGGGGAAATTTTGACCTGTACACTGTGTAAGATACCCCTCATGTAACCCGTTATGTATAAACCCTTGACAATAGATGAAATGGTAGTAATTGTGTACCAATTTAAATCAGAACCTGAAATTACAGTTTGAACAATAAGTAGCCAAACATGCATCAAAGAAATCTTTCCAAAAATACGAATTCATTTGGGCTAAGGACCAAATCAGAGTTATGCTAGATCACTAGAGAAAATTTCTCAACTAATACTGAACCTGATTTGTTTGAAAAGCTTAGGTAAATCCGCCTAGTTCCATCTAAGAAAATGTTATTCGCCTAAAACCTGTCTTGAAGCAAAGACCTTCCAACCATACCATGTTAGCCATCCTCCCTCCAGGAAAATAGAAAATACTATGATGTTAATAAGCAGAACGGCAGATATGGCACCATAGGTAGCCTCCACATCTACTAGTCTTTGAACAAGTCTAGTAAACCAAGGCCTAAGAACATCCCATCCTGTTTACTTAGTCGGACCCGAATATCGGGGATGAGAATCTTTTTAGGGGGGAGAGCTATCACAGCCCTAAATCTAATTTTAGGTAATTGATGTTATGCCCTACTGTCATTAGAGTGCACTTTTCAAACTTTTGCATTATCGCTTCATGCAAGTTAAAGTTTACAATAATTAAACCCTAAATCGGCAAAAACAAAACACTACCAAAAGATCATCAAATTGAACAGAAGTGTATATAGGAGACAATTTATTCAAATACTAGTTTATTCATCATGAATTAATATAATTTTTCCAGAATTTAATTCATTGCTTTAGACCCCTTAAAAAATTCAAACAATTTTCAGCCAGGGTCCTTTCCTTTGACATATGCATTTATATAGTCTAAGGAATTTCTAAAAATGATTGGTCAAACATAAAATCATGGAAAAATTCCTGTAAACACTATCCCACATAATTCATCCACTGTAAATTTTCCATAATTTTATCACTTCAGTAAGTACTCCAATAAAATCCCTCAAATCAGCTAGACTAGGGAGCTAGCAAAAAATGAATAGGTATATTTCTAAAATTCACCAAATAAAAATGAAGATTAATTAGGCAGTAAAATTCTACCAAAAGGTGTTTCAACAAGAACCCTACCACCAGTAATTTTGGCTCAGTTTAATTCCCAAATAAATTACATAAAATAATAAGAGCAAAGCCCTAGGGACATAAATTACACTGCAGAAAAACTGGATCTTTATGCCTATTTTGCAATTTCACCAAGGATTAACCAGACCACTTCTAACCCTGAAATTTGGTCAGAAGGCTAATCACGTCCTCCTCTACCTCTAGTAATTTTTCCCAGATTTATACCCCTTTGTAACTTGGTAAAACACCTGAGTAAAGACTGCATGGTGGACAGCTCACAAGACTTAGTCTCTAGAGAATTCTTCTCTCAATTTCACTTCCATGTGGGACCCACAAGACCATGGCCCACCTGTAAGCCTCTGCAAGTCTTGGGATAGAGTGTTTCACCCAAAATCCTACCATCCTCCTCACTGTCACCTAGAACATCACTACAAGGGCCCACAAGTCATAGACTAAACCTAGCCAAAAGTTTGTGAACAATGCTGCCTTACATGTGGGACCCACCCATGCCATTGTAGAAGTGGATACAACTCAGCATTTGCATGGCAGACGTGTCTTCCTCTCCTTCTTCTTCCCTCTCACTCTCTCTGCCTACTGATCTAGCCAGCCAAGTTCCATTCCTTGAGAGCATCAACCATTTCGATGCAAACCACGCCAACAAGCTCTACTCCTCTCCCTCCTCACATTCTGGCAAGAAACTGGTTCTGTTAGCTCTAGAATCACCGGAGGCCGAGCCATCTTCTCCTCTGCCGAAGGTGTTCGGTTGAGCTCGAGCTTGCTCTGGTGAACTCCATCCTCTTCCCTTTGCCAGAACATGCTGTACACCTTGTAATCGTTCCATTTTTGTACTCGACAGCCTTTGGATCGCTGGCCGAAGTTGCCGCGTCGCCGCCGTGCTCTTTCCCTGCTCTACAGCACCGTCGCCGTGACACTGTTGCCGTTTCGGCCGATCCAGGACGCCGCAGGCCGAGCCCTTGCGCCAACGTCGTCGCCCCACCTCTAAAGCAAGCTGGCCGAAGAAATCGAGGTATGATGCCGTGAAGCTAGAGATTGGCGTCAGCGTCCCCAAGTCTGGCCGCCTGCCGCCATAGTCGATTACTTCTCCTCTGGTGAGTTCCACTTTGATTCCTTGCATGCCTGCCATCCCTAAGAAGCCTATGACCTAGTGGACACCTTACCTTGGCCACAGATCGACCGAAGAAATCAGCCGTCGTGGAGCCGAGAAATATCGCCACCGCCGAGCCGTTCCCTCCGTCGCCGCCACTGTCCAGCCCTCCTCTGCCTTGGGATATTGCACGGTGAGTTTCCTGGAGCCCCGAGGATGCCCTCGCATGCTATAAACCTCAAGGAAATAGGTCGTATCTTCTTTTTGCCGAACTACCCGAACGCAGCCGCCGCTCGAGCTCGCCGCCGGTGAGCTACTATCCATCACCGGCAAAGTTGCGAGCACCATCAGATTCACAGGATCCTTGACTACCTTTTCCCTTTTGGCTACATCTTCAGTCGAGCCGCCGTTCGCCGCCGGTGCCGGCGAACAAAGCCGGCGGCAAGCCAGCCCCATGCCTCCTCTGTTTTGAAACGCCGACAGGTGGGCCCGGGCTGGGGAGGAATAAGAAAAGAAAAGAAAAGATAAACTGAATTATTTTCCAACAGAAAAATGGCCAACCTTTGAAAATCCATAACTATATCATTCTAACTCCTTTTTGAGTGAACCAAATTTTGTTGGATTCAGTAAAACATGTACTTTATTTCTGTAAAGTAAAATATGACCAACACAGTATGGGAAATCTCCTCTAAAAATTTTGTATAATGAATGTATATTTTTGCATAAAGAAAATGTAAAACTTGGTGAATTCACCATGAATATAAAATACAGTAAACCCAGGTACAGAAGCCTCACCAAGCCCTGTTCTTTTTCTGTAAATATGACACTTTGTGTATGTAAATCATATACTAGGGTAAAATGATATAAATGGAAAATGGAGTATATATTTTTCCAAGGTGCATAAAAGCTTCTTTCCATTTCCAAAAATAAATTGGACCTAGGATCAGTAAGCTCCTTTGAGCATGTTTGTCACTTCTGTAAAGTATTATAACACTTTTATATACAAATGTCACTTCTGTAAAGTATTATAACACTTTTATATACAAAAATTTATTTCAATAATCATTAATGTATAGGGATTCCAAAATTTATAATATTTGATTATAAATCCAAATTGAGTAAACTCAACTTTGTTAGGACCAGTAGGTTATGCTCTTATATATAAAAATACATGCCTTCTTGAAATTTTAATAGAAAATGTCAGTCAAATATAATAACTTAAGCTCACAATAAAATATTTACAGAACTGCTATTTTTAGCTTTTTTATCTTGTTATTTTTGTAACTCATAAACCGTAAAAGATTTTGAAATGATTCTTTCACTAAAATTCACTTTAAAATGTTAAATTCCTACTGTATTTTTCTCATAATTAATTGATCATTTTGTATAGACATATTTAATTGGTTCTTATTTGTAAATTCGCTTTTATCGGTAGATTCAGACAATTCGGAGTACGAGGAGCAAGAACCAGAAGTTGAGTATGATCCATCGCAGCAGCAAGGCAAGCATCTAAGCATATTGAACCTATGTCTTCCATAAATTGATTTATTTGCGAAAACAATATCTATATGCATGTTTCAGTTCATTTAAAATGGGAAAACGGGTAGAGTCAATATTGCCCAATTGTATGCATTTCCATTCCTTGGTTGTTGATTCCATATTTTTACCTTGTCACCCCTGGTTAAGGACTTTGGGATACTTTTATTTTACCGAATGCTTAGCCATGCTTATTTCTAGACTTAGAAAAACCCGATAGATGGAGCTATCGGTTCAAAACTAGTTTAATACGAATGGATGGGTTAAAATCTGAAAAGAATAACTTCTGATTTATAATTAAGAATATTGTTGACTTGGACGGATGATAGGGCGATGACGGGATGGTGTTTCCCCGATGCATGTAGCTCCGTCTGGGTCGTTAAGGACCAAACATGTTGACGTCTATTTAAGCACCCTACGTACTTCCACACGCCGGGAATGGGACGGCTTAACTTAGTAGCACGGGAGGCTGTGGCCATTTACGCCCGTCCGTCAGTCGTGAGGATGGTTTTTCCTTTGGAGGGCCTCGAGCGCGCCTGGTTTTGGCCGGAGGTGCCTCCCGCGACGGTGAGCCCGCCTTAGTCACCCTGTGTGTGGGGCTAAGTCGTCAGGGGCCCAGACGTGGTTTAGGTGGTTGGAGCTAAGCATGGGAAAGGTTTTGTTGTGACCTCTAGTCCGCACTCAATATGTAGAGTGTGGGTACCGACGGGTACGGATCAAACTAGAGTGTAGCCGTTTGGCTTCTATCACATCGTGTGGGTAAAGATGTACACCTCTAATCAGAGTAAGAACTATTCGAATAGCCATGTCCACGGTTACGGACGACCGCTCGATGTGTTCCTCAGTCTATGTTAGCATCCAACTTGGGATATGTGGTTATGGGATTATGTGGTTATATCATGACTTAGGATAGTCATGGATGGATGGGTTTACATGAGAGGTTTTAGTCATGGAAGATGGTATGCTTGTGTAGCATTTTAATTGGGCAATGGTGGCCCATTGTTGATGTTAGAGCATGGGATTATGCTCATTTTCACCTCTTTTTCAGAACATATTGCTTGCTGTCATAAAATTTCAGATTGCTATATTTCACAAATGCTTATGGTTCAAGCTATTATTTTTCTCAATAAACTTAGCTTTATGCAAAATCAGATCAACCTAGCCATATTCCTTGATGTAGAGACCAGCATTACTCCTTTGTACTATTATTATTGTGTAAGTCTAGCTAAGTACCATTCGTACTCACGCTGCTTATTTTTCAGGTGAGGATAACGACGATGTTGGGGTGGTCTACTATTATCCCGCCGAGGGTGGCGAGTATAATGTGTAGTTGGAGTTAAGCTCTATCCCTAGTCGGTTGCCCTGTGGTTTGGTACGGCACCACTGGTTTTGTCCTTCATGTTTATATTTCCGCTGCTATCTTTTGTGCTACTCTGAGATGAATTAGGGTGTGTGAACCCTCTGTGTAATATATATAACCCTGCTGCTCTTTTATCCATGTTTTAGAGTACTTGTGATGTTTATCAATTGCTAAGATGAACGTGTGGGACTAGAGCTTTCCTGGGCTAGTCACACACTAGTATGAATTTAGAAATGATGAGATGCATGGATATTGATTCAACCGTAGACTATGTCCCCAGAAGTGTGTATCGTGTTTGGTCGCCAGCTTCGTGTGGTTTGACGGGCACACTTCGCCGTTTCGGACTGGTGAATCAACTCTCCAAATATCTCCTTATTTCTGAATTCGGCGCTTTGGATTTGTATTATGAATGGTTAAATATTATGGCAAGGCTGCGATGAGGATGGATGGTTACTGCGCTTATTTGGTTTTGATTCAAGATCCCATCCATCTAGATATTTCGCGTTGTCATAGTAATTGCTCTTCATAATGCACTTCCGGGGTGTCCACACTATATGCTTAGACAAGCTTAGAAATATGCAAATATACATTATGGTCACCTTATTAAAGTAAATTTGGGCATTTTGTTACTTCTGGACAGAGGGGTACCCTCTGATTATTTGTGATCCAAAAATGGAGAAAAACTTGTTTTGGACTTGGGTGGCAAGTGGTGTGCATATGGAGTAGTTGCACACCGATAGGGGGAGTGTTTGCCAGAGTCAATTAAGGACCGAACTCTTTATCATTAACTCATGTTTACAGTGTGCTAGTATGGATGGCCTTAGCTGAATAAGTTGCTCAATGTTTAGCCTTGCATATTGTAGGCCGAAGTAGTATGGGTTAAGTTGTTGTATTAGCTCATAGGAACTACCTATGACCCGTAACGGTGTGGGTGTCTACGTCTGTCCAATACAACGGTATAGTGCCTCATGGGGAAACAAAGGGTTTACCGCCACGGCGCTAAGTTAAGGCGTGGGCCCATCACCTAGCAGCTCTAGGGTTGCTCCTAGGGTGGATTCCCACTTGCCGTCGCTGATGCAAGGTTAAATGTTGAGCAATGTAAAGGCTAAGTTGTGACCTCTAGGCCGCACTCAACGTGTGTAGTGTGGGATACCGACGGATAAGGAACCACCTAGGGTGTAGCCTTTTGGCTTCTATCGCATCATGTGGGTAAAGTTGTACAAACTCTGTAGAGTCCAAACTAATCGATTAGCCATGCTCACGATCATGAGTGATATAGCGAAGTGTCTTGAGTATAGATTTATGCTTTATAAATGAGTTTGTGAACTTGGGACTTGGTATGGGTGATTTATGTCACGCCCAGAAATTCACCAGAATTCCCAAAGCTAATTTGTGCAAAAAATACTCGTCCAGGAATCAGCCGAGGTACACAAATCGACAATTTAATAAACATAACCAAAACGTAATAACGATAAATACTTACAACAGAGGCACTTTGTCCTCTCACAGAAGAAATAGCAACGGAACGGCAACTAGTGTAGCTTCAGCTCCAAGCCACAGGCAGCTCAACTGGGGTATAAGCCAAACACCAAACTCCTCCATGCAAAGCTTCACTCTAAAGATTGCAATAATGCAAGACTGAGTACCACCCACCGTACTCAACAAGCCACACTAGGAAATGCAATGTAATGCAATAGGATACCAAAGGAAAGGCATAGTATGGCTCATTTGCATAAACAGCATTTAAAACATTTGCATTTAAAATCATTGAAAACCGTATAGTTTAATTAATATCAGCATTAAATCCATCTCTGAACAACACTCCAACGCAGTTCAGGCCCAAACCATAACTTCTCCAAACAGGAGCTATCACTATTCCATCATTCAATTCCATTAATGAGTAGTGTGGGACTAATCACAGAAAACATTGCTAGGCCACCCTTAACCGCGAGCACGGCTATCCGAATAGTTTTACTCTGGCCAGAGGTGTACCAATTTACCCACAAGACACAACTCCACAACACATCACTGTGCGCCTCAATACCACCATGGTACCTCGAAAAGAAATTGTGACAGGACCCTCCATGTAACCCGCACAACAAGGGAGCCACCCGTTGAACCACCAGTTTCCGGCAGGAGCTGATCAAACCCCCAACAGGGAAATGATCCAACGCCCAAGACATGGACTTATTGACGCAGCCATGGTGGTCTTATTGACACAGCCACAACACATCGTGGTGGACCCCAGTTGAACGTACTACATGGTTCCCGCCATTACCCATTCTGGCTTGTGGTTAGAACGAGTGTTGCTTCGCAACAAGTAGTTTGCGAACCGGTCCTTAACTGTCGTGAGCACCACTAGCAACATCACCAACCCTGGTGCTCACAACCCACTGTCGATGTTTTATACCGGCAATATGAATATGGGGCTACTCGGCGGATGGAAACTCGGTAGATTGCAAAGGAACAAGGAGAGGTTTATACTGGTTCAGGCTCTCGATGTGAGGTAATACCCTATGTCCAGTTGTGGTGTTATTCCTTTGAGGATTTGTGTCTGCTTCTATGAGCTCGTGCCCTCAGGGGGCGCCCTGCCTCCCCTTATATACTGGGGGACAGGGGTACAAGGTAGGAGTCCCAGCCGGATACGGCCAAGGGATCTCCTCTTAGAGATACAATCTACCCGACTAGGACTGTTTATTCCTTATTGTACAAGGCAAAGTCTGTCGGGTGCTACTATATCTCTAATTACAAGTCTTGGCTCATCCTCTATCTGAGTGGTCCATATGCTTGTGATGAGGTACCCGGGGCCCATGGCCTCCACAGTAGCCCCTGAGACCTTCATAGTTGAGTCACAGTTGATGCCGAGTGCTCATCCTCCACGGTGAAGATTGCCCGAGTGCATTGCTCCCGAGTACTCTTTGTCTGAGTGCTTCTTCTTCCCGAGTCCTGCTTCATGTCAGTTAGCAGCGAGGCTATGAAGGGCTTCATGTAGATGTATGAATAGTGTGCGCCAAATAGGCGCACCTATTAGGTATAGCCCCGACTTTGTACTTAATTGTGAAGACAATTAAACATAAAGTCAAAGATCTTTAACCTTGTAGTCTTTCCCGAGTAGTATACTACTGGTATATGAGACTCTTCGGTATTATGTCAACTGGAATATGATTTATAGTCTTATCGAGTAGCATGTCACTCGTATATGGGACTCTTCAGCTTCATGTCAGCTGAAAAAGGGGGTTTATAGTCTTTCCCGAGTGGCGTCCCACTCGGAAGTTAGACTCCTTAGCGTCATGTCAGCTGGAAAGAAAGTTTATAGTCTCTCCGAGTAGTGCACTACTCGAAAGTTAGACTCTTCAGCGTCATGTCGGCTGAAATAATGTCGCTCATGGCAACTGTTGGCTAAGCATGTAGGCTGAGTACCACTTTATGAAAGTAAATCCATTGCGTGGTCAGGTGTACTCGAGAAAGATATCTGCATCCCCAATTTTAATGAAGACCAGCTTGTGATCCTTATAAGGATATATCCCCGATACTTGGTGGATAAGACAGATACCCAAATACATGTGTTTAGCAATTAGGCCTCCATGAAGCATATCTGTTTACCTCATCGGTTCTTGTTGGTAGCATCAGCACTGCGATTTTAACCCAGCCTGCGAGCGGCCCATATTGAGCGTGCTACTGTAAAAACTCATATCTTGATGGTCTATTACCAAATAAGCCGACCTAAACCGACCTACCTAGCGTAGCACTATAAAATTGGCATCCCTCGCATGTCAGGATGAGTATTTCAGCGTCGATAACCGCAATCAGCCAGAGAAATCCTTGTCTGCAAGCCTTTCCAACTTATGTTCTGGATACAGCCTGGTTGCCACAAATGCCTGAGTAGGTATATTGCAGAATCTGCTTGCCCTCCCCAGGTGTGACGCAGTGTATGAGAACTCCGGATGCGCTTTGACAACGTAGATCTTCTCTGACTTCGATAAAGCCAAATAAGGTACCCGAACCTTGCATTAGAATAGGATTCGGCTGGTGACCCTCGGTCACAGGAGCATACCCAACTCAGCGAAGTTGTACTCGAGCCCCGACTGGCGCCGGAGGTCGGTTGTCAGCCGAATAAGGTACCCGAACCTTGCATTAGCATGGGATTCGGCTAGTGGCCCTCATGGGGCATACCTTACCCAACCGAGTGGTACCCGAGCTCCGACTAGCGCCGGAGGTCGGTTATTAGCGGAATAAGGTACCCGAACCTTGCAATTAGCATAGGATTCGGCTGGCGACCCCTTCATGGGCGTACCCCACCCAACAAAGTAGTGACCGAGCTCCGACTGGTGCCGGAGGTCAGTCGTTAGCCCACATGGAGAGTAGCCGGGGAAGATGACATCCCGACTAGCACATGTACTCGGTCAGTAGCCCTCGTGGAGCATTTCGAGCGTATCTTGGTAGATTGGTCCAGCCCCTAAGTGTAGGAGATGGGCTCGTAGCCCTAAGTTCCTATCACGTGTATCCGGAACTGGCCCTGCATTATAAACATATTGGATGAGTAGCATCTGATGATGAAAACAATCACTCGAATAAAATTTATGTATTTTACAATACATGTAAATACGTGTTCTTCCTCTTATTGATATTAATTTCCCTGAGTAGTTGACCCCTTATGTTTAAGCACTCTTCCCAACTAGTCATAGCCCCCTAGCGTCAAGAGTCGGCTCATGGCTCTTTCCCAAACATGCGTTTTGGGTGACTTGAGTTCGTCTTTCATGGAGCAAAGTTTCACGGATCGGAATTTATGCTACTCAAGTACTTTTGTAATCATTTAAGAGAAAAAAACAGAAAAAAGTGCAGCTTGTACACCTATTAGGTGTAAGCGGTTGTGGCATTGGCAAGGCCAAGTGAGGAAATATTTATCAAAAAGTGACTTAGTTGTTCGGTATTTGGGAGTGGGGATGCCATCCTTGCATTTGAGCTTGTGAGCCCCCGAGCATGTCACTTGTTGTTCTGATAATCTTCAGTTGTTGAATGTCGAAGATGGTTGTGATCGACTGCCACAATGAAGCCGTCTAACTTGCGTTTGTGATTCCCAGCTTTAGTCGGGACCGCGTCTTCGGTGCCCTCCCGCGTCTTCTATCAGGGTGCCTTCTTGTCATCTAGGGCTTGAGCAAGAGCATCGGCTGAGTCGGCGTACTTGTTCGCCATGTTGAATAGAGCCTTGACAGAGTTGGGAGGCTTCCGAGTGAATTTGGTGATGATCGAGGTGTCTTTGACTCCTTTTCGAAAGACGGCGATGACGACCTCATCCTTGATCTTCGGGATTGAATTCTTCTTCTCAGAAAACCTCTTGATGAAGTCACGAAGAGACTCGTTCTTCCTTTGATGTAACTGATATAGGTCATACTCGGAAGATGGCCTTTCGTATGTTCCCTGAAAGTTGGCGATGAAATGTTCCCGGAGTTCTCCCCAGGAGCTAATTGATTGCTTGGGAAGCCCTATTAGCCATGTCCTCGATGAGTCGGCTAGAGCGACTGGGAGGTAGTTAGCCATGGCTTTGTGATCTCCTCTGGCAGCTCGGATTGCTAGAGTATAGACCGTGAGCCAGGGCTCGGGGTCGGTCTTGCCGTCGTATTTTTCGATTCCTATAGGCTTGAAGCCCGACAGCCAGTTGACGTCTTGCAGCTCCTGGGTAAAGGCGGGTACGCCTTCATCTTCATAAGGACTCTGACTCCGCCTACGATGGTGAAACCACTCGTGGTGGAGGCCGAAGCACTCGCTCTCATCTTCTAGTTGGCGTTGTTCGTTTTCCTCTCGTTTGCGGCGCCGAGCGTTAATGTCCTGCCGAAGATCACGTCGTAGTCGGCCTCGGAGATCCCGGTTGTCCCGATGGTTATCTTGATGTCGACGCCGCCAGTGGCCATTGGGGTTGCCGAGTGACGTCTGACGTGACTCCGTGTGCAGCCGACTAGAGCCAACCGCTCGGTGTCGCGTTGAGGCGGATGAGACTGCCGTTGGAGATGCCGACCGGTTGGTCGGTATGAGGGTATCACCCAACTGTTGTTGCTGCTGACATGCAGCAGCGGTAATCATGGCTTTTATCCTCGCTATAGTCGGAGTGGCTTGGTGATCAGGCTCAAACTGGAGCGTGTCCAGTAGAGTTGCAGCGGCCACGAGGTTCTGTTGCGGTGTGACAAAGACGTCGTGGTCGCTGACTCGAGTTTGGAGGATTTGTTGCTGAGCAGCCCGTCCAGCCCTGCGTAGGTCGTCATTGTGGGCATGCAGGCGTCTTGCTTCTTCCTCTTGTTGTTCTCGCAGTCGGCGTGCCTCCTCCCCTTGCTGCTCACATAGTCGGCGTGATTCCTGAGTAGGAGTAGAGCCTTTGGATGCCATGAAGATTTCTCGCGGTGGAGAGAAGCTTGTCGAGCTGCTGTCCGACTTAGAGTTGAAATCCAACTGAGAGTCGGAGTCTGACTTCGAGTCAAAATCGAAGTAGTTGATGGGGGTGATTATAACTCTGACCTCCCTAGATTCGATCTCGAGCGGCTCTGGGCCGTATCCGAGTCGAACTCTAGGGGATCGGGTTTGCCGCGTCGGATGTTGTTTGAAGATATCCGCGACGTTGTCGAGTCTGCACGGGAGATTGATGATCTCTTCCCTTCTTAGCTCGATCTTGGCCGGCTCAAGGCCGAGTCTAAGTCGAACACTGAAGGAAAGGGTTGTCCCGAGACCTGGACAAGATGAAGATGGCCTCAGCAAGTCGACGAGGGTTGCTGCAGCGTTGCGTGGGCCGACTGGCGCGGAGTCGGTTGGTTCCTTGGCCGGTTGGATCAGTCAAGTTTTAGTTGGCACATTTAATTAATCAACCACGACTCACGGTCGTGAAAATATAACCATTAATAATTAATTAATCAGAATGAATGAATAGTTTCCCACATAAAATGATACTATAGTTTCTAAGCATGGCTAAGCAAATCCTAAATAATCTAGCCAAATAAATAACTAAACATCCAGCTAGTCAATATTATTACCCGGGGTATCAAGGTAAAGGAATCAATATCGACATGGCCATAATAGTCAAGGATCATAGGATAGTAAATAAATACCCATATAATGATATTCAAAAACATTTCATGCAATAACTTTAAAATAAAATAGATTTCACAAATGGGTTCAACATGCTCAAGGAGATTGTCGTGTGACTTGCCTTGTAATCACAAAAGTCTTCAAATAATCTTCCGAACTCTTCCGTAGACTCCACAGTCTTCCGAAACGATGATTGTACGTGACTACACGTAAAACGATAAAAACCCTAAGAAATTTCAAATAAACAGTACATAAAAATACATAAACAAGTAAATTATGATTTTAGATGAATTTAGAAAGAAGAACAGGTCGAATCGGACTTCAGACGAAAAAGATATGGCCTCCGGAAGATTGAATTCATAGAAAATCTGGAAAGAATTGGAAAAGAATATTCTCGAGAATATTCTTTGGAATTAAAATAAATACTTTTGACTATATAGGAGTGGGGCCATTGATCAGAGGCTTGGCTTTGATGGACCTAGCTCATAGACTTGGGAAGAAAGTAGCCCTAGTGAACTAGCTAAGATGGCAACCATGTGGACAAAGAGATGAGCTGGCAATGAGGTGGACGACGACTCAGCGGCTAGGGCTGACATGACATCCGGATAGATTATGGAGATCCTACGGTCAAAATCAGATCCAATGGATCGGATGGTTGAAATTACACCTGGACATATCCGATGGCTCGAGAGTAATTAGGCGGGATTCGACGGCTGAGACTGGATCTTAAACCAATTGAACGATTGAGATTGGTTGAGGGTTCTAAACTTTGGGGCCCCACAAGTCATTCACAGAAGGGTATCACCGGTGGGGCCCGCATGTCTGTGCCACCGAGGAGCTGCCGACGGGACCCACCCGTCAGTGGCATTGGGATGAGGCGAACGGCGTCCTGGCCATGGCACCGGCACGGCGCATGCGCGGTGGGACAGCAAGGCGGCCGACGGGAGACGCCGGGCGATGTTCGACGGTGGCGACGGATGACGGCGTCAGGACGACGGAGGGACAGCAGAAGAAGTTGGTGCAACGACAGTCGAGAGGAGCGGCGGCCTGATTTGGGGATGAAAGTAGAGGCGCCGACGACGAGGTTGGAGTGGAGCTGAGGTGAGGGTGACGACGATGCGGCACCGACGGCGATGGGTTGATGGCACAGGGCGGAGGCCGAGAGGAGGCGACGATGCCGATTGGAGCAGAACGACCGAGGCGGTGCCGGGGCAGCACAGCGATGCAGACGACGGTGGCAGTCCAGGAAGGAGCAAGCGACGTCCGACGCGATGAAGAGGATGGCAGGCGACGGCGCCGGATTGACGACGAGGGCGGCGGCGGAGAAGGACGACTTGGCGGTGGATTTGGATGCTCACCGGTGACGGAAGGGAGGCGGTGCCCGATGGCTTGCCGAGGGCAATGACCACGGGGATGGTGTTTGGTGGTGGCGGCAGCACCCGAAGGCGACGACATCGGGGCGGCACATCAGCGTCGGGATGACGGACTACAGCGGACGCCGAGGGGCACCGGAGTGGAGGGAGATGAGGAAGAGAGGCGGCGGCTTCGGGGCTCACCGAGGCAGTGCAAGACGGCGGCGACCAACTGGCGGCAGTAAGTGTCGGAGGGCGACTGACCGGCGGCTCGGGCGAGGCGGCGCACAGGCGGTAGACGATGACAACGGCGACTACTGGCAACGGGGAAGAGGAGCTAGGCGCCGGGACATACGACAACGGCGACGATGAGCAAGGGGAGGACAGGCGGGGCGGTGCGGTGCTCACCAGCAGTGGAGATGGGCGCAAGCAAATGCGACAACGACTGCCCGGCGACAACGGCACTGGACAGCGGCGGCGGGCTTGCAGGCGACGGCGCTGGAAGCAGGGCAGCAGCACCGGCGGGAGCAGAGCAGGGCGGCGGCGGCCTGGCGAGCGGCAGCAAAGGTGGCGGCGCAGGTTGGCGGCTTTGGATGGCTGCAGCAGGGCAGTGGCGCATAGCTGCAGGGCGACGGCGGCAGGGAGCAGCGGGGCTAGGGCTAGGGCACGGTGGTGGCCTTGATATATATATATAGGGCGGCGGCTGTGCAAGGCGGTTTTTGCGGTGTTTGGAGTCCAGGGCGACGGCGGCCGTTGCGAGGCGGAGGCGCAGGGGGCGGCGCTGGGCCGAGATTGGGTGCAGGCCAGCGCGGGCACGGCGGCAGGCTGCAGGCCGAGGGTGAGCAGGCCGGGGCTGGCGCGGTGCGGCGCAGGCAGGCTCGGGCCGGCCATCCAAGTGTGAGAGAGAGGTCCAAAGAAGATAAACAGGAGAGAGAGAACCAGAGAAAAAAAGAAAAGGAAAAAAGGAGAAAGGATGGGGAAAAAGAAAAGAAAGGAGAGGGGTTTTTAGGGAAAATTTCCAAAATTCAGAAAATTAAAATTTATAAATTCGAGGAATATTTCCGAATCAAAATTGTAGAAATATTCAGAATTTTGGGAATATTGGAATTTAGGGAAACATTTTGAATGTTTTGGTTTTGTTTTCGGGAATGGAAATCTCGGGAATATTTTATGGGATCCAGGAATTGGAAAAACTCTAAAGTATTTGAGAATTTGGATTTATTTCAAAGGACCTAGGTTTTTGTGGAGACCAAGGAAATTTAAATAAAAAGGAAATATGGATATTTGGAAAAGGGAAAGAATAGATTCGAGATGCTCGGATTTGGAACTTCGGGGAATTTTTCTGGAGTCGGACTTTTCGGGGAATTAGGGATTCTGGGACGACAACCCGAGAAAGGTACAAAGGGATTTTATTGAGAATGACCCGAGAGAAAGAATTGGAAATTATTTAAATAATTACTGAAATTGATCTTTGTAATATTAAAATTAATTCTGGAGCTCCGAAAAATCCGAGAAAATTTCAGAGAGTGTAATTACACACAAATAATTTATTAAAATAATTTAAACCATGATTTATTAAAGAAATTTTTATTTCTTATTTTTACTTTACTTAATTATTTTACTTTGTAATTTAATATAAATTCTGGAAAATCAATTATTAATTAATTATTTAATTCCTGAAAAATTAGGATGTGACAATTTATGAGACGGTTTATGATGCTATGGGCTTATGGATATGGAATTGGTGGCTTATTGCCGGGGAGGGCAGGAAGCATGATGATATGATATTTATGTTTATATGACCATGATTTACTTTATGCACTTGCTTTTCAAATGCCTTATATAAATCACCGTTGCAGAAGGTTGTGAAATAAAATTTGCTTTATACTAAAAATGAAACCACTAATAGTCTTCTATGACTTAGAGCTTGCATGTAATATGTTAGGTTCGGCCTTACCAGTACATTATTTCGATAATATACTGACTCTTGCTTTGTTATATATTGTTGTTTTAGCCTTTGTTGCAGGTGATGAGTTGACTAGGATGAGTGTCATGGTATCCATTGGTTTCTCAGGACGATTCTAATTAGGGGTCAACCCCTAGTCAGCTTGCTTGTGGGAATGGGTAGACAAGCTTCCGCAGAACTGATTATTTGGCTGGTCCGCCTATGTAAACTCTTAGCTGTAAATCTAACTTTATTTATTTGTATACCCTATTGTTGTATTACATTACTTAAAATGAAAGTGTGAGACTAGTTCACTTCTTGGGAGCTAGCTGAACACAAGTATGGGCTTTGAGGAGTTGTGGTTACAATACTTATTGGTTTTATTCGAGATTCCACTACTCCAATAGTTAGTGTTGATGTGGTAAGTTGCAAACTACGGTATAAATCTCGGGGTGTCCTCACAATGATTTTGAGAAATATCTAGATTTGGAACCACATTCTGATTCATCTCCCTCTGATTGCTCTGTTTCTTTGTTACAAAAGATGGGAGTGGATCGATGCGGCCTATCTCCTGAGGAGGTGGCTGATGCACAGTTGGGAGGGGACATGGCATTGTAGCTCCCTTGTCCATATGATGATGAAGTTTAATTATCATGTTAAGCTTTATTTTGCCTGGAATTATGCCGGATAATGTTATGTCAGTAGTTTTGTTCGTCAGAAACTCATTTCATATCTGGTCCTGTTTCCACATTACTCTTGGATGTAATATGTGGTGGTTGGACAAAGTGGTTGTGCTTGTTTGGCTTTATGCTTCTAATCCTTTGGTTATTCAATGAGTTCTACTCATTTTCGTAGTTGGAATATTTTATGTTGAAATATCAGGGGTATGAATCCTGAGGCTAAATGGAATGCTCTCAGACAAAATATTCAAATAGTTCCTGTCAGATTGTTTGCTTGCAAGGAAACAAAAAAAAAAGGGAAGTGATTGGCCTTGATTTTATAAAGAAAGTTGCTCCCAGTCAGTTTTGATCATTTCTAGTTTGTTCCCTCTAGAGGTGCCTCGGGTGGCATTTTAGTCCTCTGGGTTGGTAGATATTTTCTGGGGTGTTAGTTGGTTCTACACATCATTCAATTTCTTTAAAGTTCACCTTAGTTCATAATGCAGATACATGGTACTTATCTTGTGTTTATGGACCATGTCGTGGCCCGCAAAGGGATGATTTTGTTCATTGGCTAAAGAACTTCCAGATCAATCAAGGAGAGGCTTGGTTGTTGCTAGGAGATTTTAATTTTTACAGATCAGTGGAGAATAGAAATAAGCTTGGTGCAGATATGAATGATATTTTCATCTTTAATAACATAATTAGTTCTTCAGGACTAATTGAAATTCCAACCAAAGGTCGAACTTTCACATGGAGCAACATGCAAGGTAATCCACTTTTGGAGCAGCTTGATTGGTTTTTCACATCTGTTGATTGGACTCTGAAGTTTCCTAGCACAATGGTATTGCCATTGACAAGAGCTATTTCTGATCATTTGCCTTGCTTAGTTAAAGTTGAGTCCTCGATTCCCAATAGCAACATTTTTCATTTTGAGAATTTTTGGGTTGAGGTGGATGGTTTTTTGATCAAGTGGCAAATATTTGGAGAATTGATCCTGATTTTTTTTTATCTGGCCAAGTGCATCTCTTTTAAATTGAACTTACTCAGGAAGCGTATGCTTCAATGCTCTAAACATATGTCAAAGTTGAATCCCTAATAACCAATTGTGATAAGATGTTGGATTTCCTGGACCTAATAGAGGAGCTAAGGCCTCTGACCAGGCATGAGTAGAATTTTAGGGAAATCATTAAAAACCAGGCCCTAAAGCTTTTATCCTATAGAAGAATCTAATAGAAAAAGAGATGTACGAATAGATGTATGCGACTGGGGGAAGAGAATACCAAGTTTTTTTATACAGGCACAACTCTATACCTCAGCTCACAGATGCAGCTGGTAATTATGTTACCTCTCATCATGAAAAGGTGGCCATGTTTTAGGCCTCTTTCAAGAATCTAATGGGGATTTCCACCAACCCAAAAATGGCTTTTAACCTTGCTGAGTTATTTATGCATTCTTTAAATCTGGACAGTTTGGTTAATCCTTTCTATACACAAGAAGTTGATGACTTGATCGGGATTATCCCTTTGGATAAAGCTCCAGGTCTAGATGGATTCAATGGTTTCTTTATAACCGAATCTATGGAATTACAAAGCATCAACTCTTATATTACTCTGGTTCCAAAGAAAGGAAATCCAAAAACTGTTAATGATTTCAGACCTAACTCCCTTATGAGTGTAAGTTTAAAGTTGTTGGCGAAATTTTTGGCTAATAGGCTTCAAGGGAAGATAAAGAAAATCATTCATGAGAATCAATATCGATTCATAAAGAGCAAAAAAATTTGGGATTATTTAGCGTGGGCTTTTGAATATATCCAACAAAGTCAGAAATCTAAGAGGGAGATAGCCATTCTCAAACTTGATTTTGAGAAAGTGTTTGACACAATCGAGCATGAGGCGATCCTATAAGTCATGAAGCATATGGGCTTTCCACAAAAGTGGCTTTATTGCGTCTAAATAATTTTTCTCCAACATCCTTCTTAGTCCTGCTTAATGGTGTGCTAGATAGTTCCTTTAAATGTAGGAGAGGAGTAAGACAAGGTGACACTTTATCACCTCTTCTCTTTGTTCTTAGTGTGGTGCTCCTATAATGAATCATGAACAAGGCATGTTCCCCAGGTTTAATTTCAAAGCCCATAAATGAGATGGACCAGGGAGGCTTCCCTATAATTCAATATGCAGATGGTATTATCATGCTCAAGGCTTCTTAGAAGGAGTTATTTTGTTTAAAGGCTCTACTAAGTACTTTTGCACAATCTATAGGGCTAAAGATCAATTATCATAAGTCTAATATGTATCCCCTTAATGTGGATTCTGAGAAAATGGAGTTGCTAGCAGGCTTAATGGGTTGTACCGTAGGCACTCTTCCATTTACTTAGTTTTGCCAATGGGAACCTCTAGACCCAGAGTAGTTGATTTCGCTCCTATGGTGGATAGAGTGGAGAGAAGACTGAGAAACAAGTGCTACCTTTTTGCCATATGGTGGACGGTTGACATCGATTAATTCAGTGCTTTCGGCTATCCCGGCTATCCCAACATATTATATGTGTTTCTCTCGGCTCCCAATCACAGTGATTGAGGCTGGATACAACCATGTAACGCCCAGAAATTCATGATCAGAATTTCTAATATTCTTGTGTATTAAATCCCCGTCCAGGAAAGACGGGTACATATACCAAGTTGCCATACAGAGTATGTCTTACAAACAGAATAAAATAGTCTTACATAAATGCAGCGGAAAAAGATAAAAAAAACCTATAAACAGCTAGCCGCGTGGAGGCCTCCATTCCACAGGCAACTTGACGGCGAATCCAGCCTAATCCTCTTGATGATCCTCGCGGAGGGTACTCCATCATTGAGAGGGGGAAGGGAGCAAGATTGAGTACCATCCACAGTACTCAACAAGTCACATCCACAATTAGCATAATGCACGGAACAAAGATAGCTCAGGGTTCATTTGCATAAACAACAGTCGCAAACGTAGTAGTTGCAAACAGGTAAAGGCTGTTTAATTTAGTAGTATTAATCCACACCGATCCAACGCTACACCACGTTTTGACCAAACCCAACCAACCATTCTATCCCTACAACAGATGTTAAGTCAAGTTATTATGGTGAGACTAATCAAGGTGAGTCTTGACCAAATGCCTATAACCATAGGTGCGGCTATTCAAATAGATTTTAACTCTGGCCAGAGCTGTACAACTGTACTCACAAGACACAGCCCCACACACATTCCCGTGTGCCAGTGTGTCACCACAACACCCTGCGAGAGGCTGTGACAGGACCGTTCACGCAACTCCTCCCTAACTGTCCACACCACGTTGAGGTTGCACTTGCCGACAGGGCACACCGTATCGGCCAGGCTACCCCCTTGCGCCACAATGGATCTGGAAGCTGATCAACCCGATCTCGAGCTGACCCAACTCCGTCACGTCCATCCTCACCAACAATGCCTAGGAGAGGGAGAAGCCACGCTACAAACCCAGTCGTTGCCCACGCTGCTTGTGGTATGTACGAATAATTGCCCAAGGGTTTCCACGAACCAGTCCTAATTGCCATGGATGCGACCAGCAAAACCCATGCGCCCACACCACCATTAAGTCAAATTATAATTGTATAAGTAACCATGTCCAAAGTGCCATCATCTGACGTAGAGTCGAACAATAAATATAGTAAAGAGTATTTACTCCTAAAGTAAGCTATTTGAGTCTAAGCATGGCTAAGCATCCTAACATTATTTATAATCAAATTATTACCCAAGCTACAAAGGCATACAGGCTGATCAAGTCATAGCCATCAGATTGCATAAATATAGGTTAACCTTCCCACATGAAATAATGAAATCATGCACTTTTATTAATTTAAAACAAATATTTTGCAATAAATAGGTGAGATATTATCAAGAGAACGATGTAACTTGCCTTGCTCCGGCTCAGCGAATTTTGCAACGACCTCGTAGCACATAGGAGGGTCGGACACGTCAGTTTCCAAAGCAATCAAAGCACAAACAATTAAAAACAGTACATGTGGCCACTGAAACATAAGCTAAAAGTATTTTTAATGAATTCTTGGCATTTTCTGGATTTAATGAGATTTGAATGGAATTAATCGGAGCTCGTATGAATTAGTTATGAATTTCTAAAAGTTTTCTATGTTTTTACTATACAAACATAAACCCTAAATGATTGTTGCACATTAATTTGGGATTTATGGCGTTGGCAGACCACTAGGCCGGCACCGATAGACGGGGCCCACAGGTCAGTTGCACGTGGATGGGCGGACTTCAATTCGTCCTCTCTCTCCCCAAGTAGCTCTTCCTCTGAATGGGATCCAAATACCTTCAAAACCTGATCACCTGCTCCTGGTGTTTCTTTCACTGATCTGCAAGATTCGGATTGGCCTCTCCATGTAAGTGACATCTTCCTGGATTTCGATCTATTCTAGATCGGCCTGCTCTGCTAGTACCCTCAGACATTTCTTTAGTTGGGACACGTGGAACACATCGTGTATGAATGCAATTGATGCCTGGAAGATCCAATTGATACGCGACTTCGCCTTATGAGCTAGACCTGTAGTGGTCACGAAGAGCGTGCTAATTTCCCCTTTGTTTGGAACCTATGTACGCACGCAGAGTGGAGTGACGTGAGATACACGTAGTCTCCTTCCTTAAGCTCAAGTCTCTGCGGCTGTGTTCAGTATAAGCGTCATTCTTCTTGACTGAGTTTCTTCATCTTTCCCGGATAATGGCCACTGCTCCTCGGTCTGTGGATGCATACTATCCCGATACTTGGTGTTCCCGGTCTGATCCCAAAAGAGGTGTGCGCCACTTCCTGCCATACAAGCTTCGAAGTGCCATTGCCAGACTGGCTTTGTACTTTTGTGACGAGAATCTTGATAGGCAACTCTTATCCCAAAGTCCACCAAGTCTAAAGCACAGGCTGAATCATGTCTGTAAAATTTATTGACTCTTTCAGTTTGGCCCATCTGTTGTGGATGTACCCCGTGCTGAAATTCAGTCGAGGTCCCGTTTGCTGTAGCTTCTGTCAAATTGAAGAACTACTACCTTGTCAGATACATACTCTTGGTACCCATTAAACACATGAGGCAGCCATGTAATGTTCTGCCAGCCGCTTCCCGATAGTCTTCACAGGAATGAAAAGTGACTGTGATCGCCATCAACGATCATCCAGATCGGAATCATATGCCTGAGAATGTCAGCAAACGTAATTAAGTCCATCCTATCTCTTCCTATTTTCACCTAGGACTCTAACGGTTAAAGCCTGATGCCATTGTGTTCTACTTTGACTCGTGGCACACATCGCAAAGTCCACGAATTCCGCTATCTCTCTTCTCATGCTGACCACCAAAACATTCTTGAGTCTGGTACATTTTACTTCTGGGTGAATGAGTAACTGGCAGTCTCATGAGCTTTCTCGTTCAGGTCTTTGATTCCTTTTTTCTGGACGCATAACCGTTCTCCTCCAGACTGTCCCGTTTTCAATCTTCTGTGAGCCTTAGCTTTTCCGAATCTCTGTTCTCTTGAGCTCCTTAATCTCCAGGTCGTTCGCTGTGCCTCACGAACCTGACAAGAGTGTGCTCCTCTAGCTGCCACGAATCCAGGGCCAATAAGCCTAGATTCAAGCTTTCAAATTCTTGTTACACTGCCTTGCACAGCGCCTCTACTCGAGCGTATCCTAACCACATTCTTTCCCGTTGAACGCCACAAATGTACGTATTGTATCAGACCGGTTAAGGAAAGAGATTGTGTCAGTCCGTGGAAGCTAATCCAGAAGAAGCCGAGTACAGAGAAGGAATCGTGAAGACCATGCATGGCCAGTAATTGCCTTATTACTAATTGGTAGTTTAATAAATTTTAGCAAACCTGATCTCATGTCCATCAAGCTTGTTAATTCCTTTTATAATAGAAACTCCTGTTCGTATCCCATCCAACTATTCAACTCGGGATAATACGTATGCCCAGACCACGTTAAACATACTCACAAAATCAATACAACTTCGGCGCATCCCACCCTTTCACGGCTCTTTTACCTTCTCGACCGGCTGCATCGTTAGTCCAACTCCTGCGATGAGTAATCTCGTTTACCCCACACCTTATCGCTAGGACTTCCGCGTTAGTTCTATATTTAGCTATCTACGGTAGCGTCTTACCACGGGATCTATTCTGGCTCGCTGCCCATCAGTTAAGTTTATCACTAGTCTGATGATATATCAATCACGTGTCAAATCGATCACTTACTGGAGCAATTTATCATCCAGTTTGGCTGCATGTGGTTCGACCTACTAAATTCTAGTGATAATCGTTCCTGCGTAGCGATATTTGAGCAAGCGTTTATCGGGATGTATACCGATTAAGTTATCTTTTAACATAAAAACGACTGCATGTCTTGATTATTATTTCAAACTATCTACACTATCATCGCTTTCTACCGATGCACATGTTCTATTCGCCAGTCGCCTGGCTTTATTGCTAATTATCATATTTCCTATCATTGAACTTCTTAGCATGCGCAAGTGCGTTGGTAGTCGGCACGCGCGAGACCGCGCGAGCACGGCAGACCTAGTGCGACACCCCCCGGCAGGGCCCCGGTATAGGCGCCATACTTTAGTGCAGCGCAACAATCACTATTGAAATCAGCCGAATTAGTCATATTCATTATTCTG